>CM059788.1:45556809-45781809 GCA_030435695.1 Brachymystax lenok tsinlingensis
GAGAGAGGAGGAGAGAGGAAAGGAGGTAGGAAGGAGAGGACATGGAAAAGCAGATTTTAGCTTCATAATCAGGCTAGTATTTAACTAAAATGAAGATAGAGATCGAGGCGATATAATCAATTACATCCAACCACGTCCATACCGATCCCATTAAATTAAAAATTAACCCTGTCCATACCGATCCCATTATATTAACCCTGTCCATACCGATCCCATTATATTAACCCTGTCCATACCGATCCCATTAAATTAAAAATTAACCCTGTCCATACCGATCCCATTATATTAACCCTGTCCATACCGATCCCATTATATTAACCCTGTCCATACCGATCCCATTATATTAACCCTGTCTATACCGATCCCATTATATTAACCCTGTCTATACCGATCCCATTAAATTAACCCCGTCCATACAGATCCCATTATATTAACCCTGTCCATACCGATCCCATTATATTAACCCCGTCCATACCGATCCCATTATATTAACCCCGTCCATACCGATCCCATTAAATTAACCCCGTCCATACCGATCCCATTATATTAACCCCGTCCATACCGATCCCATTAAATTAACCCCGTCCATACCGATCCCATTATATTAACCCTGTCCATACCGATCCCATTATATTAACCCCGTCCATACCGATCCCATTAAATTAACCCCGTCCATACCGATCCCATTATATTAACCCTGTCTATACCGATCCCATTATATTAACCCTGTCTATACCGATCCCATTATATTAACCCTGTCCATACCTATCCCTAATAGGCCAACAGAGCAATATGATACATACAGACAAGAAAGATTGGGTTGGGGTTGGTGTGGAAGTCAGGGAAATATAGCCACTTGATGACGTTGGAGTCCATTGCAGAGTTAGGGAACCGCCATGGGTAGTCTGAAGGGATGGAGAGCAAAAAAAATAAAATACTATATTAAAATATAGGAAAATCACATACATTTCACACATTTCACACAAGCACATACATGTAAACTCTATAATTAAATATACACCATATATACAGCAGTACGTGGTACCCCTTCAAATGATTGGATTCTGCTTTTTCAGCACCACCCGTTTCTGATAGGTGTATAAAATCGAGCACACGGACATAGACAAACATTGGCAGTAGAATGGCCTTACTGAAGAGCTCAGTGACTTTCAATGTGGCACCGTCATAGGATGCCACCTTTCCAACAAGTCAGTTCATCAAATTTCTGCCCTGCTAGAGCTGTCCCCCGGTCAACTGTAAGTGCTGTTATTGTGAAGTGCAAACGTCTAGGAGCAACAACGGCTCAGCCGTGAAGTGGTAGGCCACAAAACTTCACAGAACAGGACCGCCGAGTGCTGAAGTGCATAAAAATCGTCTGTCCTCAGTTGCAACACTCACTACCGAGTTCCAAAATGCCTCTGGAAGCAACTTCAGCACAATAACTGCTTATCTGGAGCTTCATGAAATGGGTTTCCAAGGCCGAGCAGCCGCACACAAGCCTAAGATCACCACGGGCAATGCCAAGCGTCGGCTGGAGTGGTGTAAAGCTCGACGCCATTGGACTCTGGAGCAGTGGAAACGCGTTCTCTGGAGTGATAAATCACGCTTCACCATCTGGCAGTCCGACGAACGAATCTGGGTTTGGCAGATGCCAGGAGAACACTACCTGCCCCAATGCACAGAGCCAAGTGTAAAGTTTGGCTGGAGGAGGAATAATGGTCTGGGGATGTTTTTCATGGTTTAGGCCCCTTAGTTCCAATGAAGGAAAATCTTTACGGTACAGCATACAATGACATTCTAGACGATTCTGCGCTTCCAACTTTGTGGCAGCAGTTTAGGGAAGGCCCTTTCCTGTTTCAGCATGACAATGCCCCCGTGCACAAAGCAAGGTCCATACAGAAATGGTTTGTCGAGATCGTTGTGGAAGAATTTGAATCGCCTGCACAGAGCCCTGACCTCAGAGCCCTGATCGAACACCTTTGGGATGAATTGGAACGCTGACTGCGAGTCAGGCCTAATCGCCCAACATCCGTGCCCGACCTCGCTAATGCTCTTGTGGCTGAATGGAAGCAAGTCCCCGCAGCAATGTTCCAACATCTAGTGGAAAGCCTTCCCAGAAGAGTGGAGGCTGTTATAGCAGCAATGTTCCAACATCTAGTGGAAAGCCTTCCCAGAAGAGTGGAGGCTGTTATAGCAGCAATGTTCCAACATCTAGTGGAAAGCTTTCCCAGAAGAGTGGAGGCTGTTATAGCAGCAATGTTCCAACATCTAGTGAAAAGCCTTCCCAGAAGAGTGGAGGCTGTTATAGCAGCAAAGGGAGAACCAACTCCAATGAGATGTTCGACGAGCATGTGTACACATATTTTTGGTCATGTAGTGTACATACACAGACACACACACACACACCACACGCTCCTACCTTTGCAAGCTGCAGGTGGTATCCCGATGCACACAAAGTACTGCCAGGTAAGCAGACAAGCCTGGAAACAACAGTATTTAGGCCAGATCTCAGCTATAGCTTTCCTCCTGCGTCTGTACATCACGGCTATCAGAGAGAAGGCATGCAACATGGCATAGAAGTCCATACGCTGCCCGATCACATTCACCGCCAGTAGGAAGCACGTCTAGAACAGGGAGAGAAAGAGGTAGAGAGTTAGAGAGAGAGACAGGATTACGGAGGGAGAGAGTGTGTTTGAGAGACAAGATATTAATGCTATTCTCAAATACATAAGCAGCTTTTTGCTATTGTCACAATGGTCTAGACAGTTCCAAGAGGAACCGGGCAAGGTTGCCCACTGTCTCTGCTTCCTTTTGATAAGTGTGTAGAGCCTCTGGTAACAGCTATCAGGGAATGTAATCTCTCTGAATATAATGGTTTCTACCTACCTCCAGCCCAAATTATCTACATGAATATAATGGTTCCTACCTACCTCCAGCCCAAATGATCTCTCTGAATATAATGGTTTCTACCTACCTCCAGCCCAATGATCTCTCTGAATATAATGGTTTCTACCTACCTCCAGCCCAAGTGATCTCTCTGAATATAATGGTTTCTACCTACCTCCAGCCAAATGATCTCTCTGAATATAATGGTTTCTACCTACCTCCAGCCAAATGATCTCTCTGAATATAATGGTTCCTACCTACCTCCAGCCCAAATGATCTCTCTGAATATAATGGTTTCTACCTACCTCCAGCCAAATGATCTCTCTGAATATAATGGTTTCTACCTACCTCCAGCCCAATGATCTCTCTGAATATAATGGTTTCTACCTACCTCCAGCCCAAGTGATCTCTCTGAATATAATGGTTTCTACCTACCTCCAGCCCGAACTTGTAGAAGAAGTAGTTGATGAAGTACTTGGCACAGTTGACGATGCCATTGTCGAGGTGTTGCCGTGTGATGTCATGGAAGATTATGCGTGCTGCGGGTGCAGTGAGCTTGTTCCTCATTCTGTAGTACTGCTGGTGACGATAGATGGTCACCTCAAACGCCAGCATGGCCAACATCAGCAGGTTGTTCTGGAGGAGGAGGCCAGGAAGAAACAGTGAAGCAACAGAATAGATCTTTGATGTACATTTCAAATAAATTGTTTGTTATTTTTGCAGAACTGACTCAGTTGATAGAGGTAGATGTTTAGTATAGCCCTGACTCAGAGACTGGTCCATCTAGCCCTGACTCAGAGACTGGTCCATGTTGCCCTGACTCAGAGACTGGTCCTTCTAGCTATGACTCAGAGACTGGTCCTTCTAGCCCTGTCTCAGAGACTGGTCCTTCTAGCTATGACTCAGAGACTGGTCCTTCTAGCCCTGACTCAGAGACTGGTCCTTCTAGCTATGACTCAGAGACTGGTCCTTCTAGCCCTGACTCAGAGACTGGTCCTTCTAGCCCTGACTCAGAGACTGGTCCTTCTAGCCCTGACTCAGAGACTGGTCCTAGCCCTGACTCAGAGACTGGTCCTAGCCCTGACTCAGAGACTGGTCCTAGCCCTGACTCAGAGACTGGTCCTAGCCCTGACTCAGAGACTGGTCCTTCTAGCTATGACTCAGAGACTGGTCCTGACTCACAGGCTGGTCCTTCCAATGTCCTGGGTTCCGAGATGTATCAATGGCAGATTAATGAAAAACTCAGTGTATGA
Source organism: Brachymystax lenok tsinlingensis (assembly GCA_030435695.1). NCBI lineage: Eukaryota > Metazoa > Chordata > Actinopteri > Salmoniformes > Salmonidae > Brachymystax > Brachymystax lenok. Next base: position 45,560,949 of record CM059788.1, read on the forward strand.
GTTTTCTATCTTGTTTGAGAACTATTTCCTATGTTTGCATGTCCCAAAGTGATGCTATACTACTATACTATACAGATGTCTTGTTTTATAAGTAAACGTGATCGGTTAGTGTCTCCTCACCCTGAGTTGAGAGTTGAACTTGTTGAGACCGACCCAGTTGAACGGGTCTACTGGCTCCTTGTACAGCAGAGAGTCTTTCATTTCCTCTCTCTGTTTCTCTGTGTAGTTCATTGGCTGGGGAGGAAGAGGAGTCAGAACAGGAGTCAGTCAGTCAAACCATATTCAAACGACCCTAGGCTTTTGTAAGTACCCTTACGAACAACCCAGAAGAAGAAGAAGAAGAGGAGTCAGTCCAAAACATAAAATGTTCATAGTTACATATTGGTATCTATCTCCATACGTTTGAATAAGTATGTTCAAATATCTTTGGCCAAGACTTCGTCATAGAATTGAGAAATACAAATAACAAATCTATCAACAAGCCAACCATTCCATCAACCAACCAACCATTCCATCAACTAACCGACCATTTGACTACCAACCAACCAAGAATTCCATCAACCAACCAACCATTCCATCAACTAACCGACCATTTGACTACCAACCAACCAACCATTCCATCAACCAAACAACCATTCCATCAACTAACCGACCATTTGACTACCAACCAACCAACCATTCCATCAACCAACCAACCATTCCATCAACCAACCAATCCATTAACCAACCATTCCATCAACCAACCATTCCATCAACCAACCATTCCATCAACCAACCAACCATTCCATCAACCAACCAACCATTCCATCAACCAACCAACCATTCCATCAACCAACCAACCAACCAACCATTCCATCAACCAACCCACCATTCCATCAACCAACCAACCAACCATTCCATCAACCAACCAACCAACCAACCATTCCATCAACCAACCAACCATTCCATCAACCAACCAGCAAACCATTCCATCAACCAACTAACCAACCATTCCATCAACCAACCAACCATTCCATCAACCAACCAGCAAACCATTCCATCAACCAACTAACCAACCATTCCATCAACCAACCAACCATTCCATCAACCAACCAACCATTCCATCAACCAACCAACCATTCCATCAACCAACCAACCAACCAACCATTCCATCAACCAACCAATCTTTCCATCAACCAACCATTCCATCAACCAAACAACCATTCCATCAACCAACCAACCATTCCATCAACCAACCCACCAACCAACCATTCCATCAACCAACCAACCAACCAACCATTCCGTCAACCCAACCACCCTACTCACCATGGAGCAGTTCTTGGAGTAGGAGGCAGGTTGTGTAGATGCTAGCTGGTACAACATCTTACAGACTATGATAACACAGGTCCAGACTGTACAGATACTGGAGGCTAGGGGTCTGAACTGACTGAAGGGTAGAGCGAAGGCCCAGCAAGCCAGGAATACGTAGTTGAACAAGGACACCTGCCGGAGAGGAGAAACAGTTACGTTTAGTGTCTGTATCACTACTAGCTTTTAATAAAAGATCACTACTAAAAACACAAACTCCAAGAGTGGACAATGATTGTTATTAGGAACAACTGAAACAAAGTTGGTTTGGGTGATAAGTAGCTAGTCATTCAATTGTTAGTGTAATGCCTAGGCCTTAGCTCAGCTGCCTTAACACAGTTTTGTGGCAAGTAGGGCAACTGGGCTCAAAACCCCAGCCCTTACCTCCTTAACAGAGACCAGTATGATATACGATGAGACGATCTTGATGAGGTGTATCTCTAGGAGCCACCAGATGAAGAGCTGCAGCTTGTGGAAATATTCCAGGAACTTGAGAAACAGCACAGTCAGACGGTCCACCACCAGGTGCCACTTATTATTTAGGTCTGACAGGAACAGGACGAGACAGGAAGCAATCTGTCAGTCACTCAGTCAGTCTGCCAATCAGTCAGTCAGTCTTTTCAGTCAGCCAGAAGTCAGTCAGTCAGTCAGTCAATCAATCAGTCAGTCAACCAGTAGTCAGTCTATCAGTCAGCCAGTCAGTCAGTCAGTCAGTCAACCAGTCAGCCAGTTAGCCAATCAGTCAGTCAATCAGTCAGCCAGTCAGTCAGCCAGTTGGTCAATCAGTCAGCCAGTTGGTCAATCAGTCAGTCAATCACTTAGTTAGTCAGTCAGTCACACACTCCGTCAATCAGTCAGTCACTCACTCCGTCAATCAGTCAATCAGTCAGCCAGTTATCAAATCAGTCAGTCAATCAGTCAGCCAAACAGTCAGTCAGTAAATCATTCAGCTAGTCAGCAAGTCAATCAGTCAGCCAGTCAATCAATCAATCAAATTCCCACACACAAAAAAAATATATACTTATTTCGACTACCTTTGGAAGAGTACTAGAATCTCTGTATATCTTATATTTGTCATATTTCACACATGTACTAATATATGTATTAAGGTTTGCTAGTCTACCTGCCATCCCGCTAGTCTACCTGCCTCCCCGCTAGTCTACCTGCCTCCCCGCTAGTCTACCTGCCTCCCCGCTAGTCTACCTGCCTCCCCGCTAGTCTACCTGCCTCCCCGCTAGTCTACCTGCCGTCCTGCTAGTCTACCTGCCATCCCGCTAGTCTACCTGCCTCCCCGCTAGTCTACCTGCCTCCCCGCTAGTCTACCTGCCGCCCCGCTAGTCTACCTGCCATCCCGCTAGTCTACCTGCCGCTCCGCTAGTCTACCTGCCGCTCCGCTAGTCTACCTGCCTCCCCGCTAGTCTACCTGCCTCCCCGCTAGTCTACCTGCCTCCCCGCTAGTCTACATACCGCCCCGCTAGTCTACCTGCCGCCCCGCTAGTCTACCTGCCATCCCGCTAGTTTACCTGCCGCTCCGCTAGTCTACCTGCCGCTCCGCTTAGTCTACCTGCCGCTCCGCTAGTCTACCTGCCTCCCGCTTAGTCTACCTGCCGCCCGCTAGTCTACCTGCCATCCCGCTAGTCTACCTGCCGCTCCGCTAGTCTACCTGCCGCTCCGCTAGTCTACCTGCCTCCCGCTTAGTCTACCTGCCGTCCCGCTTAGTCTACCTGCCTCCCCGCTAGTCTACCTGCCTCCCGCTTATAGTCTACCTGCCTCCCGCTAGTCTACCTGCCGCCCGCTAGTCTACCTGCCGTCCCGCTTAGTCTACCTGCCGTCCCGCTTAGTCTACCTGCCTCCCCGCTTAGTCTACCTGCCGCCCGCTTAGTCTACCTGCCGCCCGCTAGTCTACCTGCCTCCCGCTAGTCTACCTGCCTCCCGCTAGTCTACCTGCCATCCCGCTAGTCTACCTGCCGCTCCGCTAGTCTACCTGCCGCTCCGCTAGTCTACCTGCCTCCCGCTTAGTCTACCTGCCGCCCGCTAGTCTACCTGCCGCCCGCTAGTCTACCTGCCTCCCGCTAGTCTACCTGCCGCCCCGCTAGTCTACCTGCCATCCCGCTAGTCTACCTGCCGCTCCGCTAGTCTACCTGCCGCTCCGCTAGTCTACCTGCCTCCCCGCTAGTCTACCTGCCGCCCCGCTAGTCTACCTGCCTCCCCGCTAGTCTACCTGCCTCCCCGCTAGTCTACCTGCCGTCCCGCTAGTCTACCTGCCGCCCCACTAGTCTACCTGCCGCCCCGCTAGTCTACCTGCCGCTCCGCTAGTCTACCTGCCTCCCGCTAGTCTACCTGCCGCTCCGCTAGTCTACCTGCCTCCCGCTAGTCTACCTGCCGTCCCGCTAGTCTACCTGCCTCCCCGCTAGTCTACCTGCCGCCCCGCTAGTCTACCTGCCATCCCGCTAGTCTACCTGCCACCCCGCTAGTCTACCTGCCGTCCCGCTAGTCTACCTGCCTCCCTGCTAGTCTACATACCGCCCCGCTAGTCTACCTGCCTCCCCGCTAGTCTACCTGCCGCCCCGCTAGTCTACCTGCCTCCCGCTAGTCTACCTGCCGCCCGCTTAGTCTACCTGCCTCCCGCTAGTCTACCTGCCTCCCCGCTAGTCTACCTGCCTCCCCGCTAGTCTACCTGCCTCCCCGCTAGTCTACCTGCCTCCCCGCTAGTCTACCTGCCGCCCCGCTAGTCTACCTGCCTCCCCGCTAGTCTACCTGCCTCCCCGCTAGTCTACCTGCCTCCCCGCTAGTCTACATACCGCTTCGCTAGTCTACCTGCCTCCCCGCTAGTCTACCTGCCTCACCGCTAGTCTACCTGCCTCCCCGCTAGTCTACCTGCCTCCCCGCTAGTCTACCTGCCGCCCTAACGGTGTTCTGTGTACCTGAGGTAGTGTTTTCTGTGGAGGGCTCTGGCTCAGTTCCCACACTGCAGTGGCCACTCTCCCCCGGCCCTGCACTGGACTCAAACGACTTATGGAACGAGTGATGCAACTCAAAAGACTTTCCGAATGACTGACGTGACTCAAACGACTTGTTGAAGGACTGATGCAGGTCTATAGACTGACGGAGTTCTCCTCCATCTTTCTCCTCCATCACCACCACCAGGGTTCCCTCCTTCTCTTTCTCCTTCTTCTTCTCTTTCTTGTCCTCTGCTCGTATCACTCCTTCTCCAGAAGAGATACTGAGCATGGTGATGTCAGCCAGGCTTCCATCCTGGTGTACCAGTCTGGGGAGGGAGATGGTGTTTAGATTCATTAGAGACATAGACACACACACACACAAACCCACACACACACACACACACAAACACACACACACACACACAAACCCTCACACACACTAAGGTTGGGCGATATCGACCATCGTCCTATCGTGATTATGTATCCATATAACATAGTGCTGCAGTGTACGATGCTATTGTCCTTTATTGGCCAACTCACTCATTTAAATAAACAAATAATAAACTGCAGTTGGGCTATGGCGCGGAATAGAATGCAACTGGACGAATCATGACGAAATATAACGCTGTTGAAAGCCTGGCAGATGTTAATAGCTGGCAATGGCACATCTTCTCTAGTATTCATGTGTGTGTGTGTGTGTGTGTGTGTGTGTGTGTGTGTGTGTGTGTGTGTCTGTGTGTGTGTGTGTGTGTGTGTGTGTGTGTGTGTGTGTGTCTGTGTGTGTGTGTGTGTGTGTGTGTGTGTGTGTGTGTCTGTGTGTGTGTGTGTGTGTGTGTGTGTGTGTGTGTGTGTGTGTGTGTGTGTGTGTGTGTGTGTGTGTGTGTGTGTGTGTGTGTGTGTGTGTGTGTGACTGTCTGATGAGGAACAGGCTGTCTTACCGTAGTGATTTGATTTGGTTTTGAGTCCGGTTATAGGACTACATCGTGATGGAACAGTGACGTCAAACATTCAACCTCCAGCTGCGTACCCCTTTTCAAACATTCAACCTCCAGCTGCGTACCCCTTTCAAACATTCAACCTCCAGCTGCGTACCCCTTTCAAACATTCAACCTCCAGCTGCGTACCCCTTTCAAACATTCAACCTCTAGCTGCGTACCCCTTTCAAACATTCAACCTCCAGCTGCGTACCCTTTCAAACATTCAACCTCCAGCTGCGTACCCCTTCAAACATTCAACCTCCAGCTGCGTACCCCTTCAAACATTCAACCTCCAGCTGCATACCCCTTCAAACATTCAACCTCCAGCTGCGTACCCCTTCAAACATTCAACCTCCAGCTGCGTACCCTTTCAAACATTCAACCTCCAGCTGCATACCCTTTCAAACATTCAACCTCCAGCTGCGTACCCCTTCAAACATTCAACCTCCAGCTGCGTACCCCTTCAAACATTCAACCTCCAGCTGCATACCCCTTCAAACATTCAACCTCCAGCTGCATACCCCTTCAAACATTCAACCTCCAGCTGCACCCTTCAAACATTCAACCTCCAGCTGCACTCTTCAAACATTCAACCTCCAGCTGCGTACCCTTTCAAACATTCAACCTCCAGCTGCATACCCTTTCAAACATTCAACCTCCAGCTGCGTACCCCTTCAAACATTCAACCTCCAGCTGCGTACCCCTTCAAACATTCAACCTCCAGCTGCATACCCCTTCAAACATTCAACCTCCAGCTGCATACCCCTTCAAACATTCAACCTCCAGCTGCGTACCCCCTCTAGCACCGGGTTCAGCGCACTCTCAAATGTTTTTTTTTTTTTTGCCATCATTGTCAGCCTGCCACACACACACACTATACGATATATTTATTAAACATAAGAATGAGTGTGAGTTTTTGTCACAACCCGGCTAGTGGGAAGTAACAGAGCTCTTATAGGACCAGGGCACAAATAACAATAAACAATTTAGTTACCATCTTCCTATATAAAACCTTATTTGTTCATTGTGAATAACTCACCACAGGTTAATGAGAAGGGTGTGCTGGATAGGATGCACATAACTCTGCAATGTTGGGTTGTATTGGAGAAAGTCTCAGTCATAAATCATTTTCCACACACGGTCTGTGCCTGTATTTAGTTGTCATGCTAGTGAGGGCCAAGAATCCACTCTCACATAGGTACGTGGTTGCAAAGGGCAACAGTGTCTTAACAGCGCGATTTGCCAAGGCAGGATACTCTGACCAATCTAGAAATTTGGCAGCGGTTTCTGATTCAAGCGGTTCTGAAAATCTTTCACAGAAACGCTTGTTTCAATTTCGATGAGGCTCTCTTGTTCAGATATCGGTAAGTGGACTGGAGGCAGGGCATGAAAGGGATAACGAATCCAGTTGTTTGTGTCGTCCGTTTCGGGGAAGTACCTGCGTAATTGCACACCAAGCTCACTCAGGTGCTTCGCTATATCACATTTGACATTGTCCGTAAGCTTGAGTTCATTTACAGACAAAAAATCATACAATGATGGAAAGACCTGTGTGTTGTCCTTGTCAATGCAGACGGAGAAGAGCTCCAACTTCTTAATCAAAGCCTCAATGTTGTCCCACACATTGAATATAGTTGTGGAGAGTCCCTGTAATCCTAGAATCAGATCATTCAGGCGAGAAAAAACATCACCCAGATAGGCCAGTCGTGTGAGAAACTCGTCATCATGCAAGCAGTCAGACAAGTGAAAATGATGGTCAGTAAAGAAAACTTTAAGCTCGTCTCTCAATTCAAAAACAACGTGTCACTACTTTGCCCCTTGATAACCAGGGCACTTCTGTATGTTGTAAAAGCGTTACATGGTCGCTGCCCATATCATTGCATAGTGCAGAAAATACACGAGAGTTCGGGGGCCTTGCTTTAACAAAGTGAACCATTTTCACTGTAGTGTCCAAAACGTCTTCCCTTGGCAGCAAGAGCCTCTCCTTCTGTCCAGCTGTGTACTGTCCTGCTGTCTTGCTGTGTGCTGTCCTGATGTGTGCTGTCCAGCTGTGTACTGTCCTGATGTGTGCTGTCCTGCTGTGTACTGTCCGTCCTGCTATGTACTTTCCCAATGTGTGCTGTCCTGCTGTGTACTGTCCTGTGGTGTACTGTCAGACTCTGTTCTTCAGTACTGTGTCCTGTGAGACTCTGTTCTTCACTACTGTGTACTGTGAGACTCTGTTCTTTACTACTGTGTACTGTGAGACTCTGTTCTTTACTACTGTGTACTGTGAGACTCTGTTCTTCACTACTGTGTCCTGTGAGACTCTGTTCTTTACTACTGTGTCCTGTGAGACTCTGTTCTTCACTACTGTGTCCTGTGAGACTCTGTTCTTCACTACTGTGTACTGTGAGACTCTGTTCATTACTGCTCTACACCAGTTAAGTTCAAATAGGGTAAACCATCATCTGTCACCTTACGATTTCGTTACCACCGACGATGGCTGTCAATCATCCTCAATCAATGCTGTCGTAATATCGCCCAACCCTAACACACACACACACACACACACACACACACACACACACACACACACACACACACACACACACACACACACACACACACACACACACACACACACACACACACACACACACACACACACACACACACACACACTTCTTTCCCAAAGGGCCCTCATATCAAGCAGTTGTTACGGCCGTGGGAGTCCACTATCAGCAGAGTGTTTAGTAGAAAAGCAATAAGCACATTCCTCTGACTGGCATTCTTCAAAATAAAAGTCCTCAGATTCTCAGGAGTCATCGTCTCTCAATACAGATCAATGGTAATAGGAGGACAGGGAGGGAGACATGGACACCTGGGCTGCGCATTGAAATTACATTCTATTCCCTATAAAGTGTACTACCCTACCCAGGTCAAAAGTAGCACACTTTATAGGGAATAGGGAGCCATTTGGGATGCAATCCCTAAACTGAGTCTCAGGCAATGGGAGATGGTTTTATGGGTCAGAGGTTATAGGTTGAAGGTTAGGGTTGGCTTGCAGGAAATGGCTGCATGTCAGGGCAAGTCATTTCATTTCATTTCTTGTTGGGTTTAAACTTACTTGCTCTGTGGAGAGGAAATGCTTTGCTTGATGCTGCTCAGATAACAACATGTCACAGAGAGAGGTCAACAACAAGAGAGAGAACAACACACGAGAGACACAGAGAGAGAGAGAGAGAGAGAGAGAGAGAGAGAGAGAGAGAGAGAGAGAGAGAGAGAGAGATCAACACAGAGAGAGCGAGGGTGAGATAGAGAGATCAACACAGAGAGAAAATGCTTAACACAGGAGACAGAGGGGGAGAGAGAGAGAGAGAGACTTAAATGAAGACAGCTTCTCCATCCTAGAGGGGGAACTCAATAATTTCCAGGCCCAGGGACATGTACTAGTCTGTGGCGACCTAAATGCCACAACTGGACAAGAACCTGACACCCTCAACACACAGGGGGACAAACACCTGCCTGGAGGTGACAGCATTCCCTCCCCCCTAGGCACAACTACGGCAACAGAACCAACAAAACAGGTTACAAGTCCTGCAGCTCGGTTGCACGCTGGATATGTATATTGTCAATGGTAGGCATCGAGGGGACTCCTACGGTAGGTACACCTACAGCTCATCCCCTGGCAGTAGTACTGTAGACTACTTTATCACTGACCTCAACCCAGAGTCTCCCAGAGCGTTCACAGTCAACAACAAATTCAATCCCTTTTAGACAATTTCCTGGACAAAACGTTCCACTGTAATAGTGGAACCTAAACAGTTTGACCCCTCAGCTTCCCCATCAAATCTAAACATTTTCAGCAGACAACCTAAGAAAATTAACAAAAATGACAAATTGTTTTTAAGAACGCAAAAACCTTAAGAAAGAAATTGAGAAACCTGTCCAACCAAAAACATAGAGCCTCAGAAAACCTGAGTCGATGCCTTCACTATGGTGAATCACTAAAACAATACAGAAATACACTACGGAAAAAGAACGAACAGCACGTCAGAAATCAGCTCAATGTAATTGAAGAATCCATAGACTCTAACCACTTCTGGGAAAACTGGAAAACACTAAACAAACAACAACATGAAGAGTTATCTATCCAAAATGGAGATGTATGGATAAATTACTTCTCCAATCTATTTGGCTCTGTAACAAAGAACAAACAGCAAAAACATAAACATGATCAAATACAAATCTTAGAATCAACTATTAAAGACTACCAGAACCCACTCAATTCTACAATTACATTGAGTGAGCTACAGGACAAAATACAAACCCTCCAACCCAAAATGTCCTGGGGTGTTGATGGTATCCTCAATGAAATGATAAAATATGTAGACAACAAATTCCAATTGGCTATACTTAAACTCTTTAACATCATCCTCAGCTCTGGCATCTTCCCCGATATTTGGAACCAAGGACTGATCACCCCAATCCACAAAAGTGGAGACAAATTTGACCCCAATAACTACTGTGGGATATGAGTCAACAGCAACCTTGGGAAAATCCTCTGCATTATCATTAACAGCAGACTCGTACATTTCCTCAGTGAAAACAATGTACTGAGCTAATGTCAAATTGGCTTTTTACCAAATTACCGTACGACAGACCACGTATTCACTCAAAAAACACACAAATATCTTCCCACAGGGCCGTGGGGTGAGACAGGGATGCAGCTTGAGCCCCACCCTCTTAAACATATATATCAACTAATTGGCGAGGGCACTAGAACAGTCTGCAGCACCCGGCCTCACCCTACTAGAATCTGAAGTCATGGTGTTCCAAAAAAAGGTCCAGTCGCCAGGACCACAAATACAAATTCCATCTAGACACCGTTGCCCTAGAGCACACAAAGAACTATACATACCTCGGCCTAAACATCAGCGTCACAGGTAACTTCCACAAAGCTGTGAACGAGCTGAGAGACAAGGCAAGAAGGGCCTTCTATGCCATCAAAAGGAATATAAATTCGACATACAATTAGGATCTGGCTAAAGAAAACTGTTATAGAACCCACTGCCCTTTATGGTTGTGAGGTCTGGGGTCCGCTCACCAACCAAGAATTCACAAAATGGGACAAACACCAAATTGAAACTCTGCATGCAGTTTTCTGTGAAAATATCTACTGTGTACAACGTAAAACACCATATAATGGATGCAGAGCAGAATTAGGTTGATATCCGCAATTATCAAAATCCAGAAATTAGCCGTTAAATTCTACAACCACCTAAAAGGAAGCGATTCCCTAACCTTCCATAACAAAGCCATCACCTACAGAGAGATGAACCTGGAGAAGAGTCCCCTAAGCAAGCTGGTCCTGGGGCTCTGTTCACAAACACACAGACCCCACAGAGCCCCAGGACAGCAACACAGTTAGACCCAACCAAATCATTTGAGAACAAAAATATAATTACTTGACACAATGGAAAGAATTAACAAAAAAACTGAGCAAACTAGAATGCTATTTGTCCCTAAACAGAGAGTACACAGTGGCAGAATACCTGACCATACCTGATTGACCCAAACTTAAGGAAAGTTTTGACTATGTACAGACTCAGTGAGCATAGCCTTGCTATTGAGAAAGGCCGCCGTAGGCAGACCTGGCTCTCAAGAGAAGACAGGCTATGAGCACACTGCCCACAAAATGAGGTGGAAACTGAGCTGCACTTCCTAACCTCCTGCCAAATGTATGACCATATTAGACACACATATTTCCCTCAGATTACACAGACCCACAAAGAATTAGAAAACAAATACAATTTTGATAAACTCCCATATCTATTGGGTGAAATACCATAGTGTGCCATCACAGCATTTGTGACCTGTTGCCACAAGAAAAGGGCAACCAGTGAAGAACAAATCCCATAGTAAATACAACCCATATTTATTTTCCTTTTGTACTCTAACTATTTACACATCGTTACAACACTGTATATATATATATATATTATATATAATAAGACATTTGAAATGTCTTTATTCCTTTGGATCTTTTGTGTAATGTTTACTGTTAATTTTATATTGTTCTAAATCACTTTTGTTTATTATCTATTTCACTTGCTTTGACAATGGAAATATATGTTTCCCATGCCAATAAAGCCCTTGGAATTGAATTGAATTGAATTGAATAGAGAGAGAGATCAACACAGTGAGAGAACGATTAACACAAGAGAGAGAGAGAGAGAGAGAGAGAGAGAGAGAGAGAGAGAGAGAGAGAGAGAGAGAGAAGAAAGAGAGATCAACAAAGAGAGAGAGCGATCAACACAGAGAGAGAGTGCGAGAGAAAGAGATTAACACAGAGAGAGATCAACACAGAGAGAGGGGGAGATCAACACAGAGAGAGAACGATTAACACAGAGAGAGGGGGAGATCCACAACAAAAGTAGATTGACAGACACAGTTTAGGTTTGCAACCAATAGGGTTATACGTTGCAACCACAGGCTGCAGAGGAACTAGGAAAAAATAGTCAGGACATGCTTGAAAGAAGAGACTTTTAATGAGGATAAACTGGCCGAGAAGTTAGCTATAGAGAGAAGGGAGTTATGGGTATCAGGAAGAAGTGTCCACAAATCAAATTGGTCATCCAAGAGACAGAAAGAGGCATAAACCAAAATAGAACAGAATTTTTCACATACGTTTCTAACATGACCTGTCGAAGCAAAACCCCCCATACAGTCATCAAATATTGGTTTACCATTAAACCAAACTGACAGAACTGTAGGAGCAAACCATTTCAAAGGGAAGTTAGGTACCAGAGCAGGGCAAGACAGGCGTATTCAGATGCTTGGAGGACCGGAAGACCAGAGGTATAGAGGATGAGAGGAGAGGTGGATAGGAGAGGAGAGAAGGAGAGGAGGTGGAGAGATGGAGAGGAGGTGGAGAGGTGGATGACAGGTGGAGAGGTGGAGAGGAGGTGGAGAGGTGGATGAGAGAGGAGAGATGGAGAGGAGGTGGAGAGGTGGAGAGGAGGTGGAGAGGTGGATGAGAGAGGAGAGAAGGAGAGGATGTGGAGAGATGGAGAGGAGGTGGAGAGGTGGATGAGAGAGGAGAGATGGAGAGGAGGTGGAGAGGTGGATGAGAGAGGAGAGATGGAGAGGAGGTGGAGAGGTGGAGAGGAGGTGGAGAGGTGGATGAGAGAGGAGAGATGGAGAGGAGGTGGAGAGGTGGAGAGGAGGTGGATGAGAGAGGAGAGATGGAGAGGAGGTGGAGAGGTGGAGAGGAGGTGGAGAGGTGGAAGGAGGAGAAGAGTTGACGAAGGAGAGGATGAGTGAAGAAGAGGGAGAGAAGTCAAACAGTGATGGATGGATGTGACAGGATGGATGAAAGGCGAGCAGGTACCTACCTATTCATGATCAGATAAACACGACCATTGACTTTAGCATGACTGTGTGAGGAGAGGTAGGAATGGAGAGATGGCAGAGGAGGAGGAGAGATGACAGATGGCAGTAGGTTAAAGAGAATAGGATGATAAGCAAGTGGGAACATGAAGGAGGCTACTAGACCATGAAGAAAATAGATAGACAAGACATTAACACAGACCACTACATCTCCAGCATTATCTCTGTAGGTCTTATACATTGGAGGGAACAAAGTACATTAGGTCGATACATGATAAAACACCATCCAGCCAATCCAAACTCTAATGTCTAATGAGTTGAAAGATCGCTGGTCAGTCCATCAGAAAGATTGGACGGGAAAGCAAAGCTCATGCAACTCAGTACAGTTGTAACTGGAACTTTGCCAGAGACCTGAGGGCTCAGGTTAGCTCCCGCACACAAACACCCAGACTTAAGCTCAGTGGGTTAACACAGTCTAGAGACGTACCAGGGTTCCAACCCCAGTCACAAACACAGCTAATCTGGAAATGCAGCTGAGACTGATGTCAGCTCCCCCCGTAATTAAGAACTTGAGCTCAGTGGGCTAACACAACCCAGGGTTCAAATCCCAGTCAGCTCACCTGTAGATGGCGCTGAGACTCATGTTATCTCCCTGTATTAACACCTAGTCCTAAACTTTAGCTCAGTGGGCTAGCTCAGTCAGTCACCCAGTCAGTCTCACCTGTAGATGGCGCTGTCCTGTTTTTGGGCCACGGCCTTCAGGTCAGTGAGCACGAGGAAGCGGTCGTGGAAGTAGTGAAGGTGGAGGATACACACCAGGAGGAAGGAGGTGGGGATGAAGATACGTGTGAAGAGCATCGATACAGAGAACTGTTCTAGCCCCAGGTCCTTCAGTCTGGAGAGAGAGGAGGGGGGGAGAGGGAGGAGGGGGGAGAGAGAGAGAGAGAGAGAGAGAGAGAGAGAGAGAGAGGGAGAGAGAGAGAGAGAGAGAGAGAAGAGAGAGGAGGGGAGAGAGAGAGGGAGAGGGGGGAGAGAGAGGAGGAGAGGGGGGAGAGGGAGGAGGGGAGAGAGAGAGAGAGAGAGAGAGAGAGAGAGAGAGAGAGAGAGAGAGAGAGAGAGAGAGAGAGAGAGAGAGAGAGAGAATTAATTCTATGACAACTGTTATGGTCCACATAAGGCAATGATTGTCTGGGGATCCTCTAGCTTGGTACGGTGTAGAAGTCTAGGGCTGGGCTAACATATCTCAACAGCAATGAACACACAGAAACATGAACTTTAGGGTTAGGAGGGCTAATTACGACTCACTTCTCTTTGCTCATGCCAGTCAGGTTAGACCAGAAGGGTAGGGAGGTATCAAACTGGAAGGTGTAGACAAGGATGAGGACCAGCATAGTGTAGACCACAACAGACATCCAGAAGTATTTCAGGATCCTCCTCCAATACTCATAGTGCACCTGGAGACAACACACACACATCAGGTCAGATGGGTTCAAATGGGGACACCACACACACACATCGGGTCAGATGGGTTCAAATGGGGACACCACACACACACATCGGGTCAGATGGGTTCAAATGGGGACACCACACACACACATCGGGGCAGATGGGTTCAAATGGGGACACCACACACACATCAGGTCAGATGGGTAAACATGTTTTAATGGGTTATTGCCCAAGATATCTGGGGGTTTGAGCTGGGTGTGACTGTCATCCTTCTTACTGTGTTGTATGCACAGATCATTGAGTGAGGGATTAATATGTGTAACCATCCTGTATGTACTTAACACAAGTAACCATCAGTATGTATTTAACATGTGTAATCATCCCGTGTGTATATAACATGTGTAACCATCCTGTATGTGTATAACAAGTGTAACCATCCTGTACTGTAGTGGTTTACACGACTGACTAAGGTCAACTTCATCACCCAGAACAGACTGCCGTACTGTAGTGGTTTACACGGCTGACTAAGGTCAACTTCATCACCCAGAACAGACTGCCGTACTGTAGTGGTTTACACGGCTGACTAAGGTCAACTTCATCACCCAGAACAGACTGCCGTACTGTAGTGGTTTACACGGCTGACTAAGGTCAACTTCATCACCCAGAACAGACTGCCGTACTGTAGTGGTTTACACGGCTGACTAAGGTCAACTTCATCACCCAGAACAGACTGCCGTACTGTAGTGGTTTACACGGCTGACTAAGGTCAACTTCATCACCCAGAACAGACTGCCGTACTGTAGTGGTTTACACGACTGACTAACGTCTTTATGGCACTGTTGCTTCTTATTGCTGGACAACATTACTGTCCTCTGTGCACTGGAATACTCAACTTTGTAGTTTGAGTTGGAGAGAGTGTGTGTGTGCGTGCGTGCGTGTGTGTGTATGCGTGTGTGTGTGTGTGCATGCGTGCGTGTGTGTGTGTGTGCGTGTGTGCATGCGTGCGTGCGTGTGTGTGCGTGTGTGCATGCGTGCGTGCGTGTGTGTGTGCGTGTGTGCGTGTGTGCATGCGTGTGTGTGTGTGTGTGTGTGCGCAGTGCATGCGCATGCAAGGCAGGTGCGTGTGTGTGTGTGTGTGTGTGTGTGTGTGCATTCGTGCGTGTGTGTGTGTGCCAACCTGATAGAGCGCCACACAGAAGAGGAAGAGCATCATGTAGATGATCTTGTACACGACCATGCGTCCCTCGAAGCTGACTAAGAAGAACATTCCTCCGCAGATATAGATCCAGTATTTAACCAGCATCTCCATCACCAGGTTCCCCACAACCAGCATGATGTCCTGTTCCCCTCCCTCCTCGTCCTCTTCTTCCTCTAGAAACAAGGTTACCCACACGGAGAGGAGATAGTGGGTAATTGGCTCTACTTGATGGAGCAATTGCGGTGTGGATAACAGGATATTGTAGCATTTGCTATAACGTTATTCCTCTGTGATTACGTTGCCTGAGAACTGAAGACCTGCGTTTTCTCCGTGAGCAAATGTTTCTTATAATAAATTATATGTTTTATTGTCACATACACTGGATAGGGGCAGTGAAATGTCTTGTTTTACAGGGTCACCCTGGAGCAAATTAGAGTTAAGTGCCTTGCTCAAGGGCACATCGAAAGATTTTTCACCATGTCGGGCTCGGGTATTTGAACCAGCGGCATTTCGGTTACTGGCCCAACACTCCAACCGCTAGGCTACCTGCTGCCCTAAGTTTGGATGCCTAGTCTTTAGCTCAGTGGGCTAACACAGTCTTGTGGCAGGCAAGAAACCCAGGTTTGAATCCAGTTGGTCACGCATGATAAAACAGAGTGTATTACTGAGCAGCTGTAATGTTAGTTCTGACCCTTTAGCTCAGCGGGCTAACACAGTCTTGGGTTCGAAACCCCGTCGCGACTGGCCCAGAACAGGGCAATACGGCTGGGCCCTTAAATGTACACGGAGAGCTAACATTAATGACATGTATGTCAATCTCTCCTGGCTCAAAGTGGAGGAGAGATTGACTCCATCACTACTTGTATTTGTGAGAGGTATTGACATGTTGAATGCACCGAGCTGTCTGTCTAAACTACTGGCACACAGCTCGGACACCCATGCATACCCCACAAGACATGCCACCAGAGGTCTCTTCAGAGTCCCCAAGTCCAGAACAGACTATGGGAGGCGCACAGTACTACATAGAGCCATGACTACATGGAACTCTATTCCACATCAGGTAACTGATGCAAGCAGTAGAATCAGATAAAAAAAAAACAGATAAAAATACACCTTATGGAACAGTGGGGACTGTGAAAAGACACACACGTACAGGTACACACATAATATACACACAGGTACACACACATACACCACCTGGATAGTGTGTTGTAGTAGAATAGTGACACTTAATGTATTGGGACCAAAGCACCAAGTCCAGGTCCAAAAGGCTCTTGAGCAGCTTCTACCCCGAGCCATAAGACAGCTACCCTCTGTTGTTTACGCTGCAGAGCTACTCTCTGTTTATTATCTACGTATAGTCACTTCACCCCTACCTACAGTTGAAGTCAGAAGTTTACATACACCTAATCCAAAATACATTTTTCACAATTCCTGACATTTAATCCTAGTAAAAATTCCCTGTCTTAGGTCAGTTAGGATCACCACTTTATTTTAAGAACGTGAAATGTCAGAATAATAGTTGAGAGAATTATTTATTTATTTAATCACATTCCCAGTGGGTCAGAAGTTTACATACACTCAAATAGTATTTGGTAGCATTGCCTTTAAATTGTTTAACTTCCACAAGCTTTCCACAATAAGTTGGATGAATGTTGGCCCATTCCTCCTGACAGAGCTGGTGTAACTGAGTCAGGTTTGTAGGCCTCCTTGCTCGCACATGCTTTTTCAGTTCTGGAATTGTGATACAGTGAATTATAAGTGAAATAATCTGTCTGTAAACAATTTCTGCAAAAATTACTTGTGTCATGCACAAAGTACGTCCTAACCAACTTGCCAAAACTATAGTTTGTTAACAAGACATTTGTGGAGTGGTTGAAAAACGAGTTTTAATGACTCCAACCTGAGTGTATGTAAACTTCCGACTTCCAACTTTACGTTTAGAAGCCGTGGCTCCCAAGGCGCAGCGGGTCTAAGGCACTGCATCTCAGTGCTAAACGTGTCACTACAGACACCCAAGTTTGAATCCAGGCTGTATCATAACCAGCCGTGATTGGGAGTCCCATAGGGTGGTGCACAATTGGCCCAGTGTCGTCTGGATTTGGCCGATGTAGGCCGTCATTGTAAATAAGAATTTAACATCCCAGTTAAATAAAATGTACATGTTACCTGGACTAAACTGATGTTTTATTTATTCATTTCTTTTTTACTGTAGTTTATTTAGTCAATATTTTCTTAACAATTATTTTCTTAAAACTGCATTGTTGGTTAAGGGCTTGTAAGTAAGCATTTCCTAGCTGCTGCCTTGGCAGGATCTAATGAGGATCCATAATAAACCCCAGGTAGAGTAGCTGCTGCCTTGGCAGGATCTAATGAGGATCCATAATAAACCCCAGGAAGAGTAGCTGCTGCCTTGGCAGGAACTAATGGGGATCCATAATAAACCCCAGGAAGAGTAGCTGCTGCCTTGGCAGGAACTAATGGGGATCCATAATAAACCCCAGGAAGAGTAGCTGCTGCCTTGGCAGTTACTAATGGGGATCCAGAATAACCCCCAGGAAGAGTAGTTGCTGCCTTGGCAGGAACTAATGGGGATCCATAATAAATCCCAGGAAGAGTAGCTGCTGCCTTGGCAGGAACTAATGGGGATCCATAATAAACCCCAGGAAGAGTAGCTGCTGCCTTGGCAGGAACTAATGGGGATCCATAATAAACCCCAGGAAGAGTAGCTGCTGCCTTGGCAGGAACTAATGGGGATCCATAATAAACCCCAGGAGGAGTAGCTGCTGCCTTGGCAGGAACTAATGGGGATCCATAATAAACCCCAGGAAGAGTAGCTGCTGCCTTGGTAGGAACTAATGGGGATCCAGAATAAACCCCAGGAAGATTAGCTGCTGCCTTGGCAGGAACTAATGGGGATAAATACAAATACAAAGCATAGTGTATTATTGAGCAGCTGTGATATTAGCTCTGACCCTTCTTCTTGGGTTGGTCGTCCACATGTACATCAGTGAGCACAGCGTCCTCCTCTCTCTGCTTGTCCTTTCTCTCCGTCAGAGTCTGTCTCAGCAGCAGCCAGAAGCTCAAAAGACACAGGACCTAGAGACAGACAACAGAACTCCTACGTCACAAACCCACTTCCAGCATTTATGTGAGAGAAACACAGAATCTGGACATAAAGACAATGATACTTCCAATCATTAGCATAAGACACAGATTTCATTGTTCCCAGTTGCCTCATTTTTATTTAACGAGGCAAGTCAGTTAAGAACACATTCTTATTTACAGTGACAGCCTACCTGGGAACAGTGGGTTAACTGCCTTGTTCAGGGGCAGAACGACAGATTTTTACCTTGTCAGCTCGGGGGATTCGAACTAGCAACCTTTACGGTTACCGGTCCAACGCTCTAATCACTAGGCTACCTGCCACCCCATTCCTTCTTCCAGTTCCATTAAATTACCTTGGATCCCAGTTCACTGAAAGGCCCGTCCTTCTTGCGGAAGATTCCAGGTACAGCGTTCAGCAGCTCAAAGCTCCAGATGTACTGCAGCACAATGAGCAGGTTCCCATAGAGCACCATGAAGGGAGAGGTTAGCATGGTGTAGCGACGATGATCCCTCACCATCCACAACATACACGACCACATCAGGAACACAAACGTCAGCCAGCTAACATACGTGACGCTCCACGCCTGGAGAGGGAGAGAGAGAGAGAGAGAGAGAGAGAGAGACAGACAGAGAGAGAGAGGGAGAGGGAGAGAGACAGGAGAGAGAGGGAGACAGAGAGACAGAGACAGAGACAGAGAGAGAGACAGGGAGACAGAGAGACAGAGACAGAGCGAGGGAGAGCGAGAGAGAGAGAGAGAGAGAGAGAGAGAGAGAGAGAGAGACAGAGAAAGAGAGAGAGAGGGAGAGAGAGAGGGAGAGAGACAGAGAGAGAGAGAGAGAGGGAGAGAGAGAGAGAGAGGGAGAGGGAACAAATGCCATCAAACCTCAGAGTCTACAATTCCTCCCAAAAACACAGGTAGGCCTAGCTTGACGACCACAAAACAGTTTATAGTAAGTTAGGCTATACAAAGTTAATTTACTGTTCAACAGATTTCTTCTTTTTTTTAAATGAGGCGAGTGAATAAGAATATAATATATGAAAAAAACGCAAATAAATTTGAATTTATTTGTAAAAAACCTCAACAACCTTAGTACATCACCTAGTGACCTTGCCAAGACATTTTAGTGTTTTGAAATAATGATTTTGGAAATGACAGTCACAGGGACCAGTCCTGGTGAGGGTACCCCTCTTAAGGCTTCCCAAGTGGTGGCAGCGGTCAACGACACTGCATCTCAGTGCTAAGAGACGCCACTACAGTCCCTGATACAAATCCAGGCTGTATCACATCCGGCGGTGATATAGGGAGTACCATAAGGGCGGCGCACAATTGTCCCAAGGTCGTCCAGGGTAGGCAGTCATTGTAAATAAGAATTTGTTAACTGACTTGCCAATTTTTTTAATTAGATGAACTACCCTGGTGTCAGGAGTGGGATAGCACCATTGAAATCCCGGCTGAGTTTTAGGCGGAGGTATCGAGATTAACATTCATAGATTAAGATCGTTTTATTGGTCGACGCAACGTCCAACCGAAATTTGACTTACTCTTTTTAACCCAACCCCTCCGAAAAGACACACATACATCATTTTGTATCATTGATTGGCTAACACATCTCCCACCAGCATACACATCTATAACACATCTCCCACCAGCATACACATCTATAACACATCTATAACACATCTATAACACATCTCCCACCAGCATACACATCTATAACACATCTATAACACATCTATAACACATCTCCCACCAGCATACACATCTATAACACATCTATAACACATCTCCCACTAGCATACACATCTATAACACATCTCCCACTAGCATACACATCTATAACACATCTATAACACATCTATAACACATCTCCCACTAGCATACACATCTATAACACATCTCCCACTAGCATACACATCTATAACACATCTCCCACTAGCATACACATCTATAACACATCTCCCACTAGCATACACATCTATAACACATCTATAACACATCTATAACACATCTCCCACTAGCATACACATCTATAACACATCTCCCACCAGCATACACATCTATAACACATCTATAACACATCTCCCACCAGCATACACATCTATAACACATCTCCCACTAGCATACACATCTATAACACATCTCCCACTAGCATACACATCTATAACACATCTCCCACTAGCATACACATCTATAACACATCTATAACACATCTATAACACATCTCCCACTAGCATACACATCTATAACACATCTCCCACCAGCATACACATCTATAACACATCTCCCACTAGCATACACATCTATAACACATCTATAACACATCTCCCACTAGCATACACATCTATAACACATCTATAACACATCTATAACACATCTCCCACTAGCATACACATCTATAACACATCTCCCACCAGCATACACATCTATAACACATCTCCCACCAGCATACACATCTATAACACATCTCCCACTAGCATACACATCTATAACACATCTATAACACATCTCCCACTAGCATACACATCTATAACACATCTATAACACATCTCCCACCAGCATACACATCTATAACACATCTATAACACATCTCCCACTAGCATACACATCTATAACACATCTCCCACCAGCATACACATCTATAACACATCTATAACACATCTCCCACTAGCATACACATCTATAACACATCTATAACACATCTCCCACCAGCATACACATCTATAACACATCTCCCACCAGCATACACATCTATAACACATCTATAACACATCTATAACACATCTCCCAGTAGCATACACATCTATAACACATCTCCCACCAGCATACACATCTATAACACATCTATAACACATCTATAACACATCTCCCACTAGCATACACATCTATAACACATCTCCCACTAGCATACACATCTATAACACATCTCCCACCAGCATACACATCTATAACACATCTATAACACATCTATAACACATCTCCCACTAGCATACACATATGTTTAGACCGTTAAAGCAAGCAGAAATGTTTTTCTAGTTTAGTCATATCTATCCACCTTAGAAAGTGTTGACTTCAGGCTGACTTAGCATCTTTTGAGTTGCAATATCATTGGATCCCGAATTAACTGGAAATCTCTACAAAACAACATGTTGCAGCCACATAATCCAAAAGGAAGGCTACAGCTAATCTTTTTTTCCCAAAATTATTGTTCCTGATTTTAGAAAACCTTTCTTTAATTCACATGATTCGATTCACCGCAATTGAACTAATTTCCAACTTCTACAATGAGGAAGTGAATAGTTTGCTTCGTACATAATAATCGTTCATGGTTCATATGAACGAAATTAATCGTAAAAAAAAGAACGGGGGAAGAAGTGTGAAGCGGGGCTCCTCTCTGTTAAGTGTTTAACAGTAAATCAACTTTGTTAGGCCTTGTCAGATGAAATACAGTATGCTTTCTTTAGCCTTGACGTGAGCACAGTCACCAGAGGGACCACAGTCACCAGAGGGACCACAGTCACCAGAGGGACCACAGTCACCACAGGTTCCAGAGGGACCACAGTCACCAGAGGGACCACAGTCACCAGAGTGACCACAGTCACCAGAGCGACCACAGTCACCAGAGCGACCAGAGGGACCACAGTCACCAGAGGGACTACAGTCACCAGAGCGACCACAGTCACCAGAGAGACCACAGTCACCAGAGGGACTACAGTCACCAGAGGGACCAGAGGGACCAGAGGGACCAGAGGGACCACAGTCACCACAGGGACCACAGTCACCAGAGGGACTACAGTCACCAGAGGGACCACAGTCACCAGAGGGACCACAGTCACCAGAGGGACCACAGTCACCAGAGGGACCAGAGGGACCACAGTCACCAGAGGGACCATAGGGACCACAGTCACCACAGTCACCAGAGGGACTACAGTCACCAGAGGGACCATAGGGACCACAGTCACCAGAGGGACCAGAGGGACCACAGTCACCAGAGGGACCACAGTCACCACAGTCACCAGAGGGACCACAGTCACCAGAGGGACCACAGTCACCACAGTCACCAGAGGGACCACAGTCACCACAGTCACCAGAGCGACCAGAGGGACCACAGTCACCAGAGGGACCAGAGGGACCACAGTCACCAGAGGGACCACAGTCACCACAGTCACCACAGTCACCAGAGGGACCACAGTCACCAGAGGGACCACAGTCACCAGAGGGACCACAGTCACCACAGTCACCACAGTCACCAGAGGGACCACAGTCACCAGAGGGACCAGAGGGACCACAGTCACCAGAGGGACCACAGTCACCACAGTCACCAGAGGGACCACAGTCACCAGAGGGACCACAGTCACCACAGTCACCAGAGGGACTACAGTCACCAGAGGGACCAGAGGGACCAGTCACTGTGTTAACTCACCATCATGGCTATGAGAGCACAGATATAACTCTGCTTCATAATGAACCTGAACACTGTTACAACAGCATTCACTCTGCCCTCCTCCTCCTCTTCCTCCTCATCCCCCTGTTCCTTCTTCTCCTCCTCCTCCTCCATCCAAGCAGTCTCTCCTCCCACGGTTGGACTGACGTCATACACACTTCCATTCTTCTTCTCTGTTTAGATAAAGATATATAAAGACAGCAGATATGTTATTTAGTCCATCTACAGTACACACAGAAGGTAATATTATAGAGAGGAATAATCAGATATGTTATTTAGTCCATCTACAGTACACACAGAAGGTAATAGTATAGAGAGAAATCATCCTGGCTGGTCTTTTTTGTAGTCACAGGATTACATCTGATACATCGTATTCTATGAGATCATCTTCATAGAGCTACAGTGGGGCAAAAAAAGTATTTAGTCAGCCACCAATTGTGCAAGTTCTCCAACTTAAAAAGATGAGAGAGGCCTGTAATTTTCATCATAGGTACACTTCAACTATGACAGACGAAATGAGAAAAAGAAATCCAGAAAATCACATTGTAGGATTTTTAATTTATTTATTTGCAAATTATGGTGGAAAATAAGTATTTGGTCAATAACAAAAAGTTTATCTCAATACTTTGTTATATACCCTTTGTTGGCAATGACAGAGGTCAAACGTTTTCTGTAAGTCTTCACAAGGTTTTCACACACTGTTGCTGGTATTTTGGCCCATTCCTCCATGCAGATCTCCTCTAGAGCAGTGATGTTTTGGGGCTGTCGCTGGGCAACACGGACTTTCAACTCCCTCCAAAGATTTTCTATGGGGTTGAGATCTGGAGACTGGCTAGGCCACTCCAGGACCTTGAAATGCTTCTTACGAAGCCACTCCTTCGTTGCCCGGGCGGTGTGTTTGGGATCATTGTCATGCTGAAAGACCCAGCCACGTTTCATCTTCAATGCCCTTGCTGATGGAAGTAGGTTTTCACTCAAAATCTCACGATACATGGCCCCATTCATTCTTTCCTTTACACGGATCAGTCGTCCTGGTCCCTTTGCAGAAAAACAGCCCCAAAGCATGATGTTTCCACCCCATGCTTCACAGTAGGTATGGTGTTCTTTGGATGCAACTCAGCATTCTTTGTCCTCCAAACACGACGAGTTGAGTTTTTACCAAAAAGTTCTATTTTGGTTTCATCTGACCATATGACATTCTCCCAATCCTCATCTGGATCATCCAAATGCTCTC
The DNA here is from genome assembly GCA_030435695.1 of Brachymystax lenok tsinlingensis. Classification (NCBI taxonomy): domain Eukaryota; kingdom Metazoa; phylum Chordata; class Actinopteri; order Salmoniformes; family Salmonidae; genus Brachymystax; species Brachymystax lenok. The sequence goes on from CM059788.1 coordinate 45,585,018, forward strand.
TAGCAAACTTCAGACGGGCCTGAACATGTACTGGCTTAAGCAGGGGACACGTCTGGCACTGCAGGATTTGAGTCCCTGGCGGCGTAGTGTGTTACTGATGGTAGGCTTTGTTACTTTGGTCCCAGCTCTCTGCAGGTCATTCACTAGGTCCCCGTGTGGTTCTGGGATTTTTGCTCACCGTTCTTGTGATCATTTTGACCCCACGGGTGAGATCTTGCGTGGAGCACCAGATCGAGGAAGATTATCAGTGGTCTTGTATGTCTTCCATTTCCTAATAATTCCTCCCACAGTTGATTTCTTCAAACCAAGCTGCTTACCTATTGCAGATTCAGTCTTCCCAACCTGGTGCAGGTCTACAATTTTGTTTCTGGTGTCCTTTGACAGCTCTTTGGTCTTGGCCATAGTGGAGTTTGGAGTGTGACTGTTTGAGGTTGTGGACAGGTGTCTTTTATACTGATAACAAGTTCAAACAGGTGCCATTAATACAGGTAACGAGTGGAGGACAGAGGAGCCTCTTAAAGAAGAAGTTACAGGTCTGTGAGAGCCAGAAATCTTGCTTGTTTGTATGTGACCAAATACTTATTTTCCACCATAATTTGCAAATAAATTCATTAAAAATCCTACAATGTGATTTTCAGGATTTTTTTTCCTCATTTTGTCTGTCATAGTTGAAGTGTACCTATGATGAAAATTACAGGCCTCTCTCATCATTTTAAGTGAGAGAACTTGCACAATTGGTGGCTGACTAAATACTTTTTTGCCCCACTGTAAATGTCACTTTTTGTGAATTTTGAAGCATTTATGATATAAAAAAAATAAGCACATAAAGCGCATAAAGGCTTCATAAGTCATGAATTAGAGAGGTAGCGAGACTGTAGAATCAAAAGGTATAATATCTCCTAAGCTTGTGTTAACCTCAGACCTTATTTATCACCCCCAAAAAAACATTCATTGCCAGCATTCGTTTCCCCCATTCTTTTCCCCCATTCTTTTCCCCCATTCGTTTCCCCCATTCGTTTCCCCCATTCGTTTCCCCCATTCGTTTCCCCTTTAGTTTCCCCATTCATTTCCCCCATTCGTTTCCCCTTTCGTTTCCCCATTCGTTTCCCCCATTCGTTTCCCCATTCGTTTCCCCCATTCGTTTCTCCCATTCGTTTCCCCATTCGTTTCCCCCATTCGTTTCCCCATTCGTTTCCCCCATTCGTTTCCCCATTCGCTTCCCCTTTCGCTTCCCCATTCGTTTCCCCATTCGTTTCCCCCATTCGTTTCCCCATTCGTTTCCATTCGCTTCCCCATTCGCTTCCCCATTCGTTTCCCCATTCTTTTCCCCATTCGTTTCCCCTTTCGTTTCCCCATTCGTTTCCCCATTCGTTTCCCCATTCGTTTCCCCATTCGTTTCCCCCATTCGTTTCCCCCATTCGTTTCCCCATTCGTTTCCCCATTCGTTTCCCCTTTCGTTTCCCCATTCGTTTCCCCATTCATTTACCCCATAGAAATGGGCTGAACAAGAAGTTTCAGCTTCGGTTTTTAGGACTGCAAACTGGCGAGCTATATAGGGATGCTTCCCAAATGTCTCTCCATTCCCTGCCTGCCGGGGTGGCAGGTAGCCTAGTGGTTAGAGCATTGGACTAGTAACCCGAAAGGTTGCAAGTTCAAATCCCGAGCTGACAAAGGTAAAGAATCGGTCGTTAACCCACTGTTCCTAGGCAGTGTAAATAAGATGTTGTTCTTAACTGACTTGCCTAGTAAAATAAAGCTAAAATAATATATAGTGCACTACTTTTGACCAGGGCCTAGTTCACTAAATTTCCTCCTCACAGAAATTGTGTTGCAGATTAAAACATTTTACAGTGCGTTTGCTCACAGCACATCTTGCGAGCAGAAACTTTTGCCCATAGTGTGTACAGTACAGTAAAACTCACCTGTAATGTTATTGGTTTGGTCCATTTTATACTGTGGGGTGGTGTACAGGTCCAGACCGACCGGTCTATTCTCCACCGAGTTTAGGGTGGAGATGTCAAAAGACGTACCGTTGGACTTTGCAGCCAACCCCTGTGGAACAACACAACAACAATATGGACTAGGGTTACGGCCCAGAGGTTTTCCTAGTCAAGTCATGAGACCATTTGTTTCAAGTGCAGCATAGAGGTTACAGTGCAGAACATGTCACGCCAAAGGGATAAGATATGCGTATTTGTGCTACAGTACAGTCTAGTACGGTACCTACCTCAGATGTACTGTAGCCATCCTGGGTAGAAAGCAGCTAAAATAAGGAAAAAGAAAACAGGCAAGGAGAGGTAGAGAGAGGCAGAGAGAGGTAGAGAGTGGTATAGAGAGGCAAAGAGAGGCAGAGAGAAGTAGAGAGAGGCAGAGAGAAGGAGGTAGAGAGAGGCAGAGAGAGGTAGAGAGTGGCAGAGAGAGGCAGAGAGAGGTAGAGAGAGGCAAAGAGAGGCAGAGAGAGGTAGAGAGAGGCAAAGAGAGGTAGAGAGAGTCAGAGAGAGGCAGAGAGAGTTAGAGAGAGGCAGAGAGAGGCAGAGAGAGGTAGAGAGAGGTAGAGAGTGGCAGAGAGAGGCAGAGAGAGGTAGAGAGAGGTAGAGAGAGGCAAAGAGAGGCAGAGAGAGGTAGAGCGAGGCAGAGAGAGGTAGAGAGGTAGAGAGTGGCAGAGAGAGGCAGAGAGAGGTAGAGAGAGGCAAAGAGAGGCAGAGAGAGGTAGAGAGAGGTAGAGAGAGGCAGAGAGAGGCAGAGAGAGGCAGAGAGAGGCAAAGAGAGGCAGAGAGAGGCAGAGAGAGGCAGAGAGAGGTAGAGAGAGGCAGAGAGAGGTAGAGAGGGTCAGAGAGAGAGAGAGAGAGAGAGAGAGAGAGAGAGAGAGAGAGAGAGAGAGAGGTAGAGAGGGTCAGAGAGAGGTAGAGGAGAGAGAGAGAGAGAGAGAGAGAGAGAGAGAGAGAGAGAGGTAGAGAGGGTCAGAGAGAGAGAGGTAGAGATAGGTAAAGAGAAGGAAAGTGCAAGGCCCTCTAACTATGTGGTCAATGAAATGACATTGCTGATCTAAGGATTCCAGTTTTATCTTTCAACCAATAATCAATAGTTTATAATGCATAGAAAATACCCCGAGGTGAATTAAGGTCATGGAGTGTTATACGTTATATAATCTGGGCCTTTAAAATGTATTGCTGAACTACGCTTCACCATCTACCCAATAATCAATCGTTTATCGCGCATTAATAGTATGTATTAATTCGGAATAAATCACAAGGTCAGAAGGTTTTATAATTTTTCTCCTACGTTTCTCTCCTCTGTCCATTGGTGAGCCTTCCACCACCGCTTGGCCTTTAATTAATGTGTATTGCTGAACAACGCACTACTTCTTTACAATCTTCCCATTTGATGAATATTTTCTACATTTGCATTCACACCACGTGAGATAAAGATAAAGCCTGAGCGTTATACGAGTCAGGGTCTCCTACGTTTCTTTCCTCCGTGCGTTGGTGAGCTTTCCACCACAGCTGTCTCCTCTTGTCCGCAGAGTTCCTGGTGCCATTCTCAACCACCTCCTCCTCCTCCTCTTCCTCTTCGTCCTCTCCCTCCTCTTCTTCATCCTCCTGTTGAAAATAAAAGAATTCAAACAACTGCAGAGAAATCTCAGGATGTATTGCCTAATATCTAATCAACAATCTCCAACACCGTCTGATTGGAAATATAACATCTTCAGTCTGTTTGATGTGACTACCATCATCATGTTCTACCAGCAGTACAGTACAGAACCTACAGTACAGGACCTACAGTACAGAACCTACAGTACAGGACCTACAGTACAGAACCTACAGTATAGAACCTACAGTACAGGACCTACAGTACAGAACCTACAGTACAGAACCTACAATACAGAACCTACAGTACAGGACCTACTACCCAGGACCTACAGTACAGAACCTACAATACAGAACCTACTACCCAGGACCTACAGTACAGAACCTACTACCCAGAACCTACAGTACAGGACCTACAGTACAGAACCTACTACCCAGAACCTACAGTACAGAACCTACTACCCCGAACCTACAGTACAGAACCTACAGTACAGAACCTACAGCACAGAACCTACAGTACAGGACCTACAGTACAGGACCTACAGTACAGAACCTACAATACAGAACCTACAGTACAGGACCTACAGTACAGGACCTACAGTACAGAACCTACAGTACAGGACCTACAGTACAGAACCTACAGTACAGAACCTACAGTACAGAACCTTAAGTACTGGCTTTCCTATTGATCATGTAGTGGGATGGAGTGATGAGGTCTTGATACACTCTCATGTTTATTATTATAAAACACCTATACAGGGATCAATAATGAATAGCCCTGAGCCCCACCTCCACCACTGAGCACCACCCCCAGCCCTGAGCCCCAACCCAGCCCTGAGCCCCACCCCCACCACTGAGCACCAGTCCCTGCCTACGCCCCAGCCCCAGCCCCACCCCCAGCCTCAGCCCTAAAGGTTTACAGGAGCAGGCTTTGAGAGAGAGAGAGAGAGAGAGAGAGAGAGAGAGAGAGAGAGAGAGAGAGAGAGAGAGAGACAGAGAGAGCTGAGTGTAGACGCTTGGGAGAGAGGGAGGGGCTGTACCATCACCTCATAGATGAAGGTGTCCTTGGTGGTGTAGTTTCTAATATATATTTTGAATTCAAAACCGTGTCGATTCTACCTGTATAATTGATAGCCATTCCGTTCCAGAATTTAGAATAATTTTGTCCATTCTATGCGTTGTATCTCTATGTTGTTACCTACCTCTAAGGGTTCCTGGAGCCAGAGGCGTATGAGCGATGCCAGGGTGATACCTACCTCTAAGGATTCCTGGAGCCAGAGGCGTATGGGCGTGGCCAGGGTGTTACCTACCTCTAAGGGTTCCTGGAGCCAGAGGCGTATGGGCGTGGCCAGGGTGTTACCTACCTCTAAGGGTTCCTGGAGCCAGAGGCGTATGGGCGTGGCCAGGGTGTTACCTACCTCTAAGGGTTCCTGGAGCCAGAGGCGTATGAGCGTGGCCAGGGTGATACCTCTAAGGAGAGGCGTATGAGCGTGGCCAGGGTGATACCTACCTCTAAGGGTTCCTGGAGCCAGAGGCGTATGGCGTGGCCAGGGTGTTACCTACCTCTAAGGGTTCCTGGAGCCAGAGGCGTATGAGCGTGGCCAGGGTGATACCTACCTCTAAGGGTTCCTGGAGCCAGAGGCGTATGAGCGTGGCCAGGGTGTTACCTACCTCTAAGGGTTCCTGGAGCCAGAGGCGTATGAGCGTGGCCAGGGTGTTACCTACCTCTAAGGGTTCCTGGAGCCAGAGGCGTATGGGCGTGGCCAGGGTGATACCTACCTCTAAGGGTTCCTGGAGCCAGAGGCGTATGAGCGTGGCCAGGGTGTTACCTACCTCTAAGGGTTCCTGGAGCCAGAGGCGTATGAGAGATGCCAGGGTGTTACCTACCTCTAAGGGTTCCTGGAGCCAGAGGCGTATGAGCGTGGCCAGGGTGTTGCCTACCTCTAAGGGTTCCTGGAGCCAGAGGCGTATGAGAGATGCCAGGGTGTTACCTACCTCTAAGTGTTCCTGGAGCCAGAGGCATATGAGCGTGGCCAGGGTGATACCTACCTCTAAGGGTTCCTGGAGCCAGAGGCGTATGAGCGTGGCCAGGGTGTTACCTACCTCTAAGGGTTCCTGGAGCCAGAGGCGTATGAGCGTGGCCAGGGTGTTACCTACCTCTAAGGGTTCCTGGAGCCAGAGGCGTATGAGCGTGGCCAGGGTGTTACCTACCTCTAAGGGTTCCTGGAGCCAGAGGCATATGAGCGTGGCCAGGGTGTTACCTACCTCTAAGGGTTCCTGGAGCCAGAGGCGTATGAGAGATGCCAGGGTGTTACCTACCTCTAAGGGTTCCTGGAGCCAGAGGCGTATGGCGTGGCCAGGGTGTTACCTACCTCTAAGGGTTCCTGGAGCCAGAGGCGTATGGCGTGGCCAGGGTGATACCTACCTCTAAAGGTTCCTGGAGCCAGAGGCGTATGAGCGTGGCCAGGGTGATACCTACCTCTAAGGGTTCCTGGAGCCAGAGGCGTATGAGCGTGGCCAGGTGATACCTACCTCTAAAGGTTCCTGGAGCCAGAGGCGTATGAGCGTGGCCAGGGTGATACCTACCTCTAAGGGTTCCTGGAGTCAGAGGCGTATGGCGTGGCCAGGGTGATACCTACCTCTAAGGGTTCCTGGAGTCAGAGGCGTATGAGCGTGGCCAGGGTGATACCTACCTCTAAGGGTTCCTGGAGCCAGAGGCGTATGAGCGTGGCCAGGGTGATACCTACCTCTAAGGGTTCGTGGAGCCAGAGGCGTATGGGCGTGGCCAGGGTGATACCTACCTCTAAGGGTTCCTGGAGCCAGAGGCGTATGGGCGTGGCCAGGGTGTTACCTACCTCTAAGGGTTCCTGGAGCCAGAGGCGTATGAGAGATGCCAGGGTGTTACCTACCTCTAAGGGTTCCTGGAGCCAGAGGCGTATGAGCGTGGCCAGGGTGTTGCCTACCTCTAAGGGTTCCTGGAGCCAGAGGCGTATGAGCGTGGCCAGGGTGTTACCTACCTCTAAGGGTTCCTGGAGCCAGAGGCGTATAGGCGTGGCCAGGGTGATACCTACCTCTAAGGGTTCCTGGAGCCAGAGGCGTATGAGCGTGGCCAGGGTGTTACCTACCTCTAAGGGTTCCTGGAGCCAGAGGCGTATGAGAGATGCCAGGGTGTTACCTACCTCTAAGGGTTCCTGGAGCCAGAGGCGTATGAGCGTGGCCAGGGTGTTACCTACCTCTAAGGGTTCCTGGAGCCAGAGGCGTATGAGAGATGCCAGGATGTTACCTACCTCTAAGGGTTCCTGGAGCCAGAGGCATATGAGCGTGGCCAGGGTGATACCTACCTCTAAGGGTTCCTGGAGCCAGAGGCGTATGAGCGTGGCCAGGGTGTTACCTACCTCTAAGGGTTCCTGGAGCCAGAGGCGTATGAGAGATGCCAGGGTGTTACCTACCTCTAAGGGTTCCTGGAGCCAGAGGCGTATGAGCGTGGCCAGGGTGTTACCTACCTCTAAGGGTTCCTGGAGCCAGAGGCGTATGAGCGTGGCCAGGGTGTTACCTACCTCTAAGGGTTCCTGGAGCCAGAGGCATATGAGCGTGGCCAGGGTGTTACCTACCTCTAAGGGTTCCTGGAGCCAGAGGCGTATGAGCGTGGCCAGGGTGTTACCTACCTCTAAGGGTTCCTGGAGCCAGAGGCGTATGAGCGTGGCCAGGGTGTTACCTACCTCTAAGGGTTCCTGGAGCCAGAGGCATATGAGTGTGGCCAGGGTGTTACCTACCTCTAAGGGTTCCTGGAGCCAGAGGCATATGAGCGTGGCCAGGGTGTTACCTACCTCTAAGGGTTCCTGGAGCCAGAGGCGTATGAGAGATGCCAGGGTGTTACCTACCTCTAAGGGTTCCTGGAGCCAGAGGCGTATGAGCGTGGCCAGGGTGTTACCTACCTCTAAGGGTTCCTGGAGCCAGAGGCGTATGAGCGTGGCCAGGGTGATACCTACCTCTAAAGGTTCCTGGAGCCAGAGGCGTATGAGCGTGGCCAGGGTGATACCTACCTCTAAGGGTTCCTGGAGCCAGAGGCGTATGAGCGTGGCCAGGGTGATACCTACCTCTAAAGGTTCCTGGAGCCAGAGGCGTATGAGCGTGGCCAGGGTGATACCTACCTCTAAGGGTTCCTGGAGTCAGAGGCGTATGAGCGTGGCCATGGTGATACCTACCTCTAAGGGTTCCTGGAGTCAGAGGCGTATGAGCGTGGCCAGGGTGATACCTACCTCTAAGGGTTCCTGGAGCCAGAGGCGTATGAGCGTGGCCAGGGTGATACCTACCTCTAAAGGTTCCTGGAGCCAGAGGCGTATGAGCGTGGCCAGGGTGTTACCTACCTCTAAGGGTTCCTGGAGCCAGAGGCATATGAGCGTGGCCAGGGTGTTACCTACCTCTAAGGGTTCCTGGAGCCAGAGGCGTATGAGAGATGCCAGGGTGTTACCTACCTCTAAGGGTTCCTGGAGCCAGAGGCGTATGAGCGTGGCCAGGGTGATACCTACCTCTAAGGGTTCCTGGAGCCAGAGGCGTATGAGCGTGGCCAGGGTGTTACCTACCTCTAAGGGTTCCTGGAGCCAGAGGCGTATGAGCGTGGCCAGGGTGTAGTACAGCAGCAGCACCATAATGGGGTTAACAAAGTGGTGCCAGGCCAGCTTAGGGTTAACTATCAACCTCCAGGTAGAGGAGCAGTCGGTCTGGACGATGGAGGAGATGCCGAACAGTCTGGAGAAGAGAGGAGAGGAAGACAGAGACAATATTGGGCCAGAACTCTAATGACAAATACATGTAATGTCTCATTGAGAATTATAGCGCTTAGATAAAGTTCATATACAGTTTTTTTGTCAAAATAAATGTATAAACACGACTGGTATACGGCAGGCCTATATTGACTGCACACAGCAGTATATTTAATACAAGGACTTTAAATGCAAATGTTGTTTATGACTACAAGCCCACAAGGGACGAGAGCAAACATAACTTTTGTTTATATATACACATCAGACTCAAGGTAAAAGTTATACTATTTAAAGCATTGTAGATCTTTTTTGTTGGCCAGACGTTTTCCGTATAGGAACTAAATTGGTCTGAATTGATCTGCCGGTGCATCAGCCAATAATAACTAACCAGCAGTATACTATACTATTACTGGTAAGAGACCTTGAGTTCTCCAAGACACAATATTGATCTCAGGCCTTTACAGTCAAAGCCAGGAGGAGAGAAGGTGCAGACTAGGGATTAAAACTGGTACCAGGAACCCCCCGCTACTGTCTCGGGAAAACGCTTCAAAATCGAATGTCAAGATTCAGGGTGTAACGTCCAGGCCTGGTTTAGCAGGCTGGTCTTTAGTTTGGGTTTTGTGTTCTAGGTGTTGTATTTCTATGTTGGGTTAATGGTTCCCAATTAGAGGCAGCTGATTGTCGTTACCTCTAATTGGCAACCATATATATGTTTGTGCTTTTCTACACTGGTGGTTTTTGTGGGTCATTGTTTGTTTGATAGATGTTTATCTAGTATGTTTAGGTGTGTGTGTGTGTGTGTGTGTGTGTGTGTGTGTGTGTGTGTGTGTGTGTGTGTGTGTGCGTGCGCGTGCGTGCGTCGTATGCGTGCGTGCGTGCGTCGCGTGCGTGCGTGCGTGCGTGCGTGCGTCGTCAGGCGTGCGTCCACACCGGCGTTACGATCTTCATTTGTATGTTGTTTTGCCAGTTACGTTAAAATAAAGTATGTACACTGGAAACCTCGCTGCATCTTGGTCCGTCTCTAAAGAAGATCGTGACACAGGGGGAATTACCACAAAAAAAAATCACAGAATGTGGCACTAACGCAATTGCACAAAATACACAACATGCGCAGCCTCAGATTAACACCAAAAAAAAAAAAATTGCACATTGTCCAAATAGGTTGTTGCATGGAAGCCGTATTGGTTGAAAGATAAAACAGGAATCCTTAGATCAGCAATGTAATTTCCTTGACCACATAGCTAGAGGGCCGCGCACTTCCCTTGACGTCATACAAAGTCGCCATGAATTCCAAAAAAGCAGCACGCATAATTGACACCGCCCGGGAATGCACACGTGACCCGAATGCTGTAAATATACCCTGCAGGAAAACCCCTACAGTCTAGCCTGTAAAAGAACGTGTCATTGTGACTCTTCAGACAGTCACAAATGTGTAAGCCTATGCACAATTCACTACAAAAGGCATCTCTGTCACAAGCACGAAGTCTGGTAACAATTTAGAGAGGCATGAGGGACAATTCTAGCTCGTTCTGCCAGAGCCTAAGCTATTTTCCTATCCAGTCCCAAATCCCACCGAAACTCAAAATCCTGATTTATTCTGTAATCCACAGGTTGCATTATCAAAGCACGTCTCAACACTATGCATGTCAGAATGCCTCTATAACATGTCACCCGCTTCTCTGCGCTGTCTCCTACTGCTGCCAATATGAGAGCTTCTCTGTCCTGTCTCCTACTGCTGCCAATATGAGAACTTCTCTGTGCTTTTCCCTTACTGCTGCCAATATGAGAGCTTCTCTGTGCTGTCTCCTACTGCTGCCAATATGAGAGCTTCTCTGTGCTGTCTCCTACTGCTGCCAATGAGAGCTTCTCTGCGATGTCTCCTACAGCTGCCAATATGAGAGCTTCTCTGCGCTGTCTCCTACAGCTGCCAATATGAGAGCTTCTCTGCGCTGTCTCCTACTGCTGCCAATATGAGAGCTTCTCTGCGCTGTCTCCTACTGCTGCCAATATGAGAGCTTCTCTGCGCTGTCTCCTACTGCTGCCAATGAGAGCTTCTCTGTGCTGTCTCCTACTGCTGCCAATATGAGAGCTTCTCTGCGCTGTCTCCTACTGCTGCCAATATGAGAGCTTCTCTGTCCTGTCTCCTACTGCTGCCAATATGAGAACTTCTCTGTGCTTTTCCCTTACTGCTGCCAATATGAGAGCTTCTCTGTGCTGTCTCCTACTGCTGCCAATATGAGAGCTTCTCTGTGCTGATTCCTACTACTGTCAATATGAGAGCTTCTCTGTGCTGTCTCCTACTGCTGCCAAAATGAGAACTTCTCTGTGCTGTCTCCTACTGCTGCCAATATGAGAGCTTCTCTGTGCTGTCTCCTACTGCTGCCAATATGAGAGCTTCTCTGTGCTGACTCCTACTGCTGTCAATATGAGAGCTTCTCTGTGCTGTCTCCTACTGCTGTCAATATGAGAGCTTCTCTGTGCTGTCTCCTACTGCTGCCAATATGAGAGCTTCTCTGTGCTGTCTCCTACTGCTGCCAATATGAGAGCTTCTCTGTGCTGTCTCCTACTGCTGCCAATATGAGAGCTTCTCTGCGCTGTCTCCTACTGCTGCCAATATGAGAGCTTCTCTGTGCTGTCTCCTACTGCTGCCAATATGAGAACTTCTCTGTGCTTTTCCCTTACTGCTGCCAATATGAGAGCTTCTCTGTGCTGTCTCCAACTGCTGCCAATATGAGAGCTTCTCTGTGCTGTCTCCTACTGCTGCCAATGAGAGCTTCTCTGCGATGTCTCCTACTGCTGCCAATATGAGAGCTTCTCTGTGCTTTTCCCTTACTGCTGCCAATATGAGAGCTTCTCTGTGCTGTCTCCTACTGCTGTCAATATGAGAGCTTCTCTGTGCTGTCTCCTACTGCTGCCAATATGAGAGCTTCTCTGTGCTGTCTCCTACTGCTGCCAATATGAGAGCTTCTCTGTGCTGTCTCCTACTGCTGCCAATATGAGAGCTTCTCTGCGCTGTCTCCTACTGCTGCCAATATGAGAGCTTCTCTGTCCTGTCTCCTACTGCTGCCAATATGAGAACTTCTCTGTGCTTTTCCCTTACTGCTGCCAATATGAGAGCTTCTCTGTGCTGTCTCCTACTGCTGCCAATATGAGAGCTTCTCTGTGCTGTCTCCTACTGCTGCCAATGAGAGCTTCTCTGCGATGTCTCCTACTGCTGCCAATATGAGAGCTTCTCTGCGCTGTCTCCTACTGCTGCCAATATGAGAGCTTCTCTGCGCTGTCTCCTACTGCTGCCAATATGAGAGCTTCTCTGTGCTGTCTCCTACTGCTGCCAATATGAGAGCTTCTCTGTGCTGTCTCCTACTGCTGCCAATGAGAGCTTCTCTGCGATGTCTCCTACTGCTGCCAATATGAGAGCTTCTCTGTGCTGTCTCCTACTGCTGCCAATATGAGAGCTTCTCTGTGCTGTCTCCTACTGCTGCCAATATGAGAGCTTCTCTGCGCTGTCTCCTACTGCTGTCAATATGAGAGCTTCTCTGCGCTGTCTCCTACTGCTGCCAATATGAGAGCTTCTCTGCGCTGTCTCCTACTGCTGCCAATATGAGAGCGTCGGTACAGAACGTGTCATCAGCAAACGGTATGAGAGTAGATATGGATATGTTATAAAACAGTTGGTGCCTGTTAAAGATACCTCTATAGTAAAACCCTCTAGAGTCTAAGCAGGGGGGGGGTTGTACTAAACTAAGACATGGGATTGTTTTAAAATGGTCATTCCAAGGATCATTTAGCTACAGTATTTGATGAGAGACTCACCTTTCCACTGAAGGGAAAGGTGATGGGTTAGACGCTACTGAAGTTACAGAAGTTGGCAGATCAGATATGCTGACTGTAGAAGTGTCCCAAGACGCTTATGGGTTACAGAGCAAAACGGAGAACGCCATCGTGTTCGTGAGAGTCTCATCTTTCATTATCGAGGTCATAATTTGCGGGTCAAACCGTTCGGGCGCTACGGACGTTTTTCGTGAGAAGACCAATTTCCTGGTCTGACAAACACCGTTCTCTAGCTCCGTCACCTTTCACCTCAGATGTGGAAGTGCGACATCAGCAGATGCGGTGGATTGAGACGCATCAAATGGAAAAAAACTGATATCTCTACCTTAAACTGATATCTCTACCTTAAACTGATATCTCTACCTTTAACTGATATCTCTACCTTAAACTGATATCTCTACCTTTAACGGATATCTCTACCTTAAACTGATATCTCTACCTTCAACTGATATCTCTACCTTCAACTGATATCTCTACCTTCAACTGATATCTCTACCTTAAACGGATATCTCTACCTTTAACGGATATCTCTACCTTAAACTGATATCTCTACCTTTAACTGATATCTCTACCTTCAACTGATATCTCTACCTTCAACTGATATCTCTACCTTCAACGGATATCTCTACCTTTAACGGATATCTCTACCTTAAACTGATATCTCTACCTTAAACGGATATCTCTACCTTAAACTGATATCTCTACCTTAAACGGATATCTCTACCTTAAACTGATATCTCTACCTTAAACTGATATCTCTACCTTAAACTGATATCTCTACCGGATATCTCTACCTTAAACTGATATCTCTACCTTCAACTGATATCTCTACCTTAAACTGATATCTCTACCTTAAACTGATATCTCTAAATTTAACTGATATCTCTACCTTAAACTGATATCTCTACCTTAAACTGATATCTCTACATTCAACTGATATCTCTACCTTAAACTGATATCTCTACCTTAAACTGATATCTCTACCGGATATCTCTACCTTAAACTGATATCTCTACCTTAAACTGATATCTCTACCTTTAACGGATATCTCTACCTTCAACGGATATCTCTACCTTCAACTGATATCTCTACCTTAAACTGATATCTCTACCTTAAACTGATATCTCTAAATTTAACTGATATCTCTACCTTAAACTGATATCTCTACCTTAAACTGATATCTCTACATTCAACTGATATCTCTACCTTAAACTGATATCTCTACCTTAAACTGATATCTCTACCGGATATCTCTACCTTAAACTGATATCTCTACCTTAAACTGATATCTCTACCTTTAACGGATATCTCTACCTTAAACGGATATCTCTACTTTCAACGGATATCTCTACCTTCAACTGATATCTCTACCTTCAACTGATATCTCTACCTTAAACTGATATCTCTACCTTAAACTGATATCTCTAAATTTAACTGATATCTCTACCTTAAACTGATATCTCTACCTTAAACTGATATCTCTAAATTTAACTGATATCTCTACCTTAAACTGATATCTCTACCTTAAACTGATATCTCTACCTTAAACTGATATCTCTAAATTTAACTGATATCGAGTAGGAGTGAATCAGAGAAAAAGGGGGGCGAGGATTGGTCTATTGTGTTGTAGGGTTAATGTTTCCCCTGGACACTGTTTCCCCCACTAATGGTTAGGGTTAAGGATTGGGGGAGGAGTTAAAGCTGATCCTAGATCTGTAGCTAGGGTCCATTTCACCCCAGATTGGTCTATTGTGTTGTAGGGTTAAAGTTTCCCCTGGACACTGTTTCCCCCACTAATGGTTATGGTTAAGGATTGGGGGAGGAGTTAAAGCTGATCCTAGATCTGTAGCTAGGGTCCATTTCACCCCAGATTGGTCTATTGTAAGCTGAGGAGGCAGGAAGCGATGTGGAAGCTAAGTCTGTCACCACCCTCAGTCAGCGCCGCCACACAGCCAGCCAGGCAGCAAGGCCAGACCTCTGTCAACACACACAATTAGGACTCCCACAGGAGCCGGAGATGCTAGCCTATTGTATCATAGGGACAACACAACGCTATACCAGAACCTGGGTTCAAATACTATTCAAAACTGTTTTGAATACTTTATCTGGGCTTGGTTCAGCTTACCTTGCGCAATGTAACCAATACAATTGTCGGGAAATTCCAAACCACGCCCATATGGTACTCCAGGAAGACTAGAGCAAACGTAATAGTATTTGAAAGATTTTAAAAACTATTTGAACCCAGGACTGCACAGCACTTATTTAGGGAGTGGGTGAGTTTCCCTGGTAGGCAGGACACGGAGGGCTGGGTGTAGTGTACTGTAGTGTACTGTAGTGTAGTGTAGTGTAGTGTACTTTAGTGTAGTGTAGTGTAGTGTACTTTAGTGTAGTGTAGTGTAGTGTAGTGTAGTGTATTGTAGTGTAGTGCACTTTAGTGTAGTGTAGTGTATTGTATTGTAGTGTAGTGTACTGTACTTTAGTGTACTGCACTGTAGTGTACTGTAGTGTAGTGTAGTGTACTGTACTGTACTTTAGTGTAGTGTAGTGTAGTGTAGTGTACTTTAATGTAATGTAGTGTAGTGTAGTGTACTGTACTTTAGTGTAGTGTAGTGTAGTGTACTGTACTGTATTGTACTGTACTGTACTGTAGTGTACTTTAGTGTAGTGTAGTGTAGTGTAATGTACTGTACTGTACTGTAGTGTACTTTAGTGTACTTTTGTGTAGTGTACTGTACTGTACTGTACTGTACTGTAGTGTACTTTAGTGTACTTTAGTGTAGTGTAGTGTAGTGTAGTGTAGTGTATTGTAGTGTACTGTATTGTAGTGTACTGTATTGTATTGTACTGTACTGTAGTGTAGTGTACTGTAGTGTAGTGTAGTGCACTGTACTGTACTGTATTGTACTGTACTGTACTGTACTGTACTGTACTGTAGTGTACTTTAGTGTAGTGTAGTGTAGTGTAATGTACTGTACTGTACTGTAGTGTACTTTAGTGTACTTTTGTGTAGTGTAGTGTAGTGTAGTGTACTGTAGTGTACTTTAGTGTACTTTAGTGTAGTGTAGTGTAGTGTATTGTACTGTATTGTATTGTACTGTACTGTACTGTAGTGTACTTTAGTGTAGTGTAGTGTATTGTACTGTACTGTAGTGTACTGTACTGTACTGTACTGTAGTGTAGTGTAATGTAGTGTACTGTAATGTAGTGTAGTGCACTTTAGTGTAGTGTACTGTACTGTAGTGTAGTGTAGTGCACTGTGGTGTAGTGTACTGTACTGTACTGTAGTGTAGTGTAATGTAGTGTACTGTAGTGTACTTTAGTGTAGTGTACTGTAGTGTACTGTAGTGTAGTATACTGTAGTGTACTGTAGTGTAGTGTACTGTACTGTACTGTACTGTACTGTAGTGTAGTGTAGTGTAGTGTACTGTACTGTACTGTAGTGTACTGTAGTGTACTGTACTGTAGTGTAGTGCACTGTGGTGTAGTGTACTGTACTGTACTGTAGTGTAGTGTAATGTAGTGTACTGTAGTGTACTTTAGTGTAGTGTAGTGTAGTGTACTGTACTGTACTGTAGTGTAGTGTACTGTAGTGTACTGTAGTGTAGTGCACTGTGGTGTAGTGTACTGTAGTGTACTGTGGTGTAGTGTAGTGTAGTGTACTGTACTGTACTGTAGTGTAGTGTAGTGTAATGTCCTGCAGTGTAGTGTAGTGTAATGTAGTGTAGTGTAGTGTACTATACTGCACTGTAGTGTACTGTAGTATAGTGTACTGTGGTGTAGTGTACTGTAGTGTGGTGTACTGTAGTGTACTGTGGTGTAGTGTACTGTACTGTATTGTACTGTAGTGTACTGTAGTATACTGTACTGTACTGTAGTGTACTGTGGTGTAGTGTACTGTACTGTATTGTACTGTAGTGTACTGTAGTATACTGTACTGTACTGTAGTGTACTGTAGTGTAGTGTACTGTAGTGTACTGTAGTGCAATGTAGTGTACTGTACTGTAGTGTACTGTGGTGTAGTGTAGTGTAGTGTACTGTGGTGTAGTGTACTGTACTGTACTGTAGTGTACTGTGGTGTAGTGTACTGTAGAGTACTGTAGTGTAGGAAACTATACTGTGGAAGAGGACATTAAGTGCGTCCTAAATGGCAGCCGGTTCCCCATATAGTACACTACTTTTTAGTTGTGCACTATATAGGGAGCCATTCTGACGCTAGGACTAGGTACTAGGACTGCTAGCAGCTCATTGGGGCCAATGTTTTTAATGCATCACTCACGCTACATGACATCAGAGAGACTGACATACCTCAGAGGCTGTGGAAAGTCAACAAGATGAACTTAACAGAAAGAAACGGTTTAAATTGACATAGAAGTAGAAGAAGTAGAAGGTGGCTTTTACATCTTTATCCGTTGACTCATTACTAGACGCTTTGTTTAAAAAAACTTTACGACAAAGCGAGAAATTAAATTGAGCTGTGTGCGTCTTTACGTCGTTCTATGAGTCCAAGAGCTAATAACGTGAAAGGCTATCACATCTACAAATATTCATTTGTAGATGCTATATAAGGTGATGCTAATTGTATACAAGGTGACAGTCGCTATATAAGGTGATGCTAATTGTATACAAGGTGACAGTCGCTATATAAGGTGATGCTAATTGTATACAAGGTGACAGTCGCTATATAAGGTGATGCTAATTGTATACAAGGTGACAGTCGCTATATAAGGTGATGCTAATGGCATACAAGGTGACAGTTGCTATATAAGGTGATACTATCGGCATACAAGGTGACAGTCGCTATATAAGGTGATGCTAATGGTATACAAGGTGACAGTCGCTATATAAGGTGATGCTAATTGTATACAAGGTGACAGTCGCTATATAAGGTGATGCTAATTGTATACAAGGTGACAGTCGCTATATAAGGTGATGCTAATTGTATACAAGGTGACAGTCGCTATATAAGGTGATACTAATGGCATACAAGGTGACAGTCACTATATAAGGTGATGCTAATGGTATACAAGGTGACAGTCGCTATATAAGGTGATGCTAATTGTATACAAGGTGACAGTCGCTATATAAGGTGATACTAATGGCATACAAGGTGACAGTCGCTATATAAGGTGATGCTAATGGTATACAAGGTGACAGTCGCTATATAAGGTGATGCTCATTGTATACAAGGTGACAGTCGCTATATAAGGTGATGCTAATGGTATACAAGGTGACAGTCGCTATATAAGGTGATGCTAATGGTATACAAGGTGACAGTCGCTATATAAGGTGATGCTAATGGTATACAAGGTGACAGTCGCTATATAAGGTGATGCTAATGGTAAACAAGGTGACAGTCGCTATATAAGGTGATGCTAATGGTATACAAGGTGACAGTCGCTATATAAGGTGATGCTAATGGTATACAAGGTGACAGTCGCTATATAAGGTGATGCTAATTGTATACAAGGTGATAGTCGCTATATAAGGTGATACTAATGCTATAGATAGCCATAATAGAATTGGTCCTGACACAGTGCTGTAATGTAAGGCCAGCAGACTAGAGACATTAGAATCAATACTCTCCAGAAACACCAAGGCTATCTTGACAGGGACACAATGGCAAGGGCAACACTGCTAAAATACATAGTCTAAATAAGTAGTTATGTTATAATAGCCGCGAGGGCAACACTGATGAGTAGCTTCTGCAATCATGGCACAGACTGGGTGGCTTACTACATTGCTAACACTGAATCAACCGTTTCAGATCTAAAGGGGGTTTAAGGGTCGATTAGGAATTCAGCCTTACCACTTTATCCGCAACCTGCCACACAAACAACTAATGGTCTCCCTATCCCATCCCTTCTCATACATAAAATATAATGGCAACATATGTTACAGCCAGTAAGTATTGAGGAACAAGAATACACTACGTTTAGAAGTCTGGTAGATTTCTACAAGTGGATTTTGGCTTCTGCTTGGATGTGGCGATACTGTATGTATTTAGTAAATGGTGAAAGTTCATATTTACTGTGAAATTGCAGATTTACTGAATGCACACAGTTAAC
Source organism: Brachymystax lenok tsinlingensis (assembly GCA_030435695.1). Taxonomy (NCBI): domain Eukaryota; kingdom Metazoa; phylum Chordata; class Actinopteri; order Salmoniformes; family Salmonidae; genus Brachymystax; species Brachymystax lenok. The sequence goes on from CM059788.1 coordinate 45,603,264, forward strand.
TGGAGTTGAGCTGTATTGTAAACAGCTAGCAGCCACAGTAGCCACGGTAACTAAATATCTGTCATCAAAAGAGAGAAAGAAAGAAAGAGTATCTGTATCTAACCTGATGTAGCTGTCATCTGGAGGGATGCTCTCTTGGAAGAACTGAAACTGATAGAGGTAAAGGACGACCAGGTGTCCAGCGCTGAATATGGCCATGAGGACACACATACAGCTGAAGATGAGTGTGTCGAAGGTCCGGCAGAACGACCACCACGTACACAGGAATAGGAACACGAAGAAATAGACTGCCGACGTCAGGGAGGGCAGCATGATACCTGACGGAAACAAGACAATAAGCATACTGATACATATAGATAAGACACAAACGGATCAACTGATATTTAAAGATCTATAGGAAGACAAAGCACTTAGGCCGCAGATGTCAGCGAGAGTAGTAATTACAACCTGGTGGACACAGATACACTTAGATATCAATCAATCAACCAATTAGAGAAGCAGATATGTATATACAGTTGGCTACACTGTGGTTGAGGTGGCAGCATTGAAGTATACTGTATTGGATAGGACCAGGAGTTTTTCTCCTGACAACATGACCTGATCAAGAACATCTGTTGCCACTTGTTTGGGTAATAGGGTCATTCATTTCAGCAAACCATGACACCCACCATGTCAGATCGTTTCTGAAATCGTTTCTGTAGTTAGAAACAGATAAGATAAGCATTCCTGAAGAAAAAAACTCGACTCTATAGTCAAAGTCACCATTATTAGTCAGTTGTACAACCAAATGCCTTCAACCGAAATGTTTCTTCCGCATTTAACCCAACCCCTCTGAATCAGAGAGGTGCAGGGGGCTGCCTTAATCGACATCCACGTCTTCGGCGCCCGGGGAACAGTGGGTTAACTGCCTTGTTCAGGGGCAGAACGACAGATTTTTTTCCTTGTCAGCTTGGGGATTCGAACTTGCAACCCTCCGGTTACAAGTCCAACACTCTAACCACTAGGCTACCTGCCGCATGAATAAATATAAATAACAGTCAAAAAAAGAAGTGTTTGTACACATTGAGAGAGCGTGAATGATGAGTATAGTGCGAGTATAGTGCATGAGGCTGATTCCTCTCTATCACTGAGAAACACTGACCTGTGAGTCCTAACAGTATAGTGACCACCACTTTTCCTGCGGTGGTTATCAGATTCCCAATGATCTCCTTCACTTTAGACGCCACGCCCGCAACGTGACGCAGAATCTTCATCTTTTTGCTCTCCTCCACCTCTTCGTCACCTTCCTCCTCTTCCTCCTCCATCTCTTCCTCCTCCTCTTCTCCAGCCTCGTACCCAGCCTCAAAGTCCTCATCCAACAGGATGTTGTCATCAAGGCTCAGCTTCTCCTCTTCCTCCTGGTTGGTAGAGTGATTCAAAACAGTGATTAAATCATTTAAAGCCAACCATAGTTGTTCCTGCCAAAACCAGAACCTGGTTCTAGGCACACTGCCATACGCAAGTTCTATTTTTCAACCTTTCAGTCTTCTAATAAAGGGGTGGACAGCCTTCCTAATGGAGCGCTAGGACTGCCTTCCTAATGGAGAGCTAGGACTGCCTTCCTAATGGAGAGCTAGGACAGCATTCCTAATGGAGAGCTAGGACAGCCTTCCTAATGGAGAGCTAGGACAGCCTTCCTAATGGAGAGCTAGGACAGCCTTCCTAATGGAGAGCTAGGACAGCCTTCCCAATTGGAGCGCTAGGACAGCCTTCCTAATGGAGCGCTAGGACTGCCTTCCTAATGGAGAGCTAGGACAGCATTCCTAATGGAGAGCTAGGACAGCCTTCCTAATGGAGAGCTAGGACAGCCTTCCTAATGGAGAGCTAGGACAGCCTTCCTAATGGAGCGCTAGGACAGCCTTGGTTCTGAAACATGAGCTGTCCATGGTTCTGAAACATGAGCTGTCCATGGATCTGAAACATGAGCTGTCCATCATTCTGAAACATGAGCAGTAAATGTTTCTGGAACATGAGCTGTCCATGGTTCTGAAACATGAACTGTCTATGGTTCTGAAACATGAGCTGTCCATGGTTCTGAAACATGAGCTGTCCATGGTTCTGAAACATGAGCTGTCCATGGATCTGAAACATGAGCTGTCCATGGATCTGAAACATGAGCTGTCCATGGAGCTGAAACATGAGCTGTCCATGGAGCTGAAACATGAGCTGTCCATGGTTCTGAAACATGAGCTGTCCGTGGTTCTGAAACATGAGCTGTCCATGGATCTGAAACATGAGCTGTCCAAGGTTCTGAAACATGAGCTGCCCATGGTTCGGAAATATGACTGAATCTGATGTCACCAAGAGAGGACAAATAGAATACAAATGTCTATTATACAACAGTCAGTAAATATATTGTATATGGCAGTAGTAGGTGTCATTACCTTGTGTGTGAGGGTATCATTACCATCTGTGCCAGTCTGTGGCACAGCTCCCTAGAAAGGCCAGAACCTAGGAAGAAACTTAGAGAGGAACCAGGCTACTCTATCATTCCTCCTGAGGAATTCGGAGACACAGAGACCCGAAAGATCAAGGCAACAACATTATAGAAACGAGGACAGTGAAAAATCCTTGTTTAGTCCCTTAGCATCCACAGCATCTCAGGAATACTGCCAGCATGCCGCTCTTTGTTTTAGTTTACGTACGATGTCACTTCCTCTTGGTAAAATGTGGACGATGTCACCTCCTCTTGGTAAAATGTGGACGATGTCATCTCCTCTTGGTGAAATCTGGACGTGTTCTATGGCTACAGAGAGCAGGGAGGAAGGTAGCCATGGTTGGCTTCCATGCAGTGGCGTGAAGTATCATTGTCCATGTTTTTATGGCTAATTGCAGCCTCATGTCCTGCCATGACAAGTTTCAATGCTCGTTTAGTTTGACCAATAGAAGCAGCCCTGCAGATGCATTTGAACATGTATATTGCCATTTGTGGCGCTACAATTAATGAAGCTTTGGATTTAGTATTCTCAGGTTTACATCTTCTCAGGTTTACATCTTCTCGGGTTTACATCTTCTCGGGTTTACATCTTCTCGGGTTTACCTCTTCTCGGGTTTACCTCTTCTCGGGTTTACCTCTTCTCGGGTTTACATCTTCTCGGGTTTACATCTTCTCGGGTTTACATCTTCTCGGGTTTACCTCTTCTCGGGTTTACCTCTTCTCGGGTTTACCTCTTCTCGGGTTTACATCTTCTCGGGTTTACCTCTTCTCGGGTTTACCTCTTCTCGGGTTTACCTCTTCTCGGGTTTACCTCTTCTCGGGTTTACATCTTCTCAGGTTTACATCTTCTCAGGTTTACCTCTTCTCAGGTTTACATCTTCTCAGGTTTACATCTTCTCGGGTTTACCTCTTCTCGGGTTTACATCTTCTCGGGTTTACATCTTCTCAGGTTTACATCTTCTCAGGTTTACCTCTTCTCAGGTGGCAAAATGTACACAATGGCCACACTTGTAATTGCCATTGGGCGAGCCTGGGAGCCAAGTGTCATGTCTCTTGGGTAGCTGCATGCTGTGCGTAACGGAATAGGCTTAGATTGCTTGCACGCGAAAACAAATGAGAGGGGGAAATATTGTGAATTCTGGTAGATTTGGATCACATTTGAGGATGTTCCAGTAGTGCTGAACAATTAACCTACATGTCTTTAATTTTTCGGGTTTTTAAACAACTAATTAATCCAGGTCAGTTGAATTATTTGAATTCCATTTCATTACGTTTTTCTTTTCTGTGAGCTCAATGCGCACATCGGACACTGTACAGATAAATCAGATCCAGCCGGAGGGGATGGCTGCTGTTTTACAGGCTCCTAACCAACTGTGCTATTCTGTGTGTTTTTTACACGTTGTTTGTAACTCGTTTTGTACATAATGTTGCTGCTACCGTCTCTTATGACCGAAAAGAGCTTCTGGACATCAGATCAGCGACCACTTAACCTCGAACTGGATAAAACAATTGTTTTATTTATTGAGTCCGACGCAAAGGATATACTGCTTTGTCAAGACAAGGCACAAATCCCTGCCATCAGCGTGAAGAAAAGATGGAGAAAAAGAGGGAGTATGTATCTTGTGTTTCACCGAGATGCGGCGGAATGACGACACGGATAATATAGAGCTGGCTGGCTTCTCCGTGCTTCGGGAGGATAGAGCAATGGGGGGGGGTGTCTATTTGTTTATTTGTTTTTCGTAGCTGTCTATTTACCACCACAAACCGATGCTGGCACTAAGGCCGCACTCAACGAGCTGTATAAGGCCATAAGCAAACAAGAAAATGCTCATCCAGAAGCGATGCTCCTAGTGGCCGGGGACTTTAATGCAGGCAAACTTAAATCTGCTTTACCTCATTTCTACCAGCATGTCACATGTGTAACCAGAGGGAAAAGAACTCTGGACCATCTTTACTCCACACACAGAGACGCATACAAAGCTCTCCCGCACCCTCCAATTGGCAAATCTGACCATAATTCTATCCTCCTGATTCCTGCTTACAAGCAAAAACTAAAGAAGGAAGTACCAGTGATTCGCTCAATACGGAAGTGGTCAGATGACGCGGATGCCACGCTACAGGACTGTATTGCTAGCACAGACTGGAATATGTTCTGGAATTCATCTAATGGCATTGAAGAGTATACTTCCTCAGTCACCGGCTTCATCAATAAGTGCATCAATGACGTCATCCCCACAGTGACTGTACGTACATTTCCCAACCAGAAGCTATGGATTACAGGCAACATCTGCACCGAGCTAAAGGCTAGAGCTGCCGCTTTCAAGGAGAGTGGCACCAATCCGGACGCTTATAAGAAATCCCACTAAGCCCTCAGACGAACCATCAAACAGGCAAAGGTCAATACAGGATTAAGATTGAATCGTACTACACCAGCTCTGACGCTCGTCGGATGTGGCAGGGCTTGAAAACTATTATGGACTACAAAGGAAACCCAGCTGCGAGCTGCCCAGTGATGCAAGCCTACCAGTCATGGTAATCAGTCTGGCCCAGCAGCTTTGTGAATGTTGACCTGTTTAAAGGTTTTCCTCACATCGGATATGGAGAGCTTGATCACACAGTCGTTCAGAACAGCTGATGCTCTCATGCATGTTTCAGTGTTACTTGCCTCAAAGCGAGCATGGAAGTTATTTAGCTCGTCTGGTAGGCTCGTGTCTCTGGGCAGCTCTCGGCTGTGCTTCCCTTTGTAGTCTGTAATAGTTTTCAAGCCCTGCCACATCTGACGAGCGTCAGAGCCGGTTTAGTACAATTCGATCATAGTCCTGTATTGATGCTTTGCCTGTTAGATGGTTCATCTGAGAGCATAGCGGGATATTCTTATAAGCTTCCGGGTTAGAATCCCGCTCCTTGAAAGCGGCCGCCCATTACTGAAAGTGCCAGCCCATTAGTTGGTATTCATAAAAGTATGCCTTATTTACTTTGAAGAACTACTAAAACAGAGATTTTGTCCGACAGCAGCCTATAGAGATGAGAGGATGACTTGGAATTAAATAATAAAATCATCAACTAAAACAAATGCAATATACACAACAACTGAAATATTTATAAAGTAAAGTCATGTGGAGAACTGATGGTTAATAAGTGATGAGCAGTAATGGGCAGTCACTCTACTGACCTACAGAGACCCTACTGACCTACTGAGACCCTACTGACCTACTGAGACCCAACTGACCTACTGAGACCCTACTGACCTACTGAGACCCTACTGACCTACTGAGACCCTACTGACCTACTGAGACCCTACTGACCTACTGAGACCCTACTGACCTACTGAGACCCTAATGACCTACTGAGACCCTACTGACCTACTGAGACCCAACTGACCTACTGAGACCCTACTGACCTACTGAGACCCTACTGACCTACTGAGACCCTACTGACCTACTGAGACCCTACTGACCTACTGAGACCCAACTGACCTACTGAGACCCTAATGACCTACTGAGACCCTACTGACCTACTGAGACCCTAATGACCTACTGAGACCCTACTGACCTACTGAGACCCTACTGACTGACAGAGACCCTACTGACTGACAGAGACCCAACTGACCGACAGAGACCCTAATGACCTACTGAGACCCAACTGACCTACTGAGACCCAACTGACCGACAGAGACCCTACTGACTGACAGAGACCCTAATGACCTACTGAGACCCAACTGACCGACAGAGACCCTAATGACCGACAGAGACCCTACTGACTGACAGAGACCCTAATGACCTACTGAGACCCAACTGACCGACAGAGACCCTAATGACCGACAGAGACCCTACTGACTGACAGAGACCCTACTGACCTACTGAGACCCAACTGACCGACAGAGACCCTAATGACCGACAGAGACCCTACTGACTGACAGAGACCCTAATGACCTACTGAGACCCAACTGACCGACAGAGACCCTAATGACCGACAGAGACCCTACTGACTGACAGAGACCCTAATGACCTACTGAGACCCAACTGACTGACAGAGACCCTAATGACCGACAGAGACCCTACTGACTGACAGAGACCCTAATGACCTACTGAGACCCAACTGACCGACAGAGACCCTAATGACCGACAGAGACCCTACTGACCGACAGAGACCCTAATGACCTACTAAGACCCTACTGACCTACTGAGACCCTACTGACCTACTGAGACCCTACTGACCTACTGAGACCCTACTGACCGACAAAGACCCTACTGACCGACAGAGACCCTACTGATCGACAGAGACCCTACTGATCGACAGAGACCCTACTGACCGATAGAGACCCTACTGACCGACAGAGACCCTACTGACTGACAGAGACCCTCCTCACCTACTGAGACCCTAATGATCGACAGAGACCCTACTGACCTACTGAGACCCTACTGACTGACAGAGACCCTCCTCACCTACTGAGACCCTACTGACCGACAGAGACCCTACTGATCGACAGAGACCCTACTGACCGACAGAGACCCTACTGACCGACAGAGACCCTACTGACCTACTGAGACCCTACTGACCGACAGAGACCCTACTGACCGATAGAAACCCTACTGACCTACTGAGACCCTACTGACCTACAAAGACCCTACTGACCGACAGAGACCCTACTGACCGACAGAGACCCTACTGACCGACAGAGACCCTACTGACCGATAGAGACCCTACTGACCGACAAAGACCCTACTGACCGACAGAGACCCTACTGACCGACAGAGACCTTACTGACCGACAGAGACCCTACTGACTGACAGAGACCCTACTGACCGACAGAGACCCTACTGACCGACAGAGACCCTACTGACCTACAGGGACCCTACTGAGACCCTACTGACCAACAGAGACCCTACTGACCGACAGAGACCCTACTGACCGACAGAGACCCTACTGACCGATAGAGACCCTACTGACCTACTGAGACCCTACTCAGTAAATTACGTTTTTTCTCCCACAAAAATGTACGTGTGTGTGTGTGTTAGTGCATGTTTGAGTATGTGCATGTGTGAACATGTACGAGCGTGTATGTGTGTGTGTGTGTGTGTCTCCCTCCACTCACCTCTCCCTCCGGTTCGTAGTCAGTGTTGTCCTGGGCCATGTCCTCTGGCGGTCTCTTCTGAAACAGACTACGACACAGCAGCCAGCAGGCCAGCCCTGCTAGAAACATCCCTATGTCAGGGAGGAACACACGGATACCATTCCCGGCATCTGCACCTATCACACTGGACACAGAGAGACGGAGAGAGAGAGAGAGAGACAGTCAGACAGAACTAACCAACCACAACCCAAAGAGTTACTCTTCATAATGTCTGTCTTTACAACCTTTCTGGGACATGGAGACAGTTCGATAGGTTCGCGAACAGACGGTTGCTTTCCTTTCTACGTATAACATTTATTGTGATTATCAAGTAGTGACGCTTCATAATGGAGAGCTGTGTCCTCTACCAAGCTACTAACACCTTTAACACCACTATAGCGCAATTGAAATTTAACAAAGGCAACGTGCCTGTGTTCGCTGAGACTGCATCCGCGGTAAACATAGCATACGTTGGCTCGATCGTAAAAATGACCCTTTTTAAAATTTCACTCGCGCTATAACGCGGATCCTTCCGTGCTAAGATGGATTCTAGACTCTGGGTAACACTTTATTTGGGTGACTCTCAAAGTTTTGATGGTTGGCGTTGAAGAGAAAGGCCCCATGTGCAGAGCATTTACCGTGCCAGTAACACAGTAGGACTAACACCTTACCCAGACCATCAACACCATTGTGTGTGTTCAATTAGTACGTGTTACAATCCCCCCCCCCCCACCTGTTAGGCTGAATACATGGTGGGAATCAGAAGAGTTTTCCGTCTACAAAACCTATGCTGTATGATATATATATGAGGTTCCACAACCACTTTAACAAAATTAAGCCCGCGTTAAATACTCCTCATTAAAATTAAATGAATTAAATTCCAGCTGAACAACAACGGACTAAAAGTCATGTGAAGAAAACATAGTATCTGCGCCATATGGCACCCTATTCTCTATGGGGGTCCTGGTCAAAAGTAGTGCACTATAAAGGGAATAGGGGGTCCCATTGGGTCCTGGTAAAAAGTAGTACACTATATAGGGAATAGGGTCCCATTGGGTCCTGGTAAAAACGTAGTGCACTATATAGGGAATAGGATCCCATTGGGTCCTGGTAAAAACGTAGTGCACTATATAGGGAATAGGGTCCCATTGGGTCCTGGTAAAAAGTAGTGCACTATATAGGGAATAGGGTCCCATTGGGTCCTGGTAAAAAGTAGTGCACTATATAGTGAATAGGGTGCCATCTGGGGCGCTGACATAGGTTTTTTTTCCTCTCAATGCAACAGTGAATGTAGAACTGGGCTAAACATGTTTATAGTCCCTAAAGACTGAATAATTCCGTCGTAATCTTTGTTTAATCTGGCAGACTCACCAGAGGCATACAACACACAACAAAGATTCCCTTCTCTGTGTGGAATGGAGACATTTTAAATGGTTCTGGGGATTCCTGTTTTTTTAATTTTTTCGATTATAAAAAATAAAATAAAAATAAAGAAAATACGCTCATAAATGTTATGACGAGTAATACCCATTTTCATGACTTAGTTAAAATATGGAATGGTTTAGAACTGAAATATGTGATATAATGGACATAGCCACACCACCTTGACCTGTTGTGGTTTTTAGAACAGCACGTCTAGTACCCTGGCACTCACCTACACCGACACACAAACTATAACACATACACTGAGCTTCATATCCGGTGGGGGTAAACATTAGATCAGACAGGACAGGAAGTTCGCCAAGAGGACTGTGGGTAAAATTGGTGCCCAGACAGCTGTTGATCGAGGTAGCAGCAGGTCTCTAATGGTGTGTGTGTGTGTGTGTGTGTGTGTGTGTGTGTGTGTGTGTGTGTGTGTGTGTGTGTGTGTGTGTGTGTGCGCGTGTCTGTGCGTCTGTGCGTGTCGCTGGACTTTATCCTGCTAACTGTTCCAAATGGGCTTTTATGTACTCTGCGCCATCGTCTTGGAACGCCTTACAAAATACTTTTAAAATTGGAAGAACTTGTCCCGATTGGTATTTTTAAATCACTGATGAAGTATCTTGAGACTGATTCCCTGACCGGTTAAGGTTTTTAAATTGCTGTTTTATGATTTTGTTATACTCTTGTGAATTCTATGTTTTTTTTACTAGATTACTTGTAGTTTTTTACGTTGTTTGTCCGTAATTGTGTAATGACTTGGTGCTGCCTGTCTGGCCAGGACGCTCTTGAAAAAGAGATTTCAAATCTCAATGAGCCCTTCCTGGTTAAATAAAGGTTAAATAAAATACATTTTTAAAAATGATCGAGGTAGCAGCAGGTCTCTGGGTTCAAATAGTATTCTACATCTTGCTTTAGCCTGCGTAGAGCGCTAGATGGGTGGCGTTTACATTTGTCCAACTAGTCTATTGGTTCCATTGCGCCAGGCAAGCTCAATCAAGCCCAGATAAAGTTTTTGAAATTATTCTGAATAGTACTTGAACCCAGGTCTGGTCTCTAATGGTCCAGTCCAGTACTGCTAGACTAGAAGACAGGTCTGGTCCCAAACCAGTCAGTGTTTATTCCTGGACAGAACCTCTACTTCAATTAAAACCCAAACCAGTCGGTGTTTATTCCTGGACGGAACCTCTACTTCAATTAAAACCCAAACCAGTTGGTGTTTATTCCTGGATGGAACCTCTACTTCAATTAAAACCCAAACCAGTCAGTGTTTATTCCTGGATGGAACCTCTACTTCAATTAAAACCCAAACCAGTCGGTGTTTATTCCTGGATGGAACCTCTACTTCAATTAAAACCCAAACCAGTCGGTGTTTATTCCTGGATGGAACCTCTACTTCAATTAAAACCCAAACCAGTCTGTGTTTATTCCTGGATGGAACCTCTACTTCAATTAAAACCCAAACCAGTCGGTGTTTGTTCCTGGATGGAACCTCTACTTCAATTAAAACCCAAACCAGTCGGTGTTTATTCCTGGATGGAACCTCTACTTCAATTAAAACCCAAACCAGGCTGTGTTTATTCCTGGTTTTAACTGCTACTTTACTACATCCTGTTTTCCTTCAAAAATCATTTTGTTATCTCTTTCTTCACGCTGGGTTCTGAGTAGAATTAGTAAAGCTGTTTACAGTAAACAAAAGCTGTTGCAAAGGCCGTTGTCACACAGCTTTGCAGAGTAAATGTCAAAGTAGTCTCGTTGGGGCATCCTTCCAAATATTGTCTCATTGACTCAACTATTAGAAGGAATGTGAGCCTGGGTCTGAGGCTAATGAAGGAATGTGAGCCTGGGTACGAGGCTAATGAAGGAATGTGAGCCTGGGTCTGAGGCTAATGAAGGAATGTGAACCTGGGTCTGAGGCTAATGAAGGAATGTGAGCCTGGGTCTGAGGCTAATGAAGGAATGTTAACCTGGGTCTGAGGCTAATGAAGGAATGTTAACCTGGGTACGAGGCTAATGAAGGAATGTTAACCTGGGTACGAGGCTAATGAAGGAATGTGAGCCTGGGTACGAGGCTAATGAAGGAATGTTAACCTGGGTACGAGGCTAATGAAGGAATGTGAGCCTGGGTACGAGGCTAATGAAGGAATGTGAGCCTGCGTACGAGGCTAATGAAGGAATGTGAACCTGGGTCTGAGGCTAATGAAGGAATGTTAACCTGGGTACGAGGCTAATGAAGGAATGTGAGCCTGGGTACGAGGCTAATGAAGGAATGTGAGCCTGGGTCTGAGGCTAATGAAGGAATGTTAACCTGGGTACGAGGCTAATGAAGGAATGTGAGCCTGCGTACGAGGCTAATGAAGGAATGTGAACCTGGGTACGAGGCTAATGAAGGAATGTGAGCCTGCGAACGAGGCTAATGAAGGAATGTGGGCCTGCGTACGAGGCTAATGAAGGAATGTGAGCCTGCGTACGAGGCTAATGAAGGAATGTGAACCTGCGTACGAGGCTAATGAAGGAATGTGAACCTGCGTACGCGGCTAATGAAGGAATGTGAACCTGCGTACGAGGCTAATGAAGGAATGTGAACCTGCGTACGAGGCTAATGAAGGAATGTGAACCTGCGTACGAGGCTAATGAAGGAATGTGAACCTGCGTACGAGGCTAATGCAAAACTAATATTTGTGTGTTATGCTGAGATGTGAATAAGTGCCCAACCACCCTCAAAGGTCAGTAAAAGCAAAAACAAACTTCGTCCTGAACTTGGCCCTCAGCGGATAGTCGCCTCGTTAAAGTTAACAAGTTTAAAAAGCAGAGTGCTAATCAACACTATGGAAAATGCTCACTCAAATAAAATATAGTCTAACTCTTGGCTCCTGTAGAAAAGCCTAATCTGATCAAGACTCCTTGGGTGCGTCTCAAAAGGCATTCTCCCTATTCTCTATGCTGTGCGCTACGTAGGGCCCTGGTCAAAAGTAGGGCATTATATTAAGGAATAGGGTGTCATTCGGGACGCAGACTTTGTTTCCACTAGATGGGAGATGTTATTGTTTTGAAGGCTCTGTTCATCGCAAACGGATGAAAGAAACGGAAAGAAAAACTCTCGTCCAACAACACCAAGTCGAGCCAACAACTTTCATTTGTATTTTTCCTCTCCTGTTAAAAGAGAGTACTTATATTGTACCAGCAGTGGTGGTGAGACCTTCCTGTTGAAAACGCAACTGAAAACTACTGACATGCAACAGACTTATATCTGTACACGCACACATTAAGGATCTATTTGATTCATTTAGGGTCTGTTTCCTGGACACACTCTACTGAGTCCATAGAAGCCTATTCATTCAACATCATTTTTAGTCCAGGTGTAGGGTTAATCTGGGTCAAGATGTAGGGTTAATCTGGGTCAAAATGTAGGGTTAATCTGGGTCCAGATGTAGGGTTAATCTGGGCCCAGATGTAGGGTTAATCTGGGCCCAGATGTAGGGTTAATCTGGGTTCAGATGTAGGGTTAATCTGGGTCAAGATGTTCAGCTGTTAACATCATCAACACCTGTCCTGCACGTTCTGCTATTGTCTGTCTGTCTGTCTGTACAGCTGGGATCCACACCAGCCAGCCGGCAACCCATCATTCTGACCGGATGTGTTCATAATATGCTTTTCAGATCTCAAACCTCTTTCTCTGTCCATTCACACCTCTGTCTCCCCCATCACTCGTTCAGACCCCACACCTCTTTCTCTCCCATCACTCGTTCAGACCCCACACCTCTGTCTCCCCATCACTCGTTCAGACCCCACACCTCTGTCTCCCCCATCACTCGTTCAGACCCCACACCTCTGTCTCCCCATCACTGCTCAGACCCCACACCTCTGTCTCCCCATCACTCGTTCAGACCCCACACCTCTGTCTCCCCCATCACTCGTTCAGACCCCACACCTCTGTCTCCCCATCACTGCTCAGACCCCACACCTCTGTCTCCCCATCACTCGTTCAGACCCCACACCTCTGTCTCCCCCATCACTCGTTCAGACCCCACACCTCTGTCTCCCCATCACTCGTTCAGACCCCACACCTCTGTCTCCCCCATCACTCGTTCAGACCCCACACCTCTGTCTCCCCCATCACTCGTTCAGACCCCACACCTCTGTCTCCCCATCACTGCTCAGACCCCACACCTCTGTCTCCCCATCACTGCTCAGACCCCACACCTCTGTCTCCCCCATCACTCGTTCAGACCCCACACCTCTGTCTCCCCCATCACTCGTTCAGACCCCACACCTCTGTCTCCCCCATCACTCGTTCAGACCCCACACCTCTTTCTCACATCCTGTCTCAATCACTTCTTCAATACGTCACTTACTGTAAGCCCTTATCCAGACAGACAGACAGACATACAGATATTATCCAGACAGACAGACAGACATACCTTATCCAGACAGACAGACAGACAGACAGGCCTTATCCAGACAGACAGAAAGACAGGCCTTTCACCAGACAGAAAGACAGGCCTTATCTAGACAGGCAAACAGGCCTTATCCAGACAGACAGACAAACAGGCCTTATCCAGACAGACAGACAAACAGGCCTTATCCATACAGACAGACAAACAGGCCTTATCCAGACAGACAAACAGACAGACAGGCCTTATCCAGACAGACAGACAGACAGACAGGACTTATCCAGACAGACAGACAGACAGACAGGCCTTATCCAGACAGACAGACAGACAGGACTTATCTAGACAGACAAACAGGCCTTATCCATACAGACAGACAAACAGGCCTTATCCATACAGACAGACAAACAGGCCTTTCACCAGACAGAAAGACAGGCCTTATCTAGACAGGCAAACAGGCCTTATCCAGACAGACAGACAAACAGGCCTTATCCAGACAGACAGACAGACAGACAGACAGACAGACAGGCCTTATCCAGACAGACAGAAAGACAGGCCTTTCACCAGACAGAAAGACAGGCCTTATCTAGACAGGCAAACAGGCCTTATCCAGACAGACAGACAAACAGGCCTTATCCAGACAGACAGACAAACAGGCCTTATCCAGACAGACAGACAAACAGGCCTTATCCAGACAGACAGACAAACAGGCCTTATCCAGACAGACAGACAAACAGGCCTTATCCAGACAGACAGACAAACAGGCCTTATCCAGACAGACAGACAGACAGACAGACAGGCCTTATCCAGACAGACAGACAGACAGACAGGACTTATCCAGACAGACAGGCAGACAGGCCTTATCCAGACAGACAGGACTTATCTAGACAGACAAACAGGCCTTATCCATACAGACAGACAAACAGGCCTTATCCATACAGACAGACAAACAGGCCTTTCACTAGACAGAAAGACAGGCCTTATCTAGACAGGCAAACAGGCCTTATCCAGACAGACAGACAAACAGGCCTTATCCAGACAGACAGACAAACAGGCCTTATCCAGACAGACAGACAAACAGGCCTTATCCAGACAGACAGACAAACAGGCCTTATCCAGACAGACAGACAAACAGGCCTTATCCAGACAGACAGACAAACAGGCCTTATCCAGACAGACAGACAGACAGACAGGCCTTATCCAGACAGACAGACAGACAGACAGGACTTATCCAGACAGACAGGCAGACAGGCCTTATCCAGACAGACAGGACTTATCTAGACAGACAAACAGGCCTTATCCATACAGACAGACAAACAGGCCTTATCCATACAGACAGACAAACAGGCCTTTCACTAGACAGAAAGACAGGCCTTATCTAGACAGGCAAACAGGCCTTATCCAGACAGACAGACAAACAGGCCTTATCCAGACAGACAGACAGACAGGCCTTATCTAGACAGACAGACAGACAGACAGACAGACAGACAGACAGACAGGACTTATCTAGACAGACAAACAGGCCTTATCTATACAGACAGACAAACAGGCCTTATCCATACAGACAGACAAACAGGCCTTATCCAGACAGACAGACAGACAGACAGACAGACAGACAGGCCTTATCCAGACAGACAGACAGGACTTATCTAGACAGGCATGGTAGGAGTAAAGGCATCAATAGGAGAACACACTCACTCACCTCTCTGGGGTCTTATTAGCTGTGGTACAGGAATGTCCAAACGCAGCCAACTCCTTTTGTCACTACTCTAATATAAAGTGTGTGAGTGTGTATGAGTACAGACAGACAGGGGCACTGGGCTGAGTGGTAAAGGCTGTGAGAGACATAATGAGGTTTAACATGCATCAGATAGGGCTTGTTGACAGACTGACAGACATAATGAGGTTTAACATGCATCAGATAGGGCTTGTTGACAGACTGCCAGACATAATGAGGTTTAACATGCATCAGATAGGGCTTGTTGACAGACTGCCAGACATAATGAGGTTTAACATGCATCAGATAGGGCTTGTTGACAGACTGCCAGACATAATGAGGTTTAACATGCAGCAGATAGGGCTTGTTGACAGACTGCCAGACATAATGAGGTTTAACATGCATCAGATAGGGCTGGTTGACAGACTGCCAGACATAATGAGGTTTAACATGCATCAGATAGGGCTTGTTGACAGACTGCCAGACATAATGAGGTTTAACATGCATCAGATAGGGCTTGTTGACAGACTGACAGACATAATGAGGTTTAACATGCATCAGATAGGGCTTGTTGACAGACTGCCAGACATAATGAGGTTTAACATGCATCAGATAGGGCTTGTTGACAGACTGCCAGACATAATGAGGTTTAACATGCATTAACTGAAACCACAAGTTGAGAAGTACAGGTCAGAACCATCAAGAGCCTTTAGAAACCTAGGTTGCGTCCCAAATGGCACTTAATTCTCTACATATAGCACTACCAAAACCCAATCGGACCTGGTCAAAAGTAGTGCACTATGAAGGGAATAGGGTGCCATTTGGGACACAGCCTATGTCAGATCTCTGGCCACACATATACATTACATTAAGTGGTGTGTATTGGTACTTATTGGAGAACCCGGCTCGCGCTACTTAAGGATATTTGGGAAGTGGACTGTATACAAGCTCCAAACTCAATCTGTGGTGGCTAGTGGGTGGACAAATGGGAGGATGGACTCAATGGAACGGTTGGGATGGAATCAATGGAACGGTATCGAAAACACATTCCTCAGATTTAAAAGGCACATCAGCCTCCACTGAATACACAAGAAATACATGCGAGATCCTTCACTTGTATCACCCAGAATAGGACGAGAAGTGTGGGAATTTCAACGGGACAAATCGTTTACTAAACCCTAAACCTCAAGTGCTTCTACACCTGCATTGCTTGCTGTTTGTGGTTTTAGGCTGGGGTTTCTGTACAGCACTTTGTGACATCAGCTGATGTAAGAAGGGCTTTATAAAAATACGTTTTATTGATTAATTGAAATAAATCTTGTACTAAATAATGTGGACATTGAGCAAGTTGAGGTGACTAAACTGCTTGGAGTAACCCTGGATTGTAAACTGTCATGATCAAAACATATTGATACAACATTAGCTAAGATGGGGAGAAGTCTGTCCATAATAAAGCGATGCTCTGCCTTCTTAACAACACTATCAACAAGGCAGGTCCTACAGGCCCTAGTTTAGTCACACCTGGACTACTGTTCAGTCCTGTGGTCAGGTGCCACAAAGAGGGACTCTATTACACATCAGGTAATTGATGCCAGCAGTAGAATCACATTTAAAAAACAGATAAAAATACACCTTATGGAACAGTGGGGACTGTGAAGCAACACAAACATAGGCACAAACACACGTACACATGATAAGACACGCACTCTACACACACATACACATGGATGTTGTATTGTAAATATGTGATAGTGGAGTAGTGGCCTGAGGGAACACACTGAATGTGTTGGGTAAAGTGTAATTTCATGTCATATTTAAAATTGTATATAACTGCCTTAATGTTGCTTGACCCCAGGAAGAGTAGCTGCTGCCTTGGCAGGAACTAATGGGGATCCATAATAAACCCCAGGAAGAGTAGCTGCTGCCTTGGCAGGAACTAATGGGGATCCATAATAAACCCCAGGAAGAGTAGCTGCTGCCTTGGCAGGAACTAATGGGAATCCATAATAAACCCCAGGAAGAGTAGCTGCTGCCTTGGCAGGGACTAATGGGGATCCATAATAAACCCCAGGAAGAGTAGCTGCTGCCTTGGCAGGAACTAATGGGGATCCATAATAAACCCCAGGAAGAGTAGCTGCTGCCTTGGCAGGAACTAATGGGAATCCATAATAAACCCCAGGAAGAGTAGCTGCTGCCTTGGCAGGGACTAATGGGGATCCATAATAAACCCCAGGAAGAGTAGCTGCTGCCTTGGCAGGAACTAATGGGGATCCATAATAAACCTCAGGAAGAGTAGCTGCTGCCTTGGAAGGAACTAATGGGGATCCATAATAAACCCCAGGAAGAGTAGCTGCTGCCTTGGCAGGAACTAATGGGGATCCATAATAAACCCCAGGAAGAGTAGCTGCTGCCTTGGCAGGAACTAATGGGGATCCATAATAAACTCCAGGAAGAGTAGCTGCTGCCTTGGCAGGAACTAATGGGGATCCATAATAAACCCCAGGAAGAGTAGCTGCTGCCTTGGCAGGAACTAATGGGAATCCATAATAAACCCCAGGAAGAGTAGCTGCTGCCTTGGCAGGAACTAATGGGGATCCATAATAAACCCCAGGAAGAGTAGCTGCTGCCTTGGCAGGAACTAATGGGGATCCATAATAAACCCCAGGAAGAGTAGCTGCTGCCTTGGCAGGAACTAATGGGGATCCATAATAAACCCCAGGAAGAGTAGCTGCTGCCTTGGCAGGAACTAATGGGAATCCTTAATAAATACAAATACAAAACGGAGAAGACTTAAAAATACCAACTAGTTGAACTTAATATATAAAGGTTTTAATGAGTTAACCGAATGAGCTCTATCTATCCATGTATGGAACTATCCTGGTGAGCTTGAGTTTACCAGCCGCTAGTCACCAGTGTCTGAAGAGAATGTGGTCGTATTGTTCCACTGGGCTACATGATAGAAAGCCTTCGTGCTCAAATGACTACAACCCCCATTCAGATACTATACTTCATACAGCATGACGGCTGTAGGTGAAATATATTACCCAGCATATTTTAGGGACTTTTATCCTTTGTGTTTTGTAAAAAATGTGTCTTTCTCTACTCTTAACTTGAGGGCTTTTTCTAATCAGGTTTTATGGTATACGTATAATAATAATAATAATAATAATAATAACATTATTTAAGTTTGCATGTAGATGTGTGTATTGTATATACAGTGTTTTCAGAAAATATTCAGACCCCTTGACTTATTCCACATGTTGTTGTGTTACAGCCTGAATTTAAAATGGATTCAAATAAAATCTCACCCATCCTCACCCACGATACCCCCATAATGAGAAAGTGAGAAGAAAAAAAATGTTTAAAATGTTAGCACATTTTTGGAAAATGAAATTCAGAAATATCTCATTTACATAAGTATTCACACCCCCTGAGTCAATTCATGTTAGAATCCCCTTTGGCAGCGATTAGAGCTGTGAGTCTTTCTGGGTAAGTCTCTAAGAAATTTGCACACCTGTCAAATTGGTTTTTGATCATAGCTTGACAACCATTTTTAAGTCTTGCAATAGATTTTCAAGCAGATTTAAGTCAAAACTGTAACTAGGCCACTAAGGAACAATCACTTTCTACTTGATAAGCAACTCCAGTGTAGATTTGGCCTTGTGTTATAGGTTATTGTCTGCTGAAAGGTGAATTCAGTGTCTGTTGGAAAGCAGGTTTTCCTCTAGGATTTTGCCTGTGCTTAGCTCCATTTGATTTCTTTTTTATCCTGAAAAACTCCCCAGTCCTCAACAATTACAAGCATGCCCATAACATGATGCAGCCACCACCATGCTTGAAAATATGGAGAGTGGTACTCAGTAATGTGTTGTATTGGATTTGCCCCAAACAACACGTTGCATTCAGCATTATAAAACCTCTCTGGTCTTTGTGGTTGAATCTGTGTTTGAAATTCAATGCTCGACGGAGGGACCTTACAGATAATTGTATGTGTGTGGGGTACAGAGATGAGGTAGTCATTCATAAATCATGGTAAACACTATTACTGCACACAGCGTGAGTCCATGCAACTTGTCTAACAACATAATTCCACTTAGACATTATGGGGTATTGTGTGTAGGCTAGTGACAGAAATCAAATTTTAATCCATTTTAAATTCAGGCTGTAACACAACAACATGTGGGAAAAGTCAAGGGGTGTGAATACTTTCTGAAGGCTCTGTATTTTGTATCTACAGTATATCTTTATAATATTAGGATATATAATAATAACTTAGTTTGTTAAGTCTATATTATGTACAGTGTACTGTATGTTTGTATTTACAGTATGCTTGTACTGTCTTACCTTTCAAAGCCAATCTGCCGTATAGATTTCTCCCACGTTGAACCTGAACAAAATCACAAAAGCATTTCATAAGAGCAGGTACAGATTAACAGCATTTCACTAGAGCAGGTACAGATTAACAGCATTTCATAAGAGCAGGTACAGATTAACAGCATTTCACTAGAGCAGGTACAGATTAACAGCATTTCACAAGAGCAGGTACAGATTAACAGCATTTCACAAGAGCAGGTACATATTAACAGCATTTCACAAGAGCAGGTACAGATTAACAGCATTTCACAAGAGCAGGTACAGATTAACAGAATTTCAGTCACCTCAGGGCGAAGATTACCCACAGCGGATAATGCACAAAATTATCCACGGCTGATAATGCACAAAATGATCTGCGGCTGATAATGCACAAAATTATCTGCGTCTGATAACGCACAAAATGATCAGCGGCTGATAATGCACAAAATGATCCGCGGCTGATAATGCACCAAATGATCCACGGCTGATAATGCACCAAATGATCCACGGCTGATAATGCACAAAATGATCCGCGGCTGATAATGCCTTTGTTCCAGTGCCAAGGAAAACACATCATCACCTTGTGACTGGAGACTACAGACTAATCTAGACTAATGACAAATCAATTTAGAGGTGTGTGTGTGTATGTGTGTGTTTTCTCAATTCCTTAGCAGAGTATTTAGGTGTTGAATATCACACTGATGGATGTTCAGTTAATCTGATGGCCTTTGAACGACATTCTGGAGCGGAGTCAGGCTCAGGACAGCAGATATGAGTAATCAACGTATTTACTCAACAATATAACAATACAACTCAATAATTCAGAGCCCACAAAAAAAACGGACAGTGTTACCAAACAAACAATCACTCACAAACAAACATGGGGGAACAGAGGGTTAAATAATGAACAAGTAATTGTGTGATTGAAACCAGGTGTGTAAAACAAGACAAAAAACAATGGAAAAATGAAAAGTGGATCGGCGATGGCTAGAAAACCGGTGACGTCGACCGACGAACGCCGCCCGAGCAAGGAGAGGGACTGATTTCGGTGGAAGTCGTGACAAGTATTTAGTTTTTTTATGTATTATTTCTTACACTGTTACCCCAGGAAATCTTAAGTCTTATTACATACAGCCGGGAGGAACTATTGGATACAAGAGTGACGTCAATTTACTAACATTACGAACGGGAATACGACATTCCCGAAGCGGATCCTCTGTTTGGACCACCCAGGACAATGGATCTAATCCCAGAACCCAAGACAACGGCGCCGCAGAAGGGGCAGATAGAGCGGCCTCCTGGTCAGGCTCCGTAGACGTGCACATCGCCCACCGCTCCAGAGTATACTACTCGCCAATGTCCAGTCTCTTGACAGCAAGGTAGACAAAATTCAAGCAAATTCATGCCTTCCAGAGAGACATCAGAGATTGTAACATTCTCGTCAGTTATTGTCACAGCGGTGTACATTCCCCCTCAAGCAAACACCAAGATGGCATTCAAGGAACTTCACTGGACTCTATGTAAACTGGAAACCATATATTAACAAAGCAAATTTGAGAACAAGGCTACCTAAATTCAATCAGCATATTGATTACACTACGCACGGGGGGTAATACACTCGACCACTGCTACTCTAACTTCTGCGATGCATACAAAGCCCTCCCCCGCCCTCCCTTCAGCAAATACGACCACGATGCCATCTTGCTCCTACCGTCTTATAGGCAGAAACTCAAACAGGATGTACCAGTGACTAGAATCATTCAACACTGGTCTGAACAATCAGAATCCACGCTTCAAGATTGTTTTGATCATGCATGAGGACTGGGATATGTTCCCGGTCAGCCTCAGAGAATAACATCAACCTATACGCTGACTCTGTGAGTGAATTTATAAGGAAGTGCATTGGAGATGCTGTACCCACTGTGACTATTAAAACCTACCCTAACCAGAAACCGTGGATGGATGGCGAACCACCGCATTTAACCATGGAAAGAGGTCTGGGAATATGGCTGAATATAAACAGTGTAGTTATTCCCTCCGCAAGGCAATCAAACAAGCGAAAAGGACAAAGTGGAGTCGCAATTCAACGGCTCAGACACGAGACGCATGTGGCAGGGTCTACAGGAAATCACGGACTACAAAAACAAAAACAGCCACGTCACAGACACGACATCTCGCTTCCAGACAAACCAAACACCTTCTTTACCCGCTTTGAGGATAATACAGTGCCACCGTCACGGCCCGCTAACAAGGACTGCTACCCCCCTCCTTCTCTGTGGCCGACGTGAGTAAAACATCTGCATGTGCGCAGACCAGCTGGCTGGTGTGTTTACGGACATATTCAATCACTCCCTATCCAAGTCTGCCCACATGCTTCAAGATGGCCACCAATGTTCCTGTACCCAAGAAGGCAAAGAAAACTAAACTAAATTACTATCGCCCCGTAGCGCTCACTTCTGTCATCATGAAGTGCTTTGAGAGACTAGTCAAGGATCATATCACCTCCACATTACCAGCCACCCTAGGCCCACTTCAGTTTGAATACCGCCCTAACAGGGCCATCTGGACAAAGGGAATACCTATGTAAGAATGCTGTTCATTGACTACAGCTCAGCATTCAACACCATAGTACCCTCCAAGCTCATCATCAAGCTGGAGGCCCTGGGCCTCAACCCCGCCCTGTGCAACTGGGTCCTTGACTTTCTGGCAGGCCGCCCCCAGGTGGTGAAGGTAGGAAACAACATCTCCACCCCGCTGATCCTCAACACTGGGGCCCCACAAGGGTGTGTGCTCACCCCCCCTGTACTCCCTGTTCACCCATGACTGCGTGGCCAAGCACGCCTCCAACTCAATCATTATGTTTGCAGACGACACAATAGTAGTGGGCTTGATTACCAACAACGACAAGACGGGCTACAGGGAGGAGGTGAGGGCCCTCGGAGTGTGGTGTCAGGAAAACAACCTCTCACTCAACGTCAACAAAACAAAGGAGATGATCGTGGACTTCAGGAAACAGCAGAGGGAGCACCCCCCTATCCACATCGAAGGGACAGCAGTGGAGAAAGTGGAAAGTTTTAAGTTCCTCGGCGTACACATCAACGACAAACTGAAATGGTCCACCCACACAGACAGTGTGGTGAAGAACCTCAGGAGGCTGAAGACATTTGGCTTGTCACCCAAAACCCTGATTAACTTTTACAGATCCACAATCAAAAGCATCCTGTCGAGCTGTATCACAGCCTGGTACGGCAACTGCTCCACCCTCAACCGCAAGGCTCTCCAGAGGGTGGTGCGGTCTGCACAATGCATCACTGGGGGCAAACTACCTGCCCTCCATGACACCTACACCATCCGATGTCACAGGAAGGCCAAAACTATCATCAATATCACTTGAATAATGTATTCATATCTTACATTACTCATATCATATGTACTATATACTGTATTTTATACCATCTACTGCATCTTGCCTACGCCGGTCAGCCATCGCTCATCCATATATTTATATGTACATATTCTCATTCACCCCTTTAGATTTGTGTGTATTAGGTAGTTGTTTGGGAATTTGTTAGATTACTTGTTAGATATGACTGCACTGTCGGAACTAGAAGCACAAGCATTTCGCTACACTCGCATTAACGTCTGCTTAACCACGTGTGTGTGTGACCGATACAATTTGATCTGAACACAGGCCTAGAAACATCCATCAATGTTGGTGGAAGCCGGGAAGGCAGCTCAGTACATCTTTTCTTGGCTGAGGTGTTTAACGTTAACAGGAAGCCCAGCAGTCCGTCGACACTAGAATAATAGACTGTGTCTGGTTTGCTCTTGGCTATTCAGACCAAGAGGACTGTCTTGAAATAGAAACCCTTCAAGTCACAACTTCGACATTAACAACCACAGTAATGTTAGGAATGTCCTGGTCCAAATATTTGTAACACCTAACTTCACCCAGCCCAAACTGAGGAGCATACAGGTGTATGGAAGGTGTGTGTGTGTGGGGGGTGGGGTGGGGGACTGTACTGTAGACTATAGCATTCCTCATACAGCATTGCGCATTAGGAATGACATAAGTAACATCAGGAAGGAAGGAAGGTGACCTGTATGACACAAAATAATCTGCGGAGAGGCGAGTTACTGTTACTGAAGAACCTGTCCTGGGTTGTATTATAACTCTCTCAAAATATAAAAAGCAATTAGTATTCACTTAGCCTATAACTAATCATTATCACTGACTCTTTCATTCACTAACTTATCCACATCGCTGACTCTTTCATTCACTAACTTATCCACATCACTGACTCTTTCATTCACTAACTTATCCACATCACTGACTCTTTCATTCACTAACTTATCCACATCGCTGACTCTTTCATTCACTAACTTATCCACATCACTGACTCTTTCATTCACTAACTTATCCACATCACTGACTCTTTCATTCACTAACTTATCCACATCGCTGACTCTTTCATTCACTAACTTATCCACATCACTGACTCTTTCATTCACTAACTTATCCACATCGCTGACTCTTTCATTCACTAACTTATCCACATCACTGACTCTTTCATTCACTAACTTATCCACATCGCTGACTCTTTCATTCACTAACTTATCCACATCACTGACTCTTTCATTCACTAACTTATCCACATCGCTGACTCTTTACCCTGTCAGACTACTGCTGTAGATTTGACAGTTTCATTGCATTCTTCTCTATCCCTTGATCCTGATAGTCTAGTGCTGCATGCTTTTCCTTTGGCCACATTTACACGCTGTCACATTTACAGTGTGACTATAATATAATAATAAATAATATTACGTATTAATAATATATAATGACTTTCTATCTGCCCAGGGAGGGAGGTGTCAAATTTAGGGGGAGGGCCGGGGTGGTGGTGAATTTATATATGGCTGGGTTGAACTGTGTATAAAAACCTCAGCCCAAAGCAGTGAGGAGAGAGAGGAGAGAGAGAGAAAGAGATCCAGAGCAGGAGGAGGAACAGTAGGAGGAGGAGGAACAGGAGGAGGAGGAGGAGGAGGAGGAGGAGGAGGAGGAGGAACAGGAGCAGGAGGAACAGGAGCAGGAGGAACAGGAGGAACAGGAGGAACAGGAGGAACAGGAGGAGGAGGAACCGGAGGAGGAGGAACAGGAGCAGGAGGAGCAGGAGGAGGAACAGGAGCAGGAGGAGCAGGAGCAGGAGGAGCAGGAGGAGGAACAGGAACAGGAGGAACAGGAGGAGGAAAAAGAGCAGGAGGAGGAGGAGGAACAGGAGCAGGAGGAACAGCAGGAGGAACAGGAGGAGGAGGAGGAACAGGAGCAGGAGGAACAGGAGGTGGAACAGGAGGAGGAACAGGAGCAGGAGGAACAGGAGGAGGAACAGGAGCAGGAGGAACAGGAGCAGGAGGAGCAGGAGGAGGAACAGGAGCAGGAGGAACAGGAGGAGGAAAAAGAGCAGGAGAAGGAGGAGGAGGAGGAGGAGGAGGAGGAGGAGGAGGAGGAGGAGGAGGAGGAACAGGAGGAGGAGGAGGAGCAGGAGGAACAGGAGGAGGAACAGGAGCAGGAGGAACAGCAGGAGGAACAGGAGGAGGAGGAGGAACAGGAGCAGGAGGAACAGGAGGAGGAACAGGAGGAGGAACAGGAGGAGGAACAGGAGCAGGAGGAACAGGAGCAGGAGGAACAGGAGCAGGAGGAACAGGAGCAGGAGGAGGAGGAAGAGGAGGAGAGGCTTGCTCCTGTTTAGTGATCTCCATTCTCCCTGCTCTGCTCTGTAGCAGCTGCCTGTCACCATGTTAGCTTAGTGAGGTAGTCAGCCCATGCATGCATGTCAGGATCTGACCCTAATGACCTATTTGGCTCTGGCCAATAAAGAAGCACAGGAAATGATGTACACTATCCTGTAATCTGACGGCTATTCACGTGTTAAATAAAACCTGTAAACAATAGACATTTACGCTGCAACGCAGAGCATTAAAACAATGCAGTTTCATATAGGTGTCTCTGTGAAATGCTGCGGGTCATTATAAAGAAAAAAACATTTCTAATTGCTTTCCCCCTCCCCCTTCTTTACCTCCCTTCACATCCATTGATTTCCTTCCTTAATGCTAATGTTGCCAGTTGTTGGCAGCTGCTAGTAGCTACCAATGCATACTGCCTACTGCGCTGTACACTGTTGCCCAAGGCGGTATGGTCATTATAGCCATCGGAGGAAGGTAAATTGAAATGGAAAATGGACTTAGCTCCTGTTTGAAAACATAGAGGCCATTAGAACAAAAGGGGGTCAGGGTTCTATCCTTGTCTAGACACAGTGGAGTTTTAACAACTGATGTGGTGGTTTATCGAGTGTTCCAGATGTCCAGTGAGTTACACACAGGGCACTAACTCCCAACACCTCCACAAAATTAATCCCTCACGTTGTTTCCTGTTTCCGCCTGTAAAAGTTGCCCCCTTTCCCTTTATATTTTCCCAACATGATGAGAGTTTTACATTACCAAACATCTCTACCTCATCTCAACAACAACAACAAAAAGATATTGAATATCCCATTTGAGCACGGTGAAGTTATTAATTACACAATTACACAGAGGGTGTATCAATACGCCCAGTCACTACAAAGATACAGGCGTCCCTTCCTAACACAGTTGACGGAGCGGAAGGAAACCTCTCAGGGATTTCACCGTAAATGCCAATGGTGACTTTAAAAAAACAGTTACAGAGTTTACAAGCATTTAGCTACACCCGCAATAACATCTGCTAAACACGTGTATGTGACCAATAAAATTTGATTTGGCTGTGATAGGAGAAAGCTGAGGATGGATCAACAACACTGTAGTTACTCCACAATACTAACCTAATTGACAGAGTGAAAAGAAGGAAGCCTGTACAGAATAAAAAATATTCCAGAACATGCATCCTGTTTGCAACATGGCACTAAAGTAAAACTGCAAAAAATGTGACAAAGCAATTCACTTTTTGTCCTGAAAACAAAGTCTTGTGTTCGAGGCAAATCCAATAGAACACATTACTGAGTACCACTCTCCATATGTTCAAGCATAGTAGTGGTAGCATAATGTTATGGGTATGCTTGTCATCGTTAAGGACTGGGGAGTTTTTCAGGATAAATAAGAAATGGAATGGAGCTAAGCAGAGGCAAAATCCTAAAGGAAAACCTGCTTCAGTCTGCTTTCCACCAGACACTGGGACATGAATTCACCTTTCAGCAGGACAATAACCTACAACACAAGGCCAAATCTACACTGGAGTTGCTTTCCAAGAAGACAGAGAATGTTCCTGAGTGGCCGAGTTACAGTTTAGACTTAAATCTGCTTGAAAATCTATGGCAAGACCTGAAAATGGTTGTCTAGCAATGATGAACAACCAATTTGACAAAGCTTGAAGAATGTTGAAGAGATGGCGACACCCATCTCTGCGTTGCCCGGCAGATATATCATCTTGGGATGTCAGCCCACCACCTCAAGCTCAACCTCAACAAGACGGAGCTGCTCTTCCTCCCCGGGGGAAGGCCTGCCCACTCAAAGACCTCTACATCACAGTTGACAACTCCACAGTGTCGCTCCTCCCAGAGGGGAAAGAACCTGGGCGTGACCCTGGAAAACACCCTGTCGGACTCTGCAGGTTCACGCTCTACAACATCCGTAGAGTACGACGTAGAGTACTACCTCACACAGGAAGCGGCACAGGTCCTAACCCAGGCACTTGTCTTCTCCCGTCTGGACTACTGCAACTCGCTTTTGCCATCAAACCACTTCAACTTTATTTATTTATTTTACTTTTATTTAACTAGGCAAGTTCAATAAATTCTTATTTTCAATGACGGCCCAGAATTCAGTTCAGGGGCAGAACGACAGATTTGTACCTTGTCATCTCGGGGATTTGAACTTTCAACCTTCCGGTTACTTCCAGTTATTAGTCCAACGCTCTAACCACTAGGCTACCCTACCGCCCCAACTTATCCAGAACGCTGCAGCCCGCCTGGTTTTCAACCTTCCCAAGTTCTCCCGTGTCACCCCGCTCCTCCGCACACTCCACTGGCCTCCAGTTGAAGCTCGCATCCACTACAAGACCATGGTGCTTACCTACGGAACAGCACGAGGAACTGCCACCTCCCTACCTGCAGGATATGGTCAAACCCTACACCCCAACCCGAGCACTCCGTTCTGCCACCTCAGGTCTCTTGGCCTGTGGTTGTCCCACCTAGCTATCTTAAGATGAATGCATTAACTCGCTCTGGATAAGACTGTCTGCTGGATAAGACTGTCTGCTGGATAAGAGTGTCTGCTGGATAAGAGTGTCTGCTGGATAAGAGTGTCTGCTGGATAAGAGTGTCTGCTGGATAAGACTGTCTGCTGGATAAGACTGTCTGCTGGATAAGAGTGTCTGCTGGATAAGAGTGTCTGCTGGATAAGAGTGTCTGCTGGATAAGAGTGTCTGCTGGATAAGAGTGTCTGCTGGATAAGAGTGTCTGCTGGATAAGAGTGTCTGCTGGATAAGAGTGTCTGCTAAATTACTCAAATGTAAAAAAATAAAATAGATGTAAATGTTGAACAATCCTGGTGTGGAAAGCTCTTAAGAGACGTACCCCAAAAGACTCACAGCTGTAATCACCGCCAAATGTGATTCTAACATGTATTGACTCAGGGGGTTGAAACCAAGATACTTGAGTGTTTAAATTGTCATAAATGTTTTATAAATTTTTGAATTTTTCTTACACTTTGACATGACAGAGCATTTTGGGTAGATCGTTGTGGGAACATGTTAGTGGGTTCAGTAAGGATAACTCTAGCATACCTCCAATAAGCCAGAACAGCTTCTTGAGATAGCTAGTGGGATGTGGTATGCTGTTCAGATGAGTTCAGATGAAAGTTGAGAAAAGGTGTTACCCTTCTCTGCATTGGACCCTGTGGAGCTCAGTGCATTGCCTAACTTAGCCCCCCAGACACCAAAAGTGGTACATCTCCTAACTTAGCCCCCAGACACCAAAAGTGGTACATCTCCTAACTTAGCCCCCAGACACCAAATGTGGTACATCTCCTAACTTAGCCCCCAGACACCAAAAGTGGTACATCTCCTAACTTAGCCCCCAGACACCAAATGTGGTACATCTCCTAACTTAGCCCCCAGACACCAAAAGTGGAACATCTCCTAACTTAGCCCCCAGACACCAAAAGTGGTACATCTCCTAACTTAGCCCCCAGACACCAAATGTGGTACATCTCCTAACTTAGCCCCCAGACACCAAAAGTGGAACATCTCCTAACTTAGCCCCCAGACACCAAAAGTGGTACATCTCCTAACTTAGCCCCCAGACACCAAAAGTGGTACATCTCCTAACTTAGCCCCCAGACACCAAAAGTGGAACATCTCCTAACTTAGCCCCCAGACACCAAAAGTGGAACATCTCCTAACTTAGCCCCCAGACACCAAAGTGGTACTTGTACTGACTGAGCGTGGTGTGGAAACTAACCTAACCCTCAGGTAAGAGAGAGAGGTGAGCTACACCTGTACTGGGGTGATCTACAACCCCTCTTTCAACACTGAGGGTCAAAGATCAAGCACACATACAGTACACACCTACTTATTCCAGGGTATTCACTAGAATAATAGTGAAGACATCAAAACTATGAAATAACACATGGAATCATGTAGTAACCCCCCCAAAAACTGTTAAACAAATCAAAATATATTTTTGATTTTAGATTCTTCAAAGTAGCCACAATTTGACTTGATGACAGCTTTGCACACTCTTGGCATTCTCTCAACCAGCAGGGGGTAAAGGCAGGGGGTAAACAGAGTTAGGGTTAAGTAAGGGTACAGACTCAGTACTCACAGTTGAAGGCGGAGTCTATGTGGTTCCTGGCCAGTAGACTGTTGACAGTGATCTGATAGATGATGTGGAAGAGCAGGAAGCTGAGACTGCTGAAGCACAGGGACATGAGCAGGCGCCCCGTGTGGCCTGGAGGACAAATATCAACAATAAACTTTAATTTCTTACATGTATTAGACAAGGACGATGCACAGCAAGGGCCTCAGAACTGAACACTAAAGCACTTTCTCTCCCTTCCCTGCCAAACTCCCTACAGCCTATGCTTATTTCAACCCAATTGAGGGGAAGTCAATGAGTACACACATTTGGAAGAAGGGGGATGAAGTTAATTAGTCTTCATTGGGAAATGAAAGAATGCATTCACTAGTGCCGCTGGAACACAGAGACAGAGAGCGAGAGAGAGAGAGAGAGAGAGAGAGAGAGAGAGAGAGAGAGAGAGAGAGAGAGAGAGAGAGAGAGAGAGAGAGAGAGAGAGAGAGAGAGAGAGAGCGAGAGAGAGGGAGGGAGGGAGAGAAGCTCCACAGCTGCTCCACACATGAGCCAGGTTTTATTACACACCTACAGGTATTTGGTATAATTGTTGTTAATAGTTGTTATGGGGATAATAGAATACAGTAGGATTAACAGACCTCCCGTCACACAGAGGAAGTGAATGTTCTCATCCTCAGGGGTCAAAAACTTCATTAAAATAATACCACCACCATTTTGACATTGATGTTGCAGTGACAGGGGAAGTGTAACCGAGGTGATTCAGTGAACCATGCTAGCATGATGAGTAACCTTGCCTGTATGCATGCGTTAGCATCCCTGAGTTCATGCATTGACTTTAGTCTTGGGGCAGGGGATTTGAACCTGGGTTCATGCTCGCTTCGAGGCAAGCAACACTGAAGCATACATGAGAGCTCCAGCTGTTCCGGACGACTGTGTGATCACACTCTCTGTAGCCGATGTGAGCAAGACCTTTAAACAGGTCAACATTCACATGACTGCATGGCCAGACAGATTACCAGGACGTGTACTCAGAGCATGCGTAGACCAACTGGCAAGTGTCTTCACTGACATTTTCAACCTCTCCCTGACTGAGTTTGTAATACCTACATGTTTCAAGTAGACCACCATAGTCCTTTTGCCCAAGAAAGCAAAGGTAACCTGCCTAAATGATTAGCGACCCATAGCACTCTGGTTGGTAGCCATGAAGTGCTTTGAAAGGCTGGTCATGGCTCACATCAACGCCATCATCCCGGAAGCCCTAGACCCATTCCAATTCGCTTACCGCTCCAACAGATCCACAGATGATGCGATCTCAATTGAACTCCACACTGCCCTTTCTCACCTGGACAAAAGGAACACCTACATGAGAATTCTGTTCATTGACTACAGCTCAGCATTCGCCATAGTTCCCACACAGCTCATCACTAAGCTAAGGACCCTGGGACTAAACACCTCCTGCAATGGTACTTCCTGACGGACCATCCCGGGTGGTAAGGGTAGGCAACAACATCTGCCACGCTGATCCTCAACACGGGGGGCCACTCAGGGGTGCGTGCTTAGTCCCCTCCTGTACTCCCTGCACACCCACGACTGCGTGGCCACACACAACTCCAACACCATCATTAAGTTTGCCCGCGACGCGACGACGATGAGGCGGCCTATAGGGGAGGTCAGAGACCTGGCAGTGTGGTGCCAGGACAACAACCTCTCCCTAAATGTGAGCAAGACAAAGGAGGTGATCGTGGACTATAGGAAAAGGAGGGCCGAGGCTGTAGTCGAGGGGGTCGAGAGTTTCAAGTTCCTTGGTGTCCACATCACCAACAAACTACCAAGGTCCAAGCACACCAAGAAAGTCTTGAAGAGGGCACGACAACACCTTTTCCCATTCAGGAAACTGAAAAGATTTGGCATGGGTCCTCAGATCTACAGCTGCACCATCAAGAGCTTTCTGACAGGTCGCATCACCGTCTGGTATGGAAACTGCTCGGCCGTAAGGCGAGCAGTCCAAAACCTTTTGGAATTAGTGCTACAGGAAACAAATTTCTGTTTGAAAAAGCTAGCCTTAGCTTTCCTAACTGACTGTGTATATTGGTTCCTGACTTCCCTGAAAAGTTGCATATCGCGGGGGCTATTCGATGCTAATGCAGAACGCCACAGGATGTTTTTGTGCTGGTCAAGGGCAGTCAAGTCTGGTCATTTTACCGTGGACCCATTACGCACACAGGCAATGAGGCAGTGATCGCTGAGATCCCGGTTGAAGACAGCAGAGGTGTATTTAGAGGGCAAGTTGGTCAGGATGATATCTATGAGGGTGCCCATGGTTACAGATTTAGGGTTGTATCTGGCAGGTTCCTTGATGATTTGTGTGAGATTGAGGGCATCTAGCTTAGATTGTAGGACGGCCAGGGGTGTTAAGCATATCCCAGTTTAGGTCACCTAACAGTACGAACTCTGAAGATATATGGGGGGCGATCAATTCACATATGGTGTCCAGGGCACAGCTGGGGGCTGAGGGGGGTCTATAACAAGCGGCAACGGTGAGAGACTTGTTTCTGGAAAGGGGGAATTTTTAAAAGTAGAAGCTCGAATTGTTTGTAATAGGCGGTGTCAGAGGAAGGCCCAAATAATTTTCAACGTCTCCGGTCACCCAAGTCATAGACTGTTCTCTCAGCTACCGCACGGCATGCGTTACCGGAGCGCCAAGTCTAGGACCAAAAGGATCCTTAAACAGCTTCTATCCCCCCAAGCCATAAGACTGCTGAACAATTATTCAAATGGCCACTGGACTATTTGCATTGTGTGTGTGTGTGTGTGTGTGTGTGTGTGTGTGTGTGTGTGTGTGTGTGTGTGTGTGTGTGTGTGTGTGTGTGTGTGTGTGTGTGTGTGTGTGAGGCACTACCACTGAGCAGCAACAGCGGACCATCATAAACTGCTAAATACTACCTACCAACAACATATCTCCAAGCCAGCCTTATCAAATACTACCTACCAACAACATCTCTCCTAGCCAGCCTTATTAAATACTACCCACATTAAAAAATACTACAGTTGAATACAAAATACTACAGTACTTACTATGGAATTCTCTAGAAAACTGTAGAATACTGTAGAATGCTACAATGCACACTGTAGTATCCCTCGATCATGTGTAGTACTTACCACAGTACCAGTCAACAGTTCGGGCACACCTACTCGTTCAATGGGTCTGTACCCTTACTTAACCCTAACTCTGTTTACCCCCGGCCTAAACTGTGAGTACTGAGTCTGTACCCTTACTTAACTGTACCCTCATTGACCCCCGCTTCAACTGTGAGTACAGATCATGTTCCTGTTCCATTTGTTACAGTACCAGTCAAAAGTTTGGACACACCTACTCATTGAAACGTTTTTCTTTATTGTATCAATTCTTTCTACATTGTAGAATAATAGTGAAGACATCAAAACTATGAAATAACACATATGTAATCATGTAGTAACCAAAAAAGTGTTCAACAAATCAAAATATATTTTACATTTGCGATTTTTCAAGGTAGCCACCCTTGATGACAGGTTTGTACACTCTTGGCATTCTCTCAACCAGCTTCATGAGGTCGTCACCTGGAATGCATTTCAATTAACAGGTGTGCCTGTTGATTTGTAGAGTTTCTTTCCTTCTTAATGCATTTGAGCCAATCAGTTGTGTTGTAACAAGGTAGGGGTGGTATACAGAAGATAGCCCTATTTGGTAAAAGACCAAGTCCATATTATGGCAAGAACAGCTCAAATAAGCAAAGACAAACGACAGTCCATCATTACTTTAAGACATGAAGGGCCGTCAATACGGAACATTTCAAGAACTTTGAACGTTTCTTCAAGTGCAGTCGCAAAAAAACATCAAGCACTATGATGAAACTGGCTCTCATGAGGACCACCACAGGAAATGAATACCCAGAGTTACCTCTGCTGCAGAGGATAAGTTCATTAGAGTTACGAGCCTCAGAAATTGCAGCCCAAATAAATGCTTCACAGAGTTCAAGTAATAGACACATCTCAACATCAACTGTTCAGAAGAGACAGCGTGAATCAGGCCTTCATGGTCAAATTGCTTCAGATGGGGTTGTGTATCGCTGCAGAATGCTGTGGTAGCCATGCTGGTTAAGTGTGCCTTGAATTCTAAATAAATCACTGACAGAGTCACCAGCAAAAGCACCCTGGAGGTGTGTTGGGTCATTGTCCTATTTGCCCAAGAAGGAGAGTACCTATATGGAGGAAATGTGCCATCTTCTCCGCCAGCCTATCCCTACTCCTCCGATGCCAGGTATCGTAACCCATAGCACTCCTTCATTCATATCCATGCCTGGAAAACAAGACGGTTCACCTGGGAAATGTCAGGGATTTCTGATGCAATGCAGAAAATACATTAAGCACAACCCCACTAACTTCGCTACCGACAAGAGCAGGGTGGATTTGGTTGTGTCTCTACTCACAGGCAAAGCCCTGGATTTGGGCCAGCGCCATATGGACAGCCAACAGCACAGAACTCGGATCCAAGCCCCATTTCCACACCCTCTTCAAAGAGGTATTCGATCACTCCTTCCTCCGGTCGTCCTATAGGAGACCTCCTCCATAGAACTTCAACAAGGACGCAATTCAGCTGCCGAGTGTGCCCTCGAGTTCCGCACCATGGCTGCAGGGAGTGGATGGAATGAGGCTGCTTTACTTACCGTAAAGTACTTTATCGATCACCAGCTAGTACAAGAGCTTGACATTGATCTAACACCTGTCACCCAATCCCTTAAGGATTAACACCCTGGACGGGCAGCCATTGCGCACTGGCTTCATTACGCACCTGACACAGAGCGTCACCCTCCAGATTGGAGTCTTCCACACCGAAACCATTCAACTCCTGTAACTCTCATCCCCCAAACAGCCACTCATCCTCGGACACCCCTGGCTTTGTCGTCACGACCCTGCCATCTCGTGGCAACAAGGTGAACTACTGTCCTGGTCTTCTACCTGCTTCACCAGTTGTCTCAGCCTACCATTGCAGTGCCACCCACCATACCATCTGAATACGCTCAGTACAGCAATGTCTTCAGCAAAATCAAGGCCTCCTCTCTGCCACCACATTGCCCAGGGGACTGTGCTATTGACTTACTCCCTGGAGTGTCCCCACTGAAGGGCCGTGTTTGCCCCTATCTATCCCGGAAAATGAGACATTGGAGAACTACATTGATGAAACACTCAAACGGTTTCATTTGTCCTTCTTCCCCGGCTGCGTCCAGCTTCTTCTTTGTTGGAAAAAAGGACGGTGGTCTCTGTCTATGTATTGATTACCGTTCCCTGAATGACATCATGGTCAAGAACCATTTCCCTCTTCCTCTGATCCTTGAACAAGTGGGCCGCGCCAACATCTATACAAAACTCGAACTGCGAAGTGCATTTTCCAGGATATGATCAACCGCTTTCTCATCGTCTACATTGGTGACATCCTGATTTACTCCCACTCCCTGAAGGAACACATACAGCATGTGCAAAAGGTTCTTCAAAGGCTCCTTGACCATAACCTTCTATGTGAAGACTGAAAAGAGCACCTTCCGTGTAACCTCGGTAAACGTCCTCGGTTTCGAGGACAGCATGGATGAGAACAAAGTCACCGTCATCAGTAACTGGCCCAAACCCACCACTCTTAAGGAACTCCAACGTTTCATTGGGTTCTCCAAATACTATCGCCGGTTCATTCGGGAACTTCAGTTCTACTGCCGCTCCCCTCACTGCCCTTACCAGCCAAAAGACCCGGCCCTGACTGCTTTCAACAACTTGAAATGCCTCTTCACCTCAGCTCCTGTCCTTCGCCAACCTGATCTGACCCTTCCTTTCACCCTGGAGGTGGATGCCTCCGAAGTAGGAGTAGGAGCCATACTCTCTCAGCGGGTGGGAACACCTCCAAAATCACATCCATGTGCCTTCTTCTCCAGGAAGTTATCCTATGCTGAGAGGAATCACGATGTGGGGAACAGAACTCCTTGCCATCAAGCTGGCCCTAGGAGTGGTGCCACTGGTTGGAGGGGGCACAACATCCCTT
The DNA here is from genome assembly GCA_030435695.1 of Brachymystax lenok tsinlingensis. Taxonomy (NCBI): domain Eukaryota; kingdom Metazoa; phylum Chordata; class Actinopteri; order Salmoniformes; family Salmonidae; genus Brachymystax; species Brachymystax lenok. Next base: position 45,638,636 of record CM059788.1, read on the forward strand.
TCTCGTCCTAACAGATCATCGTAATCTGGAATATATCAGAGGGGCCAAGAGGTTAAACTCCAGACAAGCCCGCTGGGCTCTCTTCACACGCTTCCATTTTAATGTTACTTACATCCCTGGAAAGAAAAATGTAAAAGCCGATGCTCTCTCCTGCCAGTTTGACCTTCAGACCACTAACTCAGACACTACACCCATTCTTCCTTCCTCTTTCATTATGGGACCGGTACAGTGGGAGGTTCACTCTGCCATACAAGAAACCCTAACCTCAGAGCCGGCTCCTCCTGAGACACCAGCTGGGAAGAGTTACGTACCAGCAGCTGTTAGACCCCAACTGATGCAATGGTGTCACACATCCTTGGGGTCAGGACATCCGGGCATTACACGAACCACCGAACGTCTAGCCCGGAAGTTCTGGTGGTCCTCACTGGCATCCAACGTAAGGGATTACGTACTCTCCTGTCCAGTCTGCGCCCAAACACTCGTCATCTCCCTTCTGGTAAGCTTCAACCTTTGCCAATCCCTCACAGACCCTGGTCCCACATAGCTGTTGACTTCATCACAGACCTTCCTGAATCTTCTGGTAACACCACCACCCTTGTAATAGTAGCCCGGTTTTCGAAAATGTGTCATCTGGTTCCTCTTCCTCATTTACCTAACGCCATGGAATTGGCCGAGTCTATGTTCCAGCAGGTGTTCCGTCTGTATGGGATTCCGGAGGACATCGTCTCTGACCGGGTGTGGTGAGCCTTCTGTGACCGACTGGGGGTCGCCCTCAGCCTCTCCTCCGGGTACCATCCCCAGACCAACGGGCAGACGGAAACACCTGAAATAGGGAAGTACCTCCGCCAACAATGTTCTGCCTCTCCACACGACTGGAGTCGGTATACGGCCTGGGCCGAATACGCTCAGAACTCATTCATGTTTCAGTGTGTGCTTGGTTACCAACCCGCCCATGTTTCCCTGGGAGGCGGCGCCTGGTACTGTCCCAGCTGTCGACGACTGGTTTCGGCAGAGTGAGCGAGTATGGGAGACCGCTCACCGGCATCTGCAGGAAGCCTCTAATACCCAGAAACGCTTTTCCGACAGACGCCGCCGACCTACGGCACTCTTTCACCGCGGACAGCGTGTGTGGCTCTCTACCAGAGACATCCGCCTCCCCTGCAAAAAGTGCTGTCCTCGGTTCATTGGTCCCTTCAAGATAACCAATCGCATCAACCCTGTCACGTACCGCCTCCAGTTACCCTGTCAGTATAAAATCTCCTCGTCCTTCCATGTGTCTCTGTGTTCAACCTTGTGTTCTGTTTCTTTGTGTTCTTAAACGTAACCCTTCAAGGAGAAATAAACACCCAATCTACACCTTTTTCTCCCGGAGTATTCATTACAGTGCGTCCAAACTTTTGACTTGTACTGTATATAAATAATACTACAGATTTTTTCTTACTACAGTACTTACCCTATAGTAAACTTTAAAACTACAGTATTTACCCTATAGTAAACGTTAATACTACAGTATTTACCCTATAGTAAACTTTAAAACTACAGTATTTACCCTATAGTAAACTTGAAAACTACAGTATTTACCCTATAGTAAACTTGAATACTACAGTATTTACCCTATAGTAAACGTTAAAACTACAGTATTTACCCTATAGTAAACATTAAAACTACAGTATTTACTATATGGTAAACTTTAAAACTACAGTATTTACCCTATAGTAAACTTTAATACTACAGTATTTACCCTATAGTAAACTTGAATACTAAAGTATTTACCCTATAGTAAACTTTAAAACTACAGTATTTAACCTATAGTAAACTTTAAAACTACAGTATTTCCTCTATAGTAAACTTTAAAACTACAGTATTTACCCTATAGTAAATTTTAAAACTACAGTATTTACCCTATAGTAAACTTGAAAATTACAGTATTTACCCTATAGTAAACTTGAAAACAACAGTATTTACCCTATAGTAAACTTTAATACTACAGTATTTACCCTATAGTAAACTTTAATACTACAGTATTTACCCTGTAGTAAACTTGAATACTACAATATTTACCCTATAGTAAACTTTAATACTACAGTATTTACCCTATAGTAAACTTTAATACTACAGTATTTACCCTATAGTAAACTTTAATACTACAGTATTTACCCTATAGTAAACTTTAAAACTACAGTATTTACCCTATAGTAAACTTTAATACTACAGTATTTACCCTATAGTAAACTTTAATACTACAGTATTAACCCTATAGTAAACTTTAATACTACAGTATACTACAGTCATGTCCGCAAAACTACAGTAAATATCACAGTATTCAATGTAGTGTTTTTGCTGACTTTAGTCCAGTGAATACTATAGTATTTAACCTTAGTATACTATAGTATTTATTTCATGTGGATACCTCCAAACAACATCTCTCCTAGCCAGTCTTATAAAAAACACTGGAGAGAAACTACTGGTTCTAGTTTTCCCTAGTGTTTCCCCTGACGGTCACCGGGAGAGAGAGGAATGCTTGTTAATAGGATGTGGAGTTATAAGGTCCAAATTGGTTCTTAACTTCTGGACAAGGCACTCCTTTGGCTCTTTCCTCACCCAAAACTGTAATAATTGGACTACATATCCAACAAGAGGCGAATAACAGCTTGGAAAAGGACCCTTTATTTAGACAGAGAAATATTACCTCGAAATAGTATCTATTATCGAGAAATAAGACACTAACAATTTCACAACAACTACCTTATACACACACAAGAGTAAAGGAATGAATACGAGTATGTACATATAAATATATGGATGAGCGATGGTTGACCGGCATAGGCAAGATGCAGTAGATGGTATAGAGTACAGTATATACATGTGAGATGAGTAATGTAGGTAGGATATGTAAACATTATGTACAGTGGGGCAAAAAAGTATTTAGTCAGCCACCAATTGTGCAAGTTCTCCAACTTAAAAAGATGAGAGAGGCCTGTAATTTTCATCATAGATACACTTCAACTATGACAGACTATTTAATTTATTTATTTGCAAATTATGGTGGAAAATAAGTATTTGGTCAATAACAAAAGTTTATCTCAATACTTTGTTATATACCCTTTGTTGGCAATGACAGAGGTCAAACGTTTTCTGTAAGTCAGGTTTTCACACACTGTTGCTGGTATTTTGGCCCATTCCCCCATGCAGATCTCCTCTAGAGCAGTGATGTTTTGGGGCTGTCACTGGGCAACACGGACTTTCAACTCCCTCCAAAGATTTTCTATGGGGTTGAGATCTGGAGACTGGCTAGGCCACTCCAGGACCTTGAAATGCTTCTACGGCCACTCCTTCGCGTTCGGCGGTGTGTTTGGGATCATTGTCATGCTGAAAGACCCAGCCACGTTTCATCTTCAATGCCCTTGCTGATGGAAGTAGGTTTTCACTCAAAATCTCACGATACATGGCCCCATTCATTCTTTCCTTTACACGGATCAGTCGTCCTGGTCCCTTTGCAGAAAAACAGCCCCAAAGCATGATGTTTCCACCCCCATGCTTCACAGTAGGTATGGTGTTCTTTGGATGCAACTCAGCATTCTTTGTCCTCCAAACACGACGAGTTGAGTTTTTACCAAAAAGTTATATTTTCATCTGACCATATGACATTCTCCCAATCCTCATCTGGATCATCCAAATGCTCTCTAGCAAACTTCAGATGGGCCTGAACATGTACTGGCTTAAGCAGGGGGACACGCTGGCACTGCAGGATTTGAGTCCCTGGCGGCGTAGTGTGTTACTGATGGTAGGCTTTGTTACTTTGGTCCCAGCTCTCTGCAGGTCATTCACTAGGTCCCCCCGTGTGGTTCTGGGATTTTTGCTCACCGTTCTTGTGATCATTTTGACCCCACGGGGTGAGATCTTGCGTGGAGCCCCAGATCGAGGAAGATTATCAGTGGTCTTGTATGTCTTCCATTTCCTAATAATTGCTCCCACAGTTGATTTCTTCAAACCAAGCTGCTTACCTATTGCAGATTCAGTCTTCCCAACCTGGTGCAGATCTACAATTTTGTTTCTGGTGTCCTTTGACAGCTCTTTGGTCTTGGCCATAGTGGAGTTTGGAGTGTGACTGTTTGAGGTTGTGGACAGGTGTCTTTTATACTGATAACAAGTTCAAACAGGTGCCATTAATACAGGTAACGAGTGGAGGACAGAGGAGCCTCTTAATGAAGAAGTTACAGGTCTGTGAGAGCCAGAAATCTTGCTTGTTTGTATGTGACCAAATACTTATTTTCCACCATAATTTGCAAATAAATTCATAAAAAATCCTACAATGTGATTTTTGGGATATTTTTTCCTCATTTTGTCTGTCATAGTTGAAGTGTACCTATGATGAAAATTACAGGCCTCTCTCATCTTTTTAAGTGAGAGAACTTGCACAATTGGTGGCTGACTAAATACTTTTTTGCCCCACTGTAAATGGCATCGTTTAAAGTGGCTAGTGATACATTTAATGAAGTGGTACAGCTGGATCCTAAATGATTGACACCCTTGATAAAGATGAGCAATAATGACTGTAGAAAATATATAATTAAAATGCTGCGCTATGGGGAAATTATAATATTTTATACTGATACAATTGCTCAGAGAAAGTTATGTTGTCTGTGTCAAAACAGACAGACATGCTAAAGTTAAAGAAAATAACATTTTTTATGTGCCTATGTTCGTCCATACCTGTGTACATGGCTGTACGCGTCTGTCTGTCTGTGTTTGTGTCTGTCATTGTGCATGGCATGGCATGTATCCTTTCAGTTTTTAATTTATCCCCAAGTCTGAACCTCTGCAGGCTCAACCCCCTAATACCACAGACAGTAGAAGCAGACAGACTGGTATATATGTAGAGGATGGGGGTAGGACCAGGAGGCTCAATAGAGTCTATGTGTAGAGGATGAGGGTAGGACCAGGAGGCTCAATACAGTCTATGTGTAGAGGATGGGGGTAGGACCAGGATGCTCAATACAGTCTATGTGTAGAGGATGGGGGTAGGACCAGGATGCTCAATAGAGTTTATTGTAGAGGATGGGGGTAGGACCAGGATGCTCAATAGAGTCTATGTGTAGAGGATGAGGGTAGGACCAGGATGCTCAATAGAGTCTATGTGTAGAGGATGAGGGTAGGACCAGGATGCTCAATAGAGTCTATGTGTAGAGGATGGGGGTAGGACCAGGATGCTCAATAGAGTCTATGTGTAGAGGATGGGGGTAGGACCAGGATGCTCAATAGAGTCTATGTGTAGAGGATGGGGGTAGGACCCCAACATGTAGAACACCTTCACATCTTTACAGTCAATTACACAACTAAAGATAGAGAGGACCAGCACTATACTGTTTCACAGACCTACACTGAGTGGACAAAACATTAGGAACACCTTCCTAATATTGAGATGCATCCCCCCTTTTGCCCTCAGAACAGCCTCAATTCATCGGGGCATGGACTCTACAAGGTGTTGAAAGCGTTCCACAGGGATGCTGGCCCATGTTGACTCCAATGCTTCCCACAGTTGTGTCAAGTTGGCTGGATGTCCTTTGGGTGGTGGACCATTCTTGACACACACAGGAAACTGTTGAGCGTGAAACACTCAGCAGCGTTGCAGTTATTGACACAACCCGGTGCACCGGGCATCTACTACCATACTTCATTCAAAGTTACTTAAACATTTAGTCTTACCCAGTCATCCCTCTGAATGGCACACATACATAATCCATGTCTCAATTGTCTCAAGGCTTAAAAATCCTTCTTTAACCTGTCTCCTTCCTTTCATCTACACTGATTGAAGTGGATTTAACAGGTGACATCAATAAGGGATCATATCTTTCAACTGGATTCCCCTGGTCAGTCTACGTCATGGAAATAGCAAGTGTTCCTAATGTTTTGTCCACTCAGTGTATGTGATACTATGTGATCCTGAAGTCAACCTGCTGTCAGCACCATACATTACATGACATTAACATTAAGAAGTCTTCTTCTCTCATTACCTATTGATGAGAGGGTAAGTGGTACACTTTAAACACTCTCCTCTCCCTCTCCTTCCTCCATTCTTCACTCTATCCCTTCCGCTCACTCCATCCCTTCCTCCATCTATTCCTCCTTCCAACCTACTTCTCTCGCCTTCCTATCTTCTGTCCTCCCTCCCTCCATCCCTCTCTCCTTCCCTATCTCCATCCCTCTCTCTTTCCCTATCTCCATCCCTATCTCCCTCCCTCCATCCCTCTCTCCTTCCCTATCTCCATCCCTCCCTCCATCCCTATCTCCCTCCCTCCATCCCTCTCTCCTTCCCTATCTCCCTCCCTCCATCCCTCTCTCCTTCCCTATCTCCCTCCCTCCATCCCTCTCTCCTTTCCTATCTCCCTCCCTCCATCCCTCTCTCCTTCCCTATCTCCCTCCCTCCATCCCTCTCTCCTTCCCTATCTCCCTCCCTCCATCCCTCTCTCCTTCCCTATCTCCCTCCCTCCCTCCATCCCTCTCTCCTTCCCTATCTCCCTCCCTCCATCCCTCTCTCCTTCCCTATCTCCCTCCCTCCCTCCATCCCTCTCTCCTTCCCTATCTCCCTCCCTCCATCCCTCACTCCTTCCCTATCTCCCTCCCTCCATCCATTCCCTCCTTCCCTCCCTCCATCCATTCCCTCCTCCCTTCTCACCCTCCATTCCCTCCTTCCCTCCCTCCATCCATTCCCTCCTCCCTTCTCACCCTCCATTCCATCCTTCCTTCCATCCCTCCATCTCTTATCTATTCTTCTTTACTTCCTGATTGACAGACTGTTATTTCCCTCTCTTCATCCATCCCCCCTTCCTTCCATCGTCTCCCTGCTCCATTTCTCCCTCCATCCCTCTTGTCTTTTATTCCTGGTATACACAGTCAGAGTCCTCTCCTCTCCTGAGCCAATCTAGCTGTATGTATTATTAAACAGTGTGCGTGGTCTGCTCCAGGAACCACAGTGTTGAGTGGTTTAGAGGAGGAGGAGGAGGAGGAGAAGGACAAGGAGGAGGAGGACGAGGACGAGGAGGAGAAGGACGAGGAGGATGAGGAGGAGGAGGAGGAGGAGGAGGAGGAGGAGGAGGAGGAGAAGACTTACCCTGCATGGTTGTGCTGGTGGGCTCAGCGAAGAGGGGGATAAGAAGGAGGTAGATGAGGTAGACGAATGATAGCCCATTGTACCGGAACAAACAAGCTGTAACCACACACAGAGAGAGAGAGAGAGAGAGAGAGAGAGAGAGAGAGAGAGAGAGAGAGAGAGAGAGAGAGAGAGAGAGAGAGAGAGAGAGATTAGTAATTTAATCATAAGTAATGATGATAGTAAAGTAAACAACATCCTGTATTTAACATCCTCTGTTTGAAGTTCCACACAGTATGGATCAGAGACATAAAGATACATACTGATATGGATGAGATATCTCTACATGGCTGTGGTATTGATGTTTGGTCTGAACACACACACACACACACACAGACACACACACACACACACACACACACATACCATACAGATATGTGTACATGGCTATGATGGTATTGATGTTTGGTCTGTAAGATATCAGCCTCACAATCCTCTTGATGTAGTTAATCATCCTGACAATCTCTGGATGTTAATGTGAACTCAGCAGATTAATTACCTGTCTGAGGTCTACCATGTCAATAATGCGAAGGGAGCAGAGCGTAGAGAATTAGCTGTGGCCATATCTGACCATGTGCAGGGGAGTGGGATTCCAGCTAATGAAGGGGTTGATGATAAGTTGACAAGTGTGCTAAGTGCTGGAATTGGCACATACTGTAATTGGAATGGACAAGGTTGGGAACACTGCACTAACCTGATGAATGTATTTTTAAAGACCAGGTTGGGAACATTGCCATAACCCTCAAACCTCTTGGCCTTTGACCTGACCGTAACTCTATCTAGACAGACCAAAGCAGAGGTCTGGACTATCATCAACTGGACGATCATCAACTGGACTATAATCAACTGGACGATCATCAACTGGACTATAATCAACTGGACTATAATCAACTGGACGATCATCAACTGGACTATAATCAACTGGACTATCATCAACTGGACGATCATCAACTGGACTATAATCAACTGGACTATAATCAACTGGACTATAATCAACTGGACTATAATCAACTGGACAAGCATCAACTGGACTATAATCAACTGGACTATAATCAACTGGACTATCATCAACTGGACTATAATCAACTGGACTATAATCAACTGGACAAGCATCAACTGGACTATAATCAACTGGACTATAATCAACTGGACTATAATCAACTGGACTATCATCAACTGGACTATAATCAACTGGACTATCATCAACTGGACTATCATCAACTGGACGATCATCAACTGGACTATAATCAACTGGACTATAATCAACTGGACTATAATCGACTGGACTATAATCAACTGGACAAGCATCAACTGGACTATAATCAACTGGACTATAATCAACTGGACTATAATCAACTGGACTATAATCAACTGGACTATAATCAACTGGACTAGCATCAACTGGTCTATCATCAACTGGACTATAATCAACTGGACTATAACCAACTGGACTATAATCAACTGGACTATAATCAACTGGACTATAATCAACTGGACTATCATCAACTGGACGATCATCAACTGGACTATAATCAACTGGACTATAATCAACTGGACTAGCATCAACTGGACTATAATCAACTGGACTATAATCAACTGGACTATAATCAACTGGACTATAATCAACTGGACAAGCATCAACTGGACTATAATCAACTGGACTATAATCAACTGGACTATAATCAACTGGACTATCATCAACTGGACTATAATCAACTGGACTATCATCAACTGGACTATAATCAACTGGACTATAATCAACTGGACTATAATCAACTGGACTAGCATCAACTGGACTATAATCAACTGGACTATAATCAACTGGACTATCATCAACTGGACTATCATCAACTGGACTATCATCAACTGGACTAGCATCAACTGGACTATAATCAACTGGACTATCATCAACTGGACTATAATCCCATGTGTCTGTCAACATGATATCTAACAGCCAAAAGAGATTCTGTACCAGAGACCAGACCCAAGATTTGACCATACCCAAGATTTGACCAGACCCAAGACTTGACCATACCCAAGATTTGACCAGACCCAAGACTTGACCAGACCCAAGACTTGACCAGATCCAAGACTTGACCATACCCAAGACTTGACCATACCCAAGACTTGACCATACCCAAGACTTGACCAGACCCAAGACTTGACCATACCCAAGACTTGACCAGACCCAAGACTTGACCAGACCCAAGACTTGACCAGATCCAAGACTTGACCAGACACAAGATTTGACCAGACCCAAGATTTGACCAGACCCAAGACTTGACCAGACCCAAGATTTGACCAGACCCAAGACTTGACCAGACCCAAGACTTGACCAGACCCATCATCAACTGGACTATAATCAACTGGACTATAATCAACTGGACGATCATCAACTGGACTATAATCAACTGGACTATCATCAACTGGACGATCATCAACTGGACTATAATCAACTGGACTATAATCAACTGGACTATAATCAACTGGACAAGCATCAACTGGACTATAATCAACTGGACTATAATCAACTGGACTATCATCAACTGGACTATAATCAACTGGACTATAATCAACTGGACAAGCATCAACTGGACTATAATCAACTGGACTATAATCAACTGGACTATAATCAACTGGACTATCATCAACTGGACTATAATCAACTGGACTATCATCAACTGGACTATCATCAACTGGACGATCATCAACTGGACTATAATCAACTGGACTATAATCAACTGGACTATAATCGACTGGACTATAATCAACTGGACAAGCATCAACTGGACTATAATCAACTGGACTATAATCAACTGGACTATAATCAACTGGACTATAATCAACTGGACTAGCATCAACTGGTCTATCATCAACTGGACTATAATCAACTGGACTATAACCAACTGGACTATAATCAACTGGACTATAATCAACTGGACTATAATCAACTGGACTATCATCAACTGGACGATCATCAACTGGACTATAATCAACTGGACTATAATCAACTGGACTAGCATCAACTGGACTATAATCAACTGGACTATAATCAACTGGACTATAATCAACTGGACTATAATCAACTGGACAAGCATCAACTGGACTATAATCAACTGGACTATAATCAACTGGACTATAATCAACTGGACTATCATCAACTGGACTATAATCAACTGGACTATCATCAACTGGACTATAATCAACTGGACTATAATCAACTGGACTATAATCAACTGGACTAGCATCAACTGGACTATAATCAACTGGACTATAATCAACTGGACTATCATCAACTGGACTATCATCAACTGGACTATCATCAACTGGACTAGCATCAACTGGACTATAATCAACTGGACTATCATCAACTGGACTATAATCCCATGTGTCTGTCAACATGATATCTAACAGCCAAAAGAGATTCTGTACCAGAGACCAGACCCAAGATTTGACCATACCCAAGATTTGACCAGACCCAAGACTTGACCATACCCAAGATTTGACCAGACCCAAGACTTGACCAGACCCAAGACTTGACCAGATCCAAGACTTGACCATACCCAAGACTTGACCATACCCAAGACTTGACCATACCCAAGACTTGACCAGACCCAAGACTTGACCATACCCAAGACTTGACCAGACCCAAGACTTGACCAGACCCAAGACTTGACCAGATCCAAGACTTGACCAGACACAAGATTTGACCAGACCCAAGATTTGACCAGACCCAAGACTTGACCAGACCCAAGATTTGACCAGACCCAAGACTTGACCAGACCCAAGACTTGACCAGACCCAAGATTTGAACTTTCATTCTTCACAATACATTGCACACTGTAAGCTAGAGAACCAACCAAACACCTGGCTTTGATCTGTGTCCCAAATGGCACCCTATCCCCTATATAGTGCACTACTTTGACCAGAGCCCAATGTACCCTAGTCAAAAGTAGTGCACTACATAGGGAATAGGGGACTTTAGCGTCCGCTATAGTCTTCCTGGGGTTTGTCACTACTGTAGGTCACATCTGCTACCACAACACAAGTAGTATAACCCTACACAGTATTTTATTATATTATATTTTGTTCTATTAGATTATATTATATTATGTTATCTATTCTATCATATTCTATTGTGTTATATTCTATCATATCATATTAAATTCTGTTCTCTATTATTTTGTTCTATTCTATCATATTCTATTATCCTCTATTCTGTCATATCATATTCTGTTCTATTCTATCATATTCTATCATATTCTATTCTGTCTTATTCTATCATATTAAATTCTATAATATTCTGTCTATTCTGTCATATAATATTCTGTTCTCTTCTATCATGTTCTATTCTGTTCTATTCTGTCATATTCTATTCTGTTCTATTCTGTCATATTATATTCTGTTCTATTCTATCATATTCTATTCTATTCTGTCACATTCTATTCTGTTCTATTCTGTCATATTATATTCTGTTCTATTCTATCATATTCTATTCTGTTCTATTTTATTCTGTTCAATTCTGCCATATTCTATTCTATTCTGTTCTATTTTATTATGTTCTATTCTGCCTTATTCTGTTCTATTTTATTCTGTTATATTCTGTCATATTCTATTCTGTTATATTCTATTATATTCTATTCTGTTCTATTCTGTCATATTATATTCTGTTCGATTCTATCATATTCTATTCTGTTTTGTTCTATTTTATTATGTTCTATTCTGCCATAACCTATTCTGTTCTATTTTATTCTGTTCTATTCTGTCATATTCTATTCTGTTCTATTCTATCATATTCTATTCTGTTCCATTCTATCATATTCTATTCTGTTCTATTCTGTCATATTCTATTCTGTTCTATTCTGTCATATTCTATTCTGTTCTATTTTATTCTGTTCTATTCTGCCATATTCTATTCTGTTCTATTTTATTCTGTTCTATTCTATCATATTTTATTCTGTTCTATTTTATTCTGTTCTATTCTATCATATTTTATTCTGTTCTATTCTGTCATATTCTATTCTATTCTGTTCTATCACTTTCTATCCTGTTCTATTCTATCATAGTCTATTCTGTTCTATTCTGCCATATTCTACTCTGTTCTATTCTATCATACTCTATTCTGTTCTATTCTATCATATTCTATTCTGTTCTATTCTATCATATTCTATTCTGTTCTATTCTATCATATTCTATTCTGTTCTATTCTGTCATATTCTATTCTGTTCTATTCTATCATATTCTATTCTGTTCTATTCTATCATATTTTATTCTGTTCTATTCTGTCATATTCTATTCTGTTCTATTCTATCATATTTTATTCTGTTATATTCTGTCATATTCTATTCTGTTCTATTCTGTCATATTCTATTCTGTTCTATTCTATCATATTCTATTCTGTTCTATTCTATCATATTCTATTCTGTTCTATTCTATCATACTCTATTCTGTTCTATTCTGCCATATTCTACTCTGTTCTCATTTTTTTAAATTCTATTCTACCACCCAGCTAGATGACCACAGAGCTGTCCGTCTGGCCACTCTGTCCCCATCTGAGGATTTTAACTGGAGGAATTAAAATAAACTCCAGTAGCACAGAGACGTCCTTCTCATCTCACTCAGGAACCAAGCTATTGACTCACAGTGAGAGGGATGTTTAAACTAGTATTATAGGAACCAAGCTATTGACTCACAGTGAGAGGGATGTTTAAACTAGTATTATAGGAACCAAGCTATTGACTCACAGTGAGAGGGATGTTTAAACTACTATTACAGGAACCAAGCTATTGACTCACAGTGAGAGGGATGTTTAAACTAGTATTATAGGAACCAAGCTATTGACTCACAGTGAGAGGGATGTTTAAACTAGTATTATAGGAACCAAGCTATTGACTCACAGTGAGAGGGATGTTTAAACTACTATTACAGGAACCAAGCTATTGACTCACAGTGAGAGGGATGTTTAAACTAGTATTACAGGAACCAAGCTATTGACTCACAGTGAGAGGGATGTTTAAACTAGTATTACAGGAACCAAGCTATTGACTCACAGTGAGAGGGATGTTTAAACTAGTATTATAGGAACCAAGCTATTGACTCACAGTGAGAGGGATGTTTAAACTAGTATTACAGGAACCAAGCTATTGACTCACAGTGAGAGGGATGTTTAAACTAGTATTACAGGAACCAAGCTATTGACTCACAGTGAGAGGGATGTTTAAACTACTATTACAGGAACCAAGCTATTGACTCACAGTGAGAGGGATGTTTAAACTAGCATTATAGGAACCAAGCTATTGACTCACAGTGAGAGGGATGTTTAAACTAGTATTACAGGAACCAAGCTATTGACTCACAGTGAGAGGGATGTTTAAACTAGTATTATAGGAACCAAGCTATTGACTCACAGTGAGAGGGATGTTTAAACTAGTATTATAGGAACCAAACTATTGGCTGACAGTGAGAGGGATGTTTAAACTAGTATTACAGTGAGAGGGATGTTTAAACTAGTATTATAGGAACCAAGCTATTGACTGACAGTGAGAGGGATGTTTAAACTAGTATTACAGGAACCAAGCTATTGACTCACAGTGAGAGGGATGTTTAAACTACTATTACAGGAACCAAGCTATTGACTCACAGTGAGAGGGATGTTTAAACTAGTATTACAGGAACCAAGCTATTGACTCACAGTGAGAGGGATGTTTAAACTAGTATTACAGGAACCAAGCTATTGACTCACAGTGAGAGGGATGTTTAAACTAGTATTATAGGAACCAAGCTATTGACTCACCGTGAGAGGGATGTTTAAACTACTATTACAGGAACCAAGCTATTGACTGACAGTGAGAGGGATGTTTAAACTAGTATTATAGGAACCAAGCTATTGACTCACAGTGAGAGGGATGTTTAAACTACTATTACAGGAACCAAGCTATTGACTCACAGTGAGAGGGATGTTTAAACTAGTATTATAGGAACCAAGCTATTGACTCACAGTGAGAGGGATGTTTAAACTACTATTACAGGAACCAAGCTATTGACTCACAGTGAGAGGGATGTTTAAACTAGTATTATAGGAACCAAGCTATTGACTCACAGTGAGAGGGATGTTTAAACTAGTATTATAGGAACCAAACTATTGGCTGACAGTGAGAGGGATGTTTAAACTAGTATTACAGTGAGAGGGATGTTTAAACTAGTATTATAGGAACCAAGCTATTGACTGACAGTGAGAGGGATGTTTAAACTAGTATTATAGGAACCAAGCTATTGACTCACAGTGAGAGGGATGTTTAAACTACTATTACAGGAACCAAGCTATTGACTCACAGTGAGAGGGATGTTTAAACTACTATTACAGGAACCAAGCTATTGACTGACAGTGAGAGGGATGTTTAAACTAGTATTACAGGAACCAAGCTATTGACTGACAGTGAGAGGGATGTTTAAACTACTATTACAGGAACCAAGCTATTGACTCACAGTGAGAGGGATGTTTAAACTAGTATTATAGGAACCAAGCTATTGACTCACAGTGAGAGGGATGTTTAAACTAGTATTATAGGAACCAAGCTATTGACTGGCAGTGATTCATGTTTAAACTAGAATTATAGGAACCAAGCTATTGACTCACAGTGAGAGGGATGTTTAAACTAGTATTATAGGAACCAAACTATTGGCTGACAGTGAGAGGGATGTTTAAACTAGTATTACAGTGAGAGGGATGTTTAAACTAGTATTACAGGAACCAAGCTATTGACTGACAGTGAGAGGGATGTTTAAACTAGTATTATAGGAACCAAGCTATTGACTGACAGTGAGAGGGATGTTTAAACTAGTATTACAGTGAGAGGGATGTTTAAACTAGTATTACTAACTTTAGTGTGTTGTTATGGTGTAACCCTGTCATTCACACATACACAGGGCTGTGACAGTGTATTATTTACAGTGTAATATAAATAGTAGATGACGCTTACCCAACACACGTGATTAAATTGATATAAAATTGATATTATTATTATATTAAACCAGATGGCACCATTTTATTGACAGACAGCCAGGGACACATTCCAACACTCAGACATAATTTACAAACAAAGCATTTGTGTTTAGTGAGTCTGCCAGATAAGAGGCAGTAGAGATGACCAGGGATGTTCTCTTGATACGTGTGTGAATTGGAAAATGTTCCTGTCAAAAAGTACTTTTTGTGGCTGTCAGGGAAAAATGTATGGAGTAAAAAAGTACATTATTTTCTTTCGGGAATGTAGGTTAGTAAAAGTAAAAGTTGCCAAAAATATAAATAGTAATGTAATGTACAGATACACCACAAAAATGTATTTTTACTGAAGTACTTTACGCCACTGCCCAAATGCCTTCACACCGATACACTAGCATACTTTATATACTGTTACATATGTACTTATCACATAGTATTCCATACATATGTTAAGGCCATGTACTTATCACATAGTATTCCATACATATGTTAAGGCCATGCACTCATCACATAGTATTCCATACATAAGTTAAGGCCATGTACTTATCACATAGTATTCCATACATAAGTTAAGGCCCTGTACTTATCACATAGTAATCCATACATAAGATAAGGCCATGTACTTATCACATAGTATTCCATACATAAGTTAAGGCCATCCAACTCGACTTACAGTCATGCGTGCATACATTTCATGTACTGGTGGTCCCGGGAATCAGAACCCACAATTCTGGCACTGCAAGCACTATTCTCTACCAACTGAGCTATGGCGTAATAACTATTGCGTTCACATGATGGACGTCCAGAAACAGTCACACAAAGAAACAGTAAAGCAACCTTACAACCTTGAATCTAGTATGGAATAGAGCTCAAGCCTGATTTAGACAGTCGGTCTAACTAACATAAAGGTCCTAATAACAGATACAGAGATCCAAGCTCTGGTCTGGGCTGACGGAGACAGACAGAGATAACAGAGAGAATTGAAGACCCACTAACCAGTCGGGCTATAGCAGAAACCATTATACCAGTACATCACCACAGAGAAGAGATTTACTAGTTGACTAAAGCCTTTGTCTCCTCTACAGCAGATACAATGGTGTAAGAGAAAAGGAGTCAGTAGAGTAAGGTACTGGAAGCACATTATAGGAAGATAGCCGCTCTCAGTGGTGCTGCTCTCAGTGGTGCTGCTCTCAGTGGGTTAAACCCTCATAGTGGTGCTGCTCTCAGTGGGTTCACTCACATAGTGGTGCTGCTCTCATAGTGGTGCTGCTCTCATAGTGGTCCTGCTCTCAGTGGGTTAAACCCTCATAGTGGTGCTGCTCTCATAGTGGTCCTGCTCTCAGTGGGTTAAACCCTCATAGTGGTGCTGCTCTCATAGTGGTGCTGCTCTCAGTGGGTTCAACCCTCATAGTGATGCTGCTCTCATAGTGGTGCTGCTCTCAGTGGGTTAAACCCTCATAGTGGTGCTGCTCTCAGTGGGTTCACCCACATAGTGGTGCTGCTCTCATAGTGGTGCTGCTCTCATAGTGGTCCTGCTCTCAGTGGGTTCACCCTCATAGTGGTGCTGCTCTCATAGTGGTCCTGCTCTCAGTGGGTTAAACCCTCATAGTGGTGCTGCTCTCATAGTGGTCCTGCTCTCAGTGGGTTAAACCCTCAAAGTGATGCTGCTCTCAGTGGGTTAAACCCACATAGTGGTGCTGCTCTCATAGTGGTGCTGCTCTCAGTGGGTTCACCCTCATAGTGGTGCTGCTCTCAGTGGGTTAAACCCTCATAGTGGTGCTGCTCTCAGCGGGTTAAACCCTCATAGTGGTGCTGCTCTCAGTGGGTTAAACCCTCATAGTGGTGCTGCTCTCAGCGGGTTAAACCCTCATAGTGGTGCTGCTCTCAGTGGGTTAAACCCTCATAGTGGTGCTGCTCTCAGTGGGTTAAACCCTCATAGTGGTGCTGCTCTCAGCGGGTTCACCCTCATAGTGGTGCTGCTCTCAGTGGGTTAAACCCTCATAGTGGTGCTGCTCTCAGTGGGTTAAACCCTCATAGTGGTGCTGCTCTCAGTGGGTTAAACCCTCATAGTGGTGCTGCTCTCAGTGGGTTAAACCCTCATAGTGGTGCTGCTCTCAGTGGGTTAAACCCACATAGTGGTGCTGCTCTCAGTGGGTTAAACCCTTATAGTGGTGCTGCTCTCATAGTGGTGCTGCTCTCATAGTGGTGCTGCTCTCAGTGGGTTCACCCTCATAGTGGTGCTGCTCTCATAGTGGTGCTGCTCTCAGTGGGTTAAACCCTCATAGTGGTGCTGCTCTCAGTGGGTTCACCCTCATAGTGGTGCTGCTCTCATAGTGGTGCTTCTCTCATAGTGGTGCTGCTCTCAGTGGGTTAAACCCTCATAGTGGTGCTGCTCTCAGCGGGTTAAACCCTCATAGTGGTGCTGCTCTCAGCTGGTTAAACCCTCATAGTGGTGCTGCTCTCAGTGGGTTAAACCCTTATAGTGGTGCTGCTCTCAGTGGGTTAAACCCTCATAGTGGTGCTGCTCTCAGTGGGTTAAACCCTCATAGTGGTGCTGCTCTCAGTGGGTTAAACCCTCATAGTGGTGCTGCTCTCAGTGGGTTAAACCCTTATAGTGGTGCTGCTCTCAGTGGGTTAAACCCTTATAGTGGTGCTGCTCTCAGCGGGTTAAACCCTCATAGTGGTGCTGCTCTCAGCAGGTTAAACCCTGATAGTGGTGCTGCTCTCAGTGGGTTAAACCCTTATAGTGGTGCTGCTCTCAGTGGGTTAAACCCTTATAGTGGTGCTGCTCTCAGCGGGTTAAACCCTTATAGTGGTGCTGATCTCAGCGGGTTAAACCCTTATAGTGGTGCTGCTCTCAGCGGGTTAAACCCTTATAGTGGTGCTGCTCTCAGCGGGTTAAACCCTTATAGTGGTGCTGATCTCAGCGGGTTAAACCCTTATAGTGGTGGTCACACAGGCTGGACAGGTGGATATATAGATATGGATAGCAAATACTTTCTCTTCACAGTAAGAGAGAGAGAGAGAGAGAGAGAGAGAGAGAGAGAGAGAGAGAGACCCAACCAAATCATGAGAAAACAAAAACATAATTACTTGACACATTGGAAAGAATTAACAAAAAAACAGAGCAAACTATAATGCTATTTGGCCCTAAACAGATTGTAAACAGTGGCAGAATACCTGACCACTGTGACTGACCCAAACTTAAGGAAAGTTTTGACTATGTACAGACTCAGTGAGCATAGCCTTGCTATTGAGAAAGGCCGCCGTAGGCAGACCTGGCTCTCAAGAGAAGACAGGCTATGTGCACACTGCCCAACAAAATGAGGTGGAAACTGAGCTGCACTTCTTAACCTCCTGCCAAATGTATGACATTAGACACATTATTCCCTCAGACTACACAGATCCACAAAGAATTAGAAAACAAACCCAATTTTGATAAACTCCCATATCTACTGGGTGAAATACCACAGTGTTCCATCACAGCAGCAAGATGTGTGACCTGTTGCCACAAGAAAAGGACAACCAGTGAAGAACAAACACCATAGTAAATACAACCCATATTTATTTTCCCTTTTGTACTCTAACTATTTACACATCGTTACAACACTGTATATATATATATATATATATATAATATGACATTTGAAAAGTCTTTATTCTTTTGGAACTTCTGTGAGTGTAATGTTTACTCTTCATTTTTATTGTTTATAATCTACTTCACTTGCATTGGCAATGTTAATATATGTTTCCCATGCCAATAAAGCCCCTTGAATACATTGAATTGAGAGAGAAACAGAAAGTGAAGTAGGCAGTGAGAGAGGTAGAGAATCCTGTGGCCTAACAGTTCATTTTATTTATCCTTCAGTTAACTAATGAAAGTCAATTACGAACAAATTCTTATTTACAATGACAGCCTAGAAAACAGTGGTTAACTGCCTTGTTCAGAGGAAGAACTACAGATTTGTACCTTGTCAGCTCGGGGATTTGATCTTACAACCTTTCGGTTACTAGCCCAATGCTATAACCACTAAGCTACCTGCATGTGTGTGGTACTGGGGACTGTCACTGTGTCATTGTGTACACTCTGCTCCATTCAGCCCTCTGTTTGCTCTCATACAGGTGCTGTCAGATGGGCAACAGGAAACATTCACCATGTAACGTCACCGGGCCAGACACCTCTCTAAATCTTCTCTACCTCTCTCTACCTCTTCTCTACTTCTCTCTGCCTCTCTTGCTGTCTCCCTCTACCTCTTCTCTGCCTCTCTCTACCTCTCTCTGCCTCTCTCTACCTCTTCTCTACCTCTCTCTGCCGTTCTCTGCTTCTCTCGTTTTCTCCCTCTGCCTCTCTCTACCTCTTCTCTACCTCTCTCTGCCTCTCTCTGCCTCTCTCTACCTCTCTCTACCTCTCCTGTTGTCTACCTCTGCCTCTCTCTACATCTCTGCCTCTCTCTACCTCTCTCTACCTCTCTCTACCTCTTCTCTGCCTCTCTCTGCCTCTTCTCTACCTCTGCCGTTCTCTGCTTCTCTCGTTTTCTCCCTCTACCTCTCTCTCTGCCTCTCTCTGCCTCTCTCTGCCTCTCCTGTTGTCTCCCTCTACCTCTCTACCTCTCTCTACCTCTCTGCCTCTCTCTACCTCTCTTTGCCTCTCTCTACCTCCCTTTACCTCTCTCTGCCTCTCTCTACCTCTCTCTACCTCTCTCTACCTCTTCTCTGCCTCTCTCTGCCTCTTCTCTACCTCTGCCGTTCTCTGCTTCTCTCATTTTCTCCCTCTACCTCTCTCTACCTCTCTCTCTGCCTCTCTCTGCCTCTCTCTACCTCTCCTGTTGTCTCCCTCTACCTCTCTCTTCCTCTCTCTACCTCTACCTCTCTCTGTCTCTCTCTACCTCTACCTCTCTCTGCCTCTCTCTGCCTCTCTCGTTGTCTCCCCTGCCTCTCACACACTAAGCAGTAAAGGGAGACAGCGGGAAACACTTGACTGCTGTATCGCCAGAGGAACACCAGGGAGTAACTCTTTACTGCTGTTAAGCCAGAGGAACACCAGGGAGTAACTCTTTACTGCTGTTACACCAGAGGAACACCAGGGAGTAACTCTTTACTGCTGTTACACCAGAGGAACACCAGGGAGTAACTCTTTACTGCTGTAATGCCAGAGGAACACCAGGGAGTAACTCTTTACTGCTGTAATGCCAGAGGAACACCAGGGAGTAACTCTTTACTGCTGTTACACCAGAGGAACACCAGGGAGTAACTCTTTACTGCTGTTACACCAGAGGAACACCAGGGAGTAACTCTTTACTGCTGTTATACCAGAGGAACACCAGGGAGTAACTCTTTACTGCTGTTATACCAGAGGAACACCAGGGAGTAACTCTTTACTGCTGTTATACCAGAGGAACACCAGGGAGTAACTCTTTACTGCTGTAATGCCAGAGGAACACCAGGGAGTAACTCTTACTGCTGTAATGCCAGAGGAACACCAGGAGTAACTCTTTACTGCTGTTACACCAGAGGAACACCAGGGAGTAACTCTTTACTGCTGTTATACCAGAGGAACACCAGGGAGTAACTCTTTACTGCTGTTACACCAGAGGAACACCAGGGAGTAACTCTTTACTGCTGTTACACCAGAGGAACACCAGGGAGTAACTCTTTACTGCTGTTATGCCAGAGGAACACCAGGGAGTAACTCTTTACTGCTGTTACACCAGAGGAACACCAGGGAGTAACTCTTTACTGCTGTTATACCAGAGGAACACCAGGGAGTAACTCTTTACTGCTGTTATGCCAGAGGAACACCAGGGAGTAACTCTTTACTGCTGTTATGCCAGAGGAACACCAGGAGTAACTCTTACTGCTGTTACACCAGAGGAACACCAGGGAGTAACTCTTTACTGCTGTTATGCCAGAGGAACACCAGGGAGTAACTCTTTACTGCTGTTACACCAGAGGAACACCAGGGAGTAACTCTTTACTGCTGTTATGCCAGAGGAACACCAGGGAGTAACTCTTTACTGCTGTAATGCCAGAGGAACACCAGGGAGTAACTCTTTACTGCTGTTATACCAGAGGAACACCAGGGAGTAACTCTTTACTGCTGTAATGCCAGAGGAACACCAGGGAGTAACTCTTTACTGCTGTAATGCCAGAGGAACACCAGGGAGTAACTCTTTACTGCTGTTATGCCAGAGGAACACCAGGGAGTAACTCTTTACTGCTGTTACACCAGAGGAACACCAGGGAGTAACTCTTTACTGCTGTAATGCCAGAGGAACACCAGGGAGTAACTCTTTACTGCTGTTATACCAGAGGAACACCAGGGAGTAACTCTTTACTGCTGTTATGCCAGAGGAACACCAGGGAGTAACTCTTTACTGCTGTAATGCCAGAGGAACACCAGGGAGTAACTCTTTACTGCTGTAATACCAGAGGAACACCAGGGAGTAACTCTTTACTGCTGTAATGCCAGAGGAACACCAGGGAGTAACTCTTTACTGCTGTTATGCCAGAGGAACACCAGGAGTAACTCTTTACTGCTGTTACACCAGAGGAACACCAGGGAGTAACTCTTTACTGCTGTAATGCCAGAGGAACACCAGGGAGTAACTCTTTACTGCTGTTATGCCAGAGGAACACCAGGGAGTAACTCTTTACTGCTGTTACACCAGAGGAACACCAGGGAGTAACTCTTTACTGCTGTTATGCCAGAGGAACACCAGGGAGTAACTCTTTACTGCTGTAATGCCAGAGGAACACCAGGGAGTAACTCTTTACTGCTGTTATACCAGAGGAACACCAGGGAGTAACTCTTTACTGCTGTTACACCAGAGGAACACCAGGGAGTAACTCTTTACTGCTGTTATGCCAGAGGAACACCAGGGAGTAACTCTTTACTGCTGTTATACCAGAGGAACACCAGGGAGTAACTCTTACTGCTGTTATACCAGAGGAACACCAGGGAGTAACTCTTTACTGCTGTTATACCAGAGGAACACCAGGGAGTAATTTACTGCTGTTATACCAGAGGAACACCAGGGAGTAACTCTTTACTGCTGTTATACCAGAGGAACACCAGGGAGTAACTCTTTACTGCTGTTATACCAGAGGAACACCAGGGAGTAACTCTTTACTGCTGTAATGCCAGAGGAACACCAGGGAGTAACTCTTTACTGCTGTAATGCTAGAGGAACACCAGGGAGTAACTCTTTACTGCTGTTACACCAGAGGAACACCAGGGAGTAACTCTTTACTGCTGTAATGCTAGAGGAACACCAGGGAGTATCACAAATTGTTCAGGAAAAAAAAAGAAAAATAAGTTGTATTGTTTTCAGCTTCATTGACATAAGCTCATTCTCAGGAAGCCCCCTTTTTACAGGCTAAAACATCTCTTCACATTACAACATACACAAACATCCCACGTTTATGTTTCCATTAGCTACCCCTGTCTTTGCTTTCTCTCTTCTCTATCAGTTTTCCAGTTACTGTGAGCTGTCCCTGTTCCCGGGATTGACTCCTGATCATTGGCACTTTGTGAATAAACATCAAATATTAAAGGTGCGTTTACGATAACAGGAAAGGCAGTTCTTCTCATCCCTCTACAACCGCATTATTAATTCATCCTGTTAAAACGACTTTCCACCAATTAACAGAGACAAGCCGTGGCCTCGCCGTGGCTTCTGGAAGAGACAGAAGGGGGTTTCAACTTAGCCTGTAAAGAGGTGCATTATCGTCCTTAGGCTGCATCACAAATGGTGCCCTATTTCCAGGGCTCTGGTCAAGAGTAGTGCGCTACATAGTGGATAGGGTGCAGTTTGGAACACTCATCTTCATAGGGCTCTGGTCAAGAGTAGTGCGCTACATAGTGGATAGGGTGCAGTTTGGAACACTCATCTTCATAGGGCTCTGGTCAAGAGTAGTGCGCTACATAGTGGATAGGGTGCAGTTTGGAACACTCATCTCCATAGGGCTCTGGTCAAGAGTAGTGCGCTACATAGTGGATAGGGTGCAGTTTGGAACACTCATCTACTGCTGGAGCTCATGTATAGAAAGCCCCTGGTGTGGTTGACGTGTCAGTGCTGTTATAGCTAGAAGAGTGGTTGTTCGTGGTCCTATACGGACACAGACAGACATTGTACTAGTGGAGAGTTGTTAGTGGTTATGGCTTAATCGTTTTCAATTGTGGCCTACCACAGTATAGACTATTGCTGTACAGTACAGTACACACACACACACACACACACAGCAGACTTGGCCTACCTACAAGGCAACACACAGACAGCCAACCTGAGTCACTGGAAGCTGTGAATAGGACCAGGTCTGTTTTGACACTGCAATGTAAGTAGACAAAGCTGTTGTGTTAATATGAATGTGTCCACTACATTGGTGTACATTAACTGGTGCCAGTTAAACCTTCAGCTGCAGGCCAAATGTATTTACAGGAAATACAAAATAGAATATGTTATTGTCCATTTGGTTGGAACAGAAAAATCGTCTCTTTTGCCTCGGGGACTTGGACCAGACACCTTTCGGTTACTGGTTCACCTGTCTATCCACATACCGCCCTAGGCAATGCTGAGAATGACTTTGCATATCGCTTGACATACGTGTGATTACAATTTATACTTTGTGATAAACTAATACAATAATCCATGTTTCCGTTTCATGTGTTTGAAACTGAACGCTGATCTATTTTGGCTGTGACTAATCTGCATTTCTCTCACCATGAAGATGTTTTTAAGCAAAAACATGGCAATAAATCGGTTATAGCCCAATACCAAACAGTTAATAAATCCGTTATAACCCAATACCAAACGGGTAAGTAATCGGTTAAAACCCAATACCAAACGGGTAATACATCGGTTATAACCCAATACCAAACAGTTAATAAATCCGTTATAACCCAATACCAAACGGGTAATACATCGGTTATAACCCAATACCAAACGGGTAATACATTGGTTATAACCCAATACCAAACGGGTAATACATCGGTTATAACCCAATACCAAACGAGTAATAAATCCGTTATAACCCAATACCAAACGGGTAATACATCGGTTATAACCCAATACCAAACGGTTAATAAATTAGTTATAACCCAATACCAAACGGGTAATACATCGGTTATAACCCAATACCAAACGGTTAATAAATTAGTTATAACCCAATACCAAACGGGTAATACATCGGTTATAACCCAATACCAAACGGTTAATAAATCGGTTATAACCCAATACCAAACAGGTAATAAATCGGTTATAACCCAATACCAAACAGGTAATACATCGGTTATAACCCATAACCAAACAGGTAATAAATCCGTTATAACCCAATACCAAACAGGTAATACATCGGTTATAACCCAATACCAAACGGGTAATAAATCGGTTATAACCCAATACCAAACAGGTAATACATCGGTTATAACCCAATACCAAACGGGTAATAAATCGGTTATAACCCAATACCAAACGGGTAATAAATCGGTTATAACCCAATACCAAACAGGTAATAAATCGGTTATAACCCAATACCAAACAGGTAATAAATCGGTTATAACCCAATACCAAACAGGTAATAAATCGGTTATAACCCAATACCAAACGGGTAATACATCAGTTATAACCCATTTTGGTAGCCTACTTTAAATACCACCTAAGAGGAAGACATTACTTTTTCCAGAAGCTAGATCAATTAAAAAGCTGAAAAGGCGGCAGTAACAAACAGGAAGTGAATGGGAAGAGAAGGCTTTATGTAATAAGACACATTTTAATCAACAAACCAAACTATTCCAGATATTAACTTGGAGCAGAAGAGTATTGAAATACGACTGAAAGGACATGAGAAGCACAATCAGCCAGTGTGAAATAATATGTGCACATCTTCGGCTTTTCCATAAATACAGTGATTTCAGTAAGAGACATGGTTAGTACACAATCACAGAGCAATGTGTACTAGCGGCAAACAAGAATCCCAACACACTTCTCAGGCGTTTGACTAGCCTTCTGTAAATGTTTAAGATATTTTAATTCCTTTATAAAAGCATGATAGCTATTATTATTAGGCGAATATACATTATTATTATATTATTGTAGTCTGTCATCTGCAATGGCTGTGAGTTTTGTTTCCCCACGGCTGTTTTCATGCCTATTTGGATGGCACATTCAGTGCACAAGAGATGCGTTATATTTGTTTTTGCATGCGCAAGAGATGCGGTACCTTTTCATGCGTAAAACATACCTGTTGCTAAACATATTGGAAGAAGCAATCTGAAGATCAGCCCGCAGACCATCTCGGACGCCATCGCTCTGGGTAGCCAGTCTTACCACCAGGTAAACGGGGAGAGGATGGTTTCACGCACGGTGGGGTTCTGACATCCGTTCTGGTAAAGTAAAGTCCTGCTCTCTATCTAATCCTAGTAAAAAAACAGCATCCGTTTTCTTCTTGGCGACCTGTCGAACTATAATTCCACACTGTTTTTGTTTATAAAAACATGTATTTGAAATTGTTCAAGCTGTTGAAAAAGTACATTTTACATTTTCAAGACATGTTGAGCTTGTAGAAATACTCCATAAACGGTCCTGAGACTCAGGTGCGTGCGAGAGACGGGCTCCGTTTGAGCCACAGATGAATAACGGCAAACCGCGGGCAAATTATCCGGTCCTGTGAAGCCGACCTTTTACGACAAAATGAATCATTTTTAAGGAGAGAATGAAGTACCATAGAAAACACAACCGCGGTGGAAAACTGTAACGTTATAATGTAACTGTAGTTGATGAAGTTATGACTATAGTTCACTCTTCAGTTGACCGGTCCCAGATTTTGACGCATTGGTGAAATGTAACTTTCCGACTTCTGGGTTGACTCTGGTTCCTCAATGGAGCTCTGCAGGACCGCCATGTGATTGACAGGTGTTTGAGCCACTCAGAAGGCTTCGCGGAGTAAGTGGTTTGTCCCTTGTTAATTAGGGAGAGGGATGGGACACTTCCCCTCGTAAGGACTGTAATCAGCGCCAAGCCATGCGGGGCTACCCTTATCACAAAAAGAAACCGAGTACTTTCCATGAACCACTAGTTTGAGTTGAAAATGCGATGGAAAACCAATTTAACTTGTATTTTTTTTATTCCGTAGCGTTAATGGGAATTTAATTTATCACGCACAGCCTTTTATCTGGAACAAGTCAATTTGATTGAAACATATCTGTTGGGAAAATGCGCATATTGTTTTTATGCGGATGCTAGAATATTCGCGAGAGAATCTGTCGCTAATTTGATGGAAACCCAGCTTCTGTAGCCTAATAAACTGCACGGTTTCCCCAAGTCACAACGGGAGGACCACACACCATATCATCACTTGACTACAAGTTTACTTCAATATGATGGTTATTTATATCAATATTTGCGTATAAATGCGTTTCCACCGCCATTTATCGCATAATACATTTTTTACTGACACAAAAAGATCCCGCCATGTCAAACAAACAAATTATCTGTTGGCATTTATAAAATTGTACTGAAACCTCCTGTTTCCATCACAGCTGTCTTTATTATTTTTATTTTTTTTTATATATAGTATGACTTTACTCACAGGAAACTGTGGATAGAAGCGTGGTTAGTGTTACACTGTGTGTTGTGGCAACAACTCCCAAAAAACACACTTTAAATCCTAGAGGATAGTTCATCAGTTTAACTACAGACCACCACTACATACACTCTATACATTTTTGCCTTAATAAAAAAAAAAAAATGAAGTAATCCAACTGTTGGTGCCTCAACCGTGTGTCCACATAATGGTCCCCAAAGATTATAGAGTACTCAAACATAAAGATTTGCAAGGAAGGTAATAGAAGGACCCCCAATGGCGACATTGCATGCATCCTGACTTTGGTGTATATGCTGCCTATAGGACATACAGTGCCTTCAAAAAAAAAAAAAAAAAAAAACACTTAATTGATTCCTGCCTCAAAATAATATAGAGTAGAGAGAAACTGCATTAAATGGCTTTAAAGGTCAAGAGAATTTACGAGCGTAGAATTAATATGGACTCCTGATCTTTTATTTACTCGTCTGCCGTTTTGGATCCGTCCACCTGCCAAGTTATGACTCTAATGCAACATTAATGCAAACGTTGTTAAAAAAACAACAAAAAAACAAACAAACCAGAAACAGATCAATTATGAATATGTTGCGTTCATCAATATGTATTAATAATCTTTATTGACAAGGAAATGCTCCATGATGTTTCCTCCAAACTATAGATAGTGCATTAGGTCATCGGCTAAGAGCAAACTAATCATCACCCCTTGAAAGCCCATTGAAATATAAATCACTAGAATGGAAGAAAAAAAAACCTCAGACCAAGGCAATTGGCCTGAAATTCTCATGGGTGACGATGCAACTAGGAACGATAAGAGGCCGTCTGTGCTCTTTAAAGGTACCAAAAAGTATCAAAATGAGAACTACACGATGCTGCAACTACGCATACAAAATAGAAAGCACTTACAGTGACAGTATTCATACCCCTTGAAGTATTCTACATTTTTGTTGTGTTACAGCCTGAATTTAAAATGGATTTTAAAAAACAAAGAATTCTCACCCGTCTACACACAATACCCCATAACGACAAAGTGCAAAACGTGTTTTTTAGAAAATGTTTGCAAATGTATTGAAAACGTATATCACGCCCTTTTGCTATGACATGTTCATATAAAGGTAGCCACAGCTGACAGTACATGTCAGAGCCGAAACTACACTGCGTGTGCAAAACATTTCTATTGTTCGTTCGTACACTCTTTCTATGATATAGACTGAACCAGGTGAATCCAGGTGAAAGCTATGATCCCTTATTGATGTCACTTGTTAAATCCACTTCCATGTGGATTGTGTTATGTGGCCATTCAGAGGACTGCATACAAGACAAAATATTTAAGCGCCTTCTGAGCGGGGTCTTCCCCTGACACCACCACCGGGCCCACAGTTTGAGTAAAGAACTACAACTCTGCAACCTTTTTTTATCCCCTTCACTCCCTTCACTCCCTTCACTCCCTTTATCCCCTTCACTCCCTTTACCCCTTCACTCCCTTTACCCCCTTCACTCCCTTCACTCCCTTTAACCCCTTCACTCCCTTTATCTCCTTCACTCCCTTTTTACAATCTCATCTCATTGCTGCAACTCCCCAACGTTCTCGTGAGGCGAAGGTCGAGTCATGCGTCCCCTCCGAAACATCAACCCACTAAGCCACGCCCGCTTAACGCGGAAGTCAGCTGCACCAATGTGTCGGAGGAAACACTGTTCAACTAGCGACCGTGGTCAGCCTGCAGGCGCCCGGTCCACTACAAGAAGTCGCTAGAGTGCGATGAGACAAGTGAAGCCTCCCATCACGCACTAGTGAGAGTCCTGTGGCGGGCTGGGTGCAGTGCACGGTCGCCAGGTGTACGGTGTTTCCTCCAACACATTGGTGCGGCTGGCTTCCGGGTTAAGCGGGCAGTGCGACTTGGCTGGGTTGTGTTTTGGAGGACGGGAGAAAAGCCTCGCCTCTCCCGAGTCCGTACGGGAGTTGCAGCGAACTACCAATTGGATATCACGAAATTGGGGTAAAGGGGTAGTCGCAAAAAAGGGGTAAAATAATATGTTCATGAGATATTTCTATATTTCATTTGTAATACATTTGCAAAAATTTCTAAAAACATGTTTTCATTTTGTCATAACGGGGTATTGTGTGTAGATGGGTGGGATTTTTTTTTATTTAATCCATTTTGAATTCAGGCTGTAACCCAACAAAATATGGAATAAGTCAAGGGGTATGGACACTTTCTGATAGCACAAACTGTATATAATGTGTCATTGTGGTACATCATTGGACCAGGACCTATCTGACCAGGACCTATCTGACCAGGACCTATCTGACCAGGGCCTATCTGACCAGGACCTATCTGACCAGGACCTATCTGACCAGGGCCTATCTGACCAGGGCTTATCTGACCAGGGCTTATCTGACCAGGACCTATCTGACCAGGGCCTATCTGACCAGGACCTATCTGACCAGGGCCTATCTGACCAGGGCCTATCTGACCAGGGCCTATCTGACCAGGACCTATCTGACCAGGGCCTATCTGACCAGGGCCTATCTGACCAGGGCCTATCTGAACATCTTGACGTCTTCTGAAGCTGAAAAGCTGTCCTCACAGCCAAGAGTATTACAACAGGAGTTTCCATCTCTTTATAGGACAGAATCTGGAGCTTTTCTAGAACACACAGGCACACAGTGGACAGGACAGAATCTGAATGTAACTAGGGGTTACAAGGTTTAGCCTGGTTCCAGATCTGATTCTGGATGTTACTAGGGGTTACCTGGTTTAGCCTGATCCCTAATCTGATTCTGCACTTACTAGGGGTTACCAGGTTTAGCCTGGACATTACTAGGGGTTACCAGGTTTAGCCTGGTCCCAGATCTGTTTGTGTTGTATACGGCCATTGGAGTTGGCAAGACAACATAAACAGGTCTGGGACCAGGCTGAACATTTTTGGACAGGGCCCCAAAAGATGTTGTTCAGCAAGCAACAAAGAGTCAGCAAGCAACACGGTGCCTTAGGGCCTCTGTCCAACAAATCGATATATACTACACAGAAGTCATCCATCGATTTGAACAGACCTCAGAAACTTCAGTCCCTCACATAGATGGATAGATATCGTCCACTTGTCTTTGATACATTATTTATCCATTCCTTGAGAGGAAAGGAGGGAGGGGGGTGGGTATTGATAAGTTCATGAACCAAATGGACGGAGCAGTTTTAAGTAGCCTGTGTAGGACGTTCTAGGAAGACGGTGGATATCTGGAACATTCTCTGGCTCTCCTTTACTACACATCAAAGTAAGAAATTATAAAGAAGTACTACTGAGACTCAATATTAGAGTTGAAATGAAAACTGAAGTAGTCTTCCTAATGCCAGATTACTGGTTGTAGAACTGTACAGGATTCATTGACCTGATTAGTCTTCTGCATATGATGGCTGTAGGACTATCTACATGGGTCACTGTGTTTTTATGGTTCAACAAGACAAAATCATTTTGGTTGTCTTTCAAACTTTTAAACAACATAATATACAGTACTTTTGATTTGTTTAATAGTGAAGTGGAGAGAAACGGTACAGTGTCTTTCTGTCCTTACTGTAAAGAAAACTGATTTAGGATTGAAGTAATGCACCTAAAAATCGGGTTTTGTGCACCACCGGTAAACTCCACAACATAGAACAGAGGGAATGGATTTGATTAGTAAAGACACATGTTTCAGCATGTGGATTCAGCTAGGATATCATATTCACAATTTACCACACGTTTGTTTGTGTTTTGTTTTTAAAGAAAACACGTATTTCATTTCCAAAACAAATCCAAATAGAATCACCACAACACAATGACTCTGTGTGAAAGACAATGACTCCGTGTGAAATCCACAACATGTTTGTTGTTTCGAATATCCACAAGGATGTACTTCTCACGCAACGTATCTATTTAAGTGGCCTTTGTATGCTACTCCTGTCCGTGTGTTTATGTGTGTGTTTATCCTACGGCGGCCTGTTTAAGAGGTCTTTACAGTGTTTCCTCCTCTGTGGTTATAGGCTGAAAACATGTTTGGATCTGGAGAACAGAACCCTCTACCGTCAGGTATATGTTGTGGCGTTCCGCAGGGGAGTGCGCTTGGGCCTCTGCTGTTTTGTATTTTATATTAACGATGTAAAAGATGCTTTTGAAAAAGTGCTATGCCCAATAAACTGCAAGTAGGGCAACATCTGATTTGAGACTTTGAATTTCAACAATATCACACAACACAACACATTTTGTTTGTACAATCACTTTACTGGAGACTTACAGTACCAGTCAAAAGTTGTAGAATAATAGTGACAACATCAAAACTATGAAATAACACATATGGAATCATGTAGTAACTAAAAAAGTGTTAAACAAATAAAACTATATTTTATATTTTAGATACTTCAAAGTAGCCACCCTTTGCCTTGATGGCAGCTTTACACACTCTTGGCATTCTGTCAACCAGCTTCACCTGGAATGCTTTTCCAACAGTCTTGAAGGAGTTCCAACATATTTGGCTGCTTATCCTTCACTCTGTGGTCCAACTCATCCCAAACCATCTCAATTGGGTTGAGGTCGGGTGATTGTGGAGGCCAGGTCATCTGACGCAGCACTCCATCACTCTCCTTCTTGGTCAAATAGCCCTTACACAGCCTGGAGGTGTGTTGCGTCATTGTCCTGTTGAAAAACAAATGATAGTCCCATTAAGTGCAAACCAGATGGGATGGTGTATCGCTGTGGTAGCCATGCTGGTTAAGTGTGCCTTGAATTCTAAACAAATCACTGAGTGTCACCAGCAAAGCACCCCCACACCATCACACCTCCTCCACCATGCTTCACGGTGGGAACCACACTGTAACCACACTGGAGATCATCCGTTCACCTACTCAGCGTTTCACAAAGACACAGTGGTTGGAACCAAACATCTCAAATTTGGACTCATCAGACCAAAGGACAGATTTCCACTGGAAATGAAGGCCTGATTCACGCAGTCTCCTCTGAACAGTTGGTTGAGATGTGTCTCTTACTTGAACTCTGGGAAGCATTTATTTGGGCTGCAATTTCTGAGGCTGGTAACTCTAATGAGTTTATCCTCTGCAGCAGAGGTAACTCTGGGTCTTCCTTTCCTGTGATGGTCCTCATGAGAGCCAGTTTCATCATAGTGCTTGATGGTTTTTGCGACTACACTTTAAGAAACGTTCAAAGTTCTTGAAATGTTCCGAAATTGACTGACCTTCATGTCTTAAAGTAATGATGGACTGTCGTTTCTCTTTGCTTATTTGAGCTGTTCTTGCCATAGTATAGACTTGGTCTTTTACCAAGTAGGGCTATCTTCTGTATACCACTCCTACCTTGTCACAACACAACTGATTGCCTCAAATGCATTAAGAAGGAAATAAATTCCACAAATTAACTTTTAACAAGGCACGGATGTTAATTAAAATGCATCCCAGGTGACTACCTCATGAAGCTGGTTGAGAGAATGCTGAGAGTGTGCAAAGCTGTCATCAAGGCAAACGGTGGCTACTTTGAAAAATCTAAAATATATATATTTTTATTTAACCAGGCAATCCAGTTAAGAACAATTCTTATTTACAATGACGGCCTACTCCGGCCACACCCTGACGACGCTGGGCCAATTGTGCGCCTCCCTATAGGACTCCCAATCATGGCCGGTTGTGATACAGCCTGGAATCGAACCAGGGTCTGTAGTGACACCTCTTGCACTGAGATGAAGTGCCTTAGACCGCCACACCTTTCCGGTTACTACATCCAAATGTCCATATGTGTAATTTCATAGTTTTGATGTCTTCACTATTATTCTACAATGTAGAAAATAGTCAAAATAAAGAACAACCCTGGAAGGAGTAGGTGTGTCCAAACTTTTTGACTGAATACTGTATATTCCAGCTGAGTTTTAGATTCTGCCTCTTAACCTTCGTTAAATTGTAAATCGAAGAAAATAAAATGGATTGACGACGCACGGTTTTGTTTGTTATTAAGTAATGTACTTTAGTATCACAGCATATTAAATTACCTATAAATCACCTTCCATACCCTTCATTATTACCCTGCCATCCAGGAAAATTGTTAATTTGTTTGTTTACCGAATCTCAAAGTGTTTCAGGAAGCATCTCTCCTATTACCCCCTGGGTGATGAGTAACATAAAACAACATCCTGTATCTCTAAAACATTACCCTTGTTTTGTCCATCTTTAGTACCATGATGAGGCTGGGTTTGCCTATGCAGACACGCGTTACCTTTACAGTGTCCAGCTGTGCCTACGGGACTTGGCTAATATACTGCTGTATGGGCTAATACATGAGAAAGCCCAGAAAGACATACATTATTGAAACTGTTTGCTCATCGTAGGAAGTTCTATTCTAAAACAGGTTAATGCACAGGGTAATGCAATTAAAGCTTTTAACACGCTAATAATGATCTGAGATACTGAACCTGAGGATAACAGCACTTATAGGAAAAATATGTACGCCAGTCTCTCTTGGCTAACAGTTGAGGAGAGACACTGACTGCATCACTTCTTGTTTTGATAAGAAACATTCATGTGTTGGAAATTCCAAATTGTTTGCGTAGTGTACTTACACACAGCTCTGGCACACACACTTACCCCACCAGACATGCCACCAGGGGTCTTTTCACAGTCCCCAAATCCAGAACAATTTCAAGAAGCATACCATATTATATAGAGCCATTACTGCATGGAACTCCCTTCCATCTCATATTGCTCAAATGATCAGCAAATCTGGTTTCAAAAAACAGATAAAGAAACACCTCGGAGCATAACGCCTCTCCCCTATTTGACCTAGATATTTTGTGTATGTACTGATATGTAGGCTACGTGTGCCATTTTTTTATTTATGTAGTTCTGTCCTTGAGATGTTCTTGTCTATTAATGGTATTTGAAATGCCCATGACAGTTGATTTAGTAGCCTATATTCTCCTAACAGTTGATTTAGTAACCTATATTCTCATGACAGTTGATTTAGTAACCTATATTTTCATGACAGTTGATTTAGTAACCTATATTCTCATTACAGTTGATTAAGTAACCTATATTCTCATAACAGTTGATTTAGTAGCCTATATTCTCATTACAGTTGATTTAGTAACCTATATTCTCATAACAGTTGATTTAGTAGCCTATATTCTCATTAGAGTTGATTTAGTAACCTATATTCTCATGACAGTTGATTTAGTAACCTATATTTTCATGACAGTTGATTTAGTAACCTATATTCTCATTACAGTTGATTAAGTAACCTATATTCTCATAACAGTTGATTTAGTAGCCTATATTCTCATTACAGTTGATTTAGTAACCTATATTCTCATTACAGTTGATTTAGTAACCTATATTCTCATGACAGTTGATTTAGTAACCTATATTCTCCTAACAGTTGATTTAGTAACCTATATTCTCCTAACAGTTGATTTAGTAACCTATATTCTCATGACAGTTGATTTAGTAACCTATATTTTCATGACAGTTGATTTAGTAACCTATATTCTCATTACAGTTGATTAAGTAACCTATATTCTCATAACAGTTGATTTAGTAGCCTATATTCTCATTACAGTTGATTTAGTAACCTATATTCTCATTACAGTTGATTTAGTAACCTATATTCTCATGCCAGTTGATTTAGTAACCTATATTCTCATGACAGTTGATTTAGTAACCTATATTTTCATGACAGTTGATTTAGTAACCTATATTCTCATTACAGTTGATTAAGTAACCTATATTCTCATAACAGTTGATTTAGTAGCCTATATTCTCATTACAGTTGATTTAGTAACCTATATTCTCATGACAGTTGATTTAGTAACCTCTATTCTCATGACAGTTGATTTAGTAACCTCTATTCTCATGACAGTTGATTTAGTAACCTATATTCTCATTACAGTTGATTAAGTAACCTATATTCTCATTACAGTTGATTTAGTAGCTTACATTCTCATAGCAGTTGATTTAGTAACCTATATTCTCATTACATTACAGTTGATTTAGTAACCTATATTCTCATTACAGTTGATTTAGTAACCTGTATTCTCATAACAGTTGATTTAGTAGCCTATATTCTCATTACAGTTGATTTAATAACCTATATTCTCATTACAGTTGATTTAGTAACCTAAATTCTCATTGCAGTTGATTTAATAACCTATATTCTCATTACAGTTGATGTAGTATAATATATTCTCATAACAGTTGATTTAGTAACCTATATTCTCATTACAGTTGATTTAGTATCCTATATTCTCATAACAGTTGATTTAGTAGCCTATATTCTCATTACAGTTGATTTAGTAACCTATATTCTCATTACAGTTGATTTAGTAGCCTATATTCTCATTACATTACAGTTGATTTAGTAACCTATATTCTCATTACAGTTGATTTAGTAACCTATATTCTCATGCCAGTTGATTTAGTATAATATATTCTCATAACAGTTGATTTAGTAACCTATATTCTCATTACAGTTGATTTAGTATCCTATTTTCTCCTAACAGTTGATTTAGTAGCCTATATTCTCATTACAGTTGATTTAGTAGCCTATATTCTCATTGCAGTTGATTTAGTAGCCTATGTTCTCATAGCAGTTGATTTAGTAACCTATATTCTCATTACAGTTGATTTAGTAACCTATATTCTCATTGCAGTTGATTTAGTATCCTATATTCTCATTGCAGTTGATTTAATAACCTATATTCTCATTACAGTTGATTTAGTAACCTATATTCTCATTGCAGTTGATTTAATAACCGATATTCTCATAACAGTTGATTTAATAACCTATATTCTCATTACAGTTGATTTAGTATAATATATTCTCATAACAGTTGATTTAGTAACCTATATTCTCATTACAGTTGATTTAGTATCCTATTTTCTCCTAACAGTTGATTTAGTAGCCTATATTCTCATTACAGTTGATTTAGTATCCTATTTTCTCCTAACAGTTGATTTAGTAGCCTATATTCTCATTACAGTTGATTTAGTAACCTATATTCTCATTGCAGTGGATTTAGTAGCCTACATTCTCATAGCAGTTGATTTAGTAACCTATATTCTCATTACATTACAGTTGATTTAGTAACCTATATTCTCATTACAGTTGATTTAGTAACCTATATTCTCATTACAGTTGATTTAGTAGCCTATATTCTCATTACAGTTGATTTAGTAACCTAAATTCTCATTACAGTTGATTTAGTAACCTATATTCTCATGCCAGTTGATTTAGTAACCTATATTCTCATTACAGTTGATTTAGTAGCCTATATTCTCATTACATTACAGTTGATTTAGTAACCTATATTCTCATTACAGTTGATTTAGTAACCTATATTCTCATGCCAGTTGATTTAGTATAATATATTCTCATAACAGTTGATTTAGTAACCTATATTCTCATTACATTACAGTTGATTTAGTAACCTATATTCTCATTACAGTTGATTTAGTAACCTATATTCTCATTACAGTTGATTTAGTAGCCTATATTCTCATTACAGTTGATTTAGTAACCTAAATTCTCATTACAGTTGATTTAGTAACCTATATTCTCATGCCAGTTGATTTAGTATAATATATTCTCATAACAGTTGATTTAGTAACCTATATTCTCATTACAGTTGATTTAGTATCCTATTTTCTCCTAACAGTTGATTTAGTAGCCTATATTCTCATTACAGTTGATTTAGTAACCTATATTCTCATTACAGTTGATTTAGTAACCTATATTCTCATGACAGTTGATTTAGTAACCTATATTCTCATGACAGTTGATTTAGTAACCTATATTCTCATTACAGTTGATTTAGTAACCTATATTCTCATTACAGTTGATTTAGTAGCCTACATTCTCATAGCAGTTGATTTAGTAACCTATATTCTCATTACATTACAGTTGATTTAGTAACCTATATTCTCATTACAGTTGATTTAGTAACCTATATTCTCATTACAGTTGATTTAGTAGCCTATATTCTCATTACAGTTGATTTAATAACCTATATTCTCATTACAGTTGATTTAGTAACCTATATTCTCATTGCAGTTGATTTAATAACCTATATTCTCATTACAGTTGATTTAGTATAATATATTCTCATAACAGTTGATTTAGTAACCTATATTCTCATTACAGTTGATTTAGTATCCTATATTCTCATAACAGTTGATTTAGTAGCCTATATTCTCATTACAGTTGATTTAGTAACCTATATTCTCATTACAGTTGATTTAGTAGCCTATATTCTCATTACATTACAGTTGATTTAGTAACCTATATTCTCATTACAGTTGATTTAGTAACCTATATTCTCATGCCAGTTGATTTAGTATAATATATTCTCATAACAGTTGATTTAGTAACCTATATTCTCATTACAGTTGATTTAGTATCCTATTTTCTCCTAACAGTTGATTTAGTAGCCTATATTCTCATTACAGTTGATTTAGTAGCCTATATTCTCATTGCAGTTGATTTAGTAGCCTATGTTCTCATAGCAGTTGATTTAGTAACCTATATTCTCATTACAGTTGATTTAGTAACCTATATTCTCATTGCAGTTGATTTAGTATCCTATATTCTCATTGCAGTTGATTTAATAACCTATATTCTCATTACAGTTGATTTAGTAACCTATATTCTCATTGCAGTTGATTTAATAACCTATATTCTCATAACAGTTGATTTAATAACCTATATTCTCATTACAGTTGATTTAGTATAATATATTCTCATAACAGTTGATTTAGTAACCTATATTCTCATTACAGTTGATTTAGTATCCTATTTTCTCCTAACAGTTGATTTAGTAGCCTATATTCTCATTACAGTTGATTTAGTATCCTATTTTCTCCTAACAGTTGATTTAGTAGCCTATATTCTCATTACAGTTGATTTAGTAACCTATATTCTCATTGCAGTGGATTTAGTAGCCTATATTCTCATAGCAGTTGATTTAGTAACCTATATTCTCATTACATTACAGTTGATTTAGTAACCTATATTCTCATTACAGTTGATTTAGTAACCTATATTCTCATTACAGTTGATTTAGTAGCCTATATTCTCATTACAGTTGATTTAGTAACCTAAATTCTCATTACAGTTGATTTAGTAACCTATATTCTCATGCCAGTTGATTTAGTAACCTATATTCTCATTACAGTTGATTTAGTAGCCTATATTCTCATTACATTACAGTTGATTTAGTAACCTATATTCTCATTACAGTTGATTTAGTAACCTATATTCTCATGCCAGTTGATTTAGTATAATATATTCTCATAACAGTTGATTTAGTAACCTATATTCTCATTACATTACAGTTGATTTAGTAACCTATATTCTCATTACAGTTGATTTAGTAACCTATATTCTCATTACAGTTGATTTAGTAGCCTATATTCTCATTACAGTTGATTTAGTAACCTAAATTCTCATTACAGTTGATTTAGTAACCTATATTCTCATGCCAGTTGATTTAGTATAATATATTCTCATAACAGTTGATTTAGTAACCTATATTCTCATTACAGTTGATTTAGTATCCTATTTTCTCCTAACAGTTGATTTAGTAGCCTATATTCTCATTACAGTTGATTTAGTATCCTATTTTCTCCTAACAGTTGATTTAGTAGCCTATATTCTCATTACAGTTGATTTAGTATCCTATTTTCTCCTAACAGTTGATTTAGTAGCCTATATTCTCATTACAGTTGATTTAGTAACCTATATTCTCATTGCAGTTGATTTAGTAGCCTACATTCTCATAGCAGTTGATTTAGTAACCTATATTCTCATTACATTACAGTTGATTTAGTAACCTATATTCTCATTACAGTTGATTTAGTAACCTATATTCTCATTACAGTTGATTTAGTAGCCTATATTCTCATTACAGTTGATTTAGTAACCTATATTCTCATTACAGTTGATTTAGTAGCCTATATTCTCATTGCAGTTGATTTAGTAGCCTATGTTCTCATAGCAGTTGATTTAGTAACCTATATTCTCATTACAGTTGATTTAGTAACCTATATTCTCATTGCAGTTGATTTAGTATCCTATATTCTCATTGCAGTTGATTTAATAACCTATATTCTCATTACAGTTGATTTAGTAACCTATATTCTCATTGCAGTTGATTTAATAACCGATATTCTCATAACAGTTGATTTAATAACCTATATTCTCATTACAGTTGATTTAGTATAATATATTCTCATAACAGTTGATTTAGTAACCTATATTCTCATTACAGTTGATTTAGTATCCTATTTTCTCCTAACAGTTGATTTAGTAGCCTATATTCTCATTACAGTTGATTTAGTATCCTATATTCTCCTAACAGTTGATTTAGTAGCCTATATTCTCATTACAGTTGATTTAGTAACCTATATTCTCATTGCAGTTGATTTAGTAGCCTACATTCTCATAGCAGTTGATTTAGTAACCTATATTCTCATTACATTACAGTTGATTTAGTAACCTATATTCTCATTACAGTTGATTTAGTAACCTATATTCTCATTACAGTTGATTTAGTAGCCTATATTCTCATTACAGTTGATTTAGTAACCTATATTCTCATTACAGTTGATTTAGTAACCTATATTCTCATTGACAGTTGATTTAGTAACCTATATTCTCATTACAGTTGATTTAGTAACCTATATTCTCATTACAGTTGATTTAGTAACCTATAT
This sequence comes from Brachymystax lenok tsinlingensis, assembly GCA_030435695.1. NCBI lineage: Eukaryota > Metazoa > Chordata > Actinopteri > Salmoniformes > Salmonidae > Brachymystax > Brachymystax lenok. Next base: position 45,678,120 of record CM059788.1, read on the forward strand.
TCTCATTACAGTTGATTTAGTAACCTATATTCTCATTACAGTTGATTTAGTAACCTATATTCTCATTACAGTTGATTTAGTAACCTATATTCTCATTACAGTTGATTTAGTATCCTATATTCTCATTACAGTTGATTTAGTAGCCTATATTCTCATTACAGTTGATTTAGTAACCTATATTCTCATTGCAGTTGATTTAGTAAGCCTATATTCTCATAGCAGTTGATTTAGTAACCTATATTCTCATTACAGTTGATTTAGTAACCTATATTCTCATTGCAGTTGATTTAGTAACCTATATTCTCATTGCAGTTGATTTAGTAACCTATATTCTCATTACAGTTGATTTAGTAACCTATATTCTCATTGCAGTTGATTTAGTAACCTATATTCTCATGACAGTTGATTTAGTAACCTATATTCTCATTACAGTTGATTTAGTAACCTATATTCTCATAACAGTTGATTTAGTAACCTATATTCTCATTACAGTTGATTTAGTATACCTATATTCTCATGACAGTTGATTTAGTAACCTATATTCTCATTACAGTTGATTTAGTAACCTATATTCTCATAACAGTTGATTTAGTAGCCTATATTCTCATTACAGTTGATTTAGTAACCTATATTCTCATTACAGTTGATTTAGTAGCCTATATTCTCATTACAGTTGATTTAGTAACCTATATTCTCATTACATTACAGTTGATTTAGTAACCTATATTCTCATTACAGTTGATTTAGTAACCTATATTCTCATTACAGTTGATTTAGTAGCCTATATTCTCATTACAGTTGATTTAGTAACCTATATTCTCATTACAGTTGATTTAGTAACCTATATTCTCATGCCAGTTGATTTAGTAACCTATATTCTCATAACAGTTGATTTAGTAACCTATATTCTCATTACAGTTGATTTAGTATCCTATATTCTCATTAACAGTTGATTTAGTAACCTATATTCTCATTACAGTTGATTTAGTATCCTATATTCTCCTAACAGTTGATTTAGTAGCCTATATTCTCATTACAGTTGATTTAGTATCCTATTTTCTCCATAACAGTTGATTTAGTAGCCTATATTCTCATTACAGTTGATTTAGTAACCTATATTCTCATTGCAGTTGATTTAGTAGCCTATATTCTCATTACAGTTGATTTAGTAACCTATATTCTCATTACATTACAGTTGATTTAGTAACCTATATTCTCATTACAGTTGATTTAGTAACCTATATTCTCATTACAGTTGATTTAGTAGCCTATATTCTCATTACAGTTGATTTAGTAACCTATATTCTCATTACAGTTGATTTAGTAGCCTATATTCTCATTGCAGTTGATTTAGTAGCCTATGTTCTCATAGCAGTTGATTTAGTAACCTATATTCTCATTACAGTTGATTTAGTAACCTATATTCTCATTGCAGTTGATTTAGTATCCTATATTCTCATTACATTACAGTTGATTTAGTAACCTATATTCTCATTACAGTTGATTTAGTAACCTATATTCTCATTACAGTTGATTTAATAACCTATATTCTCATAACAGTTGATTTAGTAACCTATATTCTCATTACAGTTGATTTAGTATAATATATTCTCATAACAGTTGATTTAGTAACCTATATTCTCATTACAGTTGATTTAGTATCCTATATTCTCATTCTCCTAACAGTTGATTTAGTAGCCTATATTCTCATTACAGTTGATTTAGTATCCTATTTTCTCCTAACAGTTGATTTAGTAGCCTATATTCTCATTACAGTTGATTTAGTAACCTATATTCTCATTGCAGTTGATTTAGTAGCCTACATTCTCATAGCAGTTGATTTAGTAACCTATATTCTCATTACATTACAGTTGATTTAGTAACCTATATTCTCATTACAGTTGATTTAGTAACCTATATTCTCATTACAGTTGATTTAGTAGCCTATATTCTCATTACAGTTGATTTAGTAACCTATATTCTCATTACAGTTGATTTAGTAGCCTATATTCTCATTGCAGTTGATTTAGTAGCCTATGTTCTCATAGCAGTTGATTTAGTAACCTATATTCTCATTACAGTTGATTTAGTAACCTATATTCTCATTGCAGTTGATTTAGTATCCTATATTCTCATTGCAGTTGATTTAATAACCTATATTCTCATTACAGTTGATTTAGTAACCTATATTCTCATTGCAGTTGATTTAATAACCTATATTCTCATTACAGTTGATGTAGTATAATATATTCTCATAACAGTTGATTTAGTAACCTATATTCTCATTACAGTTGATTTAGTATAATATATTCTCATTACAGTTGATTTAGTAACCTATATTCTCATTACATTACAGTTGATTTAGTAACCTATATTCTCATGACAGTTGATTTAGTAACCTATATTCTCATTACAGTTGATTTAGTAACCTATATTCTCATAACAGTTGATTTAGTAACCTATATTCTCATTACAGTTGATTTAGTAGCCTATATTCTCATTACATTACAGTTGATTTAGTAACCTATATTCTCATGACAGTTGATTTAATAACCTATATTCTCATGACAGTTGATTTAGTAACCTATATTCTCATGACAGTTGATTTAGTAACCTATATTCTCATAACAGTTGATTTAGTAGCCTATATTCTCATGACAGTTGATTTAGTAGCCTATATTCTCATGACAGTTGATTTAGTAACCTATATTCTCATGACAGTTTATTTAGTAACCTATATTCTCATTACAGTTGATTTAGTAACCTATATTCTCATTGCAGTTGATTTAATAACCTATATTCTCATTACAGTTGATTTAGTAGCCTATATTCTCATTACATTACAGTTGATTTAGTAACCTATATTCTCATGCCAGTTGATTTAGTAACCTATATTCTCATGACAGTTGATTTAGTAGCCTATATTCTCATTACATTACAGTTGATTTAGTAACCTATATTCTCATTACATTACAGTTGATTTAGTATAATATATTCTCATAACAGTTGATTTAGTAACCTATATTCTCATTACAGTTGATTTAGTAGCCTATATTCTCATTACATTACAGTTGATTTAGTAACCTATATTCTCATGCCAGTTGATTTAGTAACCTATATTCTCATGACAGTTGATTTAGTAACCTATATTCTCATGACAGTTGATTTAGTAACCTATATTCTCATAACAGTTGATTTAGTAGCCTATATTCTCATGACAGTTGATTTAGTAGCCTATATTCTCATGACAGTTGATTTAGTAACCTATATTCTCATGACAGTTGATTTAGTAGCCTATATTCTCATGACAGTTGATTTAGTAGCCTATATTCTCATGACAGTTGATTTAGTAACCTATATTCTCATTACATTACAGTTGATTTAGTAACCTATATTCTCATGACAGTTGATTTAGTAGCCTATATTCTCATTACATTACAGTTGATTTAGTAGCTATATTCTCATGACAGTTGATTTAGTAGCCTATATTCTCATGACAGTTGATTTAGTAACCTATATTCTCATTACATTACAGTTGATTTAGTAGCCTATATTCTCATGACAGTTGATTTAGTAACCTATATTCTCATGACAGTTGATTTAGTAACTCTATATTCTCATAGCAGTTGATTTAGTAACCTATATTCTCATGACAGTTGATTTAGTAACCTATATTCTCATTACAGTTGATTTAGTAACCTATATTCTCATGACAGTTGATTTAGTAGCCTATATTCTCATTACATTACAGTTGATTTAGTAGCTATATTCTCATGACAGTTGATTTAGTAACCTATATTCTCATTACAGTTGATTTAGTAACCTATATTCTCATTACATTACAGTTGATTTAGTAGCCTATATTCTCATGACAGTTGATTTAGTAACCTATATTCTCATGACAGTTGATTTAGTAGCCTATATTCTCATGACAGTTGATTTAGTAACCTATATTCTCATGACAGTTGATTTAGTAACCTATATTCTCATGACAGTTGATTTAGTAGCTATATTCTCATGACAGTTGATTTAGTAACCTATATTCTCATAGCAGTTGATTTAGTAGCCTATATTCTCATGACAGTTGATTTAGTAACCTATATTCTCATGACAGTTGATTTAGTAGCCTATATTCTCATGACAGTTGATTTAGTAACCTATATTCTCATGACAGTTGATTTAGTAACCTATATTCTCATTACAGTTGATTTAGTAGCCTATATTCTCATTACAGTTGATTTAGTAACCTATATTCTCATTACAGTTGATTTAGTAGCCTATATTCTCATTGCAGTTGATTTAGTAGCCTATGTTCTCATAGCAGTTGATTTAGTAACCTATATTCTCATTACAGTTGATTTAGTAACCTATATTCTCATTGCAGTTGATTTAGTATCCTATATTCTCATTGCAGTTGATTTAATAACCTATATTCTCATTACAGTTGATTTAGTAACCTATATTCTCATTGCAGTTGATTTAATAACCGATATTCTCATAACAGTTGATTTAATAACCTATATTCTCATTACAGTTGATTTAGTATAATATATTCTCATAACAGTTGATTTAGTAACCTATATTCTCATTACAGTTGATTTAGTATCCTATTTTCTCCTAACAGTTGATTTAGTAGCCTATATTCTCATTACAGTTGATTTAGTATCCTATTTTCTCCTAACAGTTGATTTAGTAGCCTATATTCTCATTACAGTTGATTTAGTAACCTATATTCTCATTGCAGTTGATTTAGTAGCCTACATTCTCATAGCAGTTGATTTAGTAACCTATATTCTCATTACATTACAGTTGATTTAGTAACCTATATTCTCATTACAGTTGATTTAGTAACCTATATTCTCATTACAGTTGATTTAGTAGCCTATATTCTCATTACAGTTGATTTAGTAACCTATATTCTCATTACAGTTGATTTAGTAGCCTATATTCTCATTGCAGTTGATTTAGTAGCCTATGTTCTCATAGCAGTTGATTTAGTAACCTATATTCTCATTACAGTTGATTTAGTAACCTATATTCTCATTGCAGTTGATTTAGTATCCTATATTCTCATTGCAGTTGATTTAATAACCTATATTCTCATTACAGTTGATTTAGTAACCTATATTCTCATTGCAGTTGATTTAATAACCTATATTCTCATTACAGTTGATGTAGTATAATATATTCTCATAACAGTTGATTTAGTAACCTATATTCTCATTACAGTTGATGTAGTATAATATATTCTCATTACAGTTGATTTAGTAACCTATATTCTCATTACATTACAGTTGATTTAGTAACCTATATTCTCATGACAGTTGATTTAGTAACCTATATTCTCATTACAGTTGATTTAGTAACCTATATTCTCATAACAGTTGATTTAGTAACCTATATTCTCATTACAGTTGATTTAGTAGCCTATATTCTCATTACATTACAGTTGATTTAGTAACCTATATTCTCATGACAGTTGATTTAATAACCTATATTCTCATGACAGTTGATTTAGTAACCTATATTCTCATGACAGTTGATTTAGTAACCTATATTCTCATAACAGTTGATTTAGTAGCCTATATTCTCATGACAGTTGATTTAGTAGCCTATATTCTCATGACAGTTGATTTAGTAACCTATATTCTCATGACAGTTTATTTAGTAACCTATATTCTCATTACAGTTGATTTAGTAACCTATATTCTCATTGCAGTTGATTTAATAACCTATATTCTCATTACAGTTGATTTAGTAGCCTATATTCTCATTACATTACAGTTGATTTAGTAACCTATATTCTCATGCCAGTTGATTTAGTAACCTATATTCTCATGACAGTTGATTTAGTAGCCTATATTCTCATTACATTACAGTTGATTTAGTAACCTATATTCTCATTACATTACAGTTGATGTAGTATAATATATTCTCATAACAGTTGATTTAGTAACCTATATTCTCATTACAGTTGATTTAGTAGCCTATATTCTCATTACATTACAGTTGATTTAGTAACCTATATTCTCATGCCAGTTGATTTAGTAACCTATATTCTCATGACAGTTGATTTAGTAACCTATATTCTCATGACAGTTGATTTAGTAACCTATATTCTCATAACAGTTGATTTAGTAGCCTATATTCTCATGACAGTTGATTTAGTAGCCTATATTCTCATGACAGTTGATTTAGTAACCTATATTCTCATGACAGTTGATTTAGTAGCCTATATTCTCATGACAGTTGATTTAGTAGCCTATATTCTCATGACAGTTGATTTAGTAACCTATATTCTCATTACATTACAGTTGATTTAGTAGCTATATTCTCATGACAGTTGATTTAGTAGCCTATATTCTCATTACATTACAGTTGATTTAGTAGCTATATTCTCATGACAGTTGATTTAGTAGCCTATATTCTCATGACAGTTGATTTAGTAGCCTATATTCTCATTACATTACAGTTGATTTAGTAGCTATATTCTCATGACAGTTGATTTAGTAACCTATATTCTCATAACAGTTGATTTAGTAACCTATATTCTCATAGCAGTTGATTTAGTAGCCTATATTCTCATGACAGTTGATTTAGTAACCTATATTCTCATGACAGTTGATTTAGTAACCTATATTCTCATGACAGTTGATTTAGTAGCCTATATTCTCATTACATTACAGTTGATTTAGTAGCTATATTCTCATGACAGTTGATTTAGTAACCTATATTCTCATTACAGTTGATTTAGTAGCCTATATTCTCATTACATTACAGTTGATTTAGTAACCTATATTCTCATGACAGTTGATTTAATAACCTATATTCTCATGACAGTTGATTTAGTAACCTATATTCTCATGACAGTTGATTTAGTAACCTATATTCTCATAACAGTTGATTTAGTAGCCTATATTCTCATGACAGTTGATTTAGTAGCCTATATTCTCATGACAGTTGATTTAGTAACCTATATTCTCATGACAGTTTATTTAGTAACCTATATTCTCATTACAGTTGATTTAGTAACCTATATTCTCATTGCAGTTGATTTAATAACCTATATTCTCATTACAGTTGATTTAGTAGCCTATATTCTCATTACATTACAGTTGATTTAGTAACCTATATTCTCATGCCAGTTGATTTAGTAACCTATATTCTCATGACAGTTGATTTAGTAGCCTATATTCTCATTACATTACAGTTGATTTAGTAACCTATATTCTCATTACATTACAGTTGATGTAGTATAATATATTCTCATAACAGTTGATTTAGTAACCTATATTCTCATTACAGTTGATTTAGTAGCCTATATTCTCATTACATTACAGTTGATTTAGTAACCTATATTCTCATGCCAGTTGATTTAGTAACCTATATTCTCATGACAGTTGATTTAGTAACCTATATTCTCATGACAGTTGATTTAGTAACCTATATTCTCATAACAGTTGATTTAGTAGCCTATATTCTCATGACAGTTGATTTAGTAGCCTATATTCTCATGACAGTTGATTTAGTAACCTATATTCTCATGACAGTTGATTTAGTAGCCTATATTCTCATGACAGTTGATTTAGTAGCCTATATTCTCATGACAGTTGATTTAGTAACCTATATTCTCATTACATTACAGTTGATTTAGTAGCTATATTCTCATGACAGTTGATTTAGTAGCCTATATTCTCATTACATTACAGTTGATTTAGTAGCTATATTCTCATGACAGTTGATTTAGTAGCCTATATTCTCATGACAGTTGATTTAGTAGCCTATATTCTCATTACATTACAGTTGATTTAGTAGCTATATTCTCATGACAGTTGATTTAGTAACCTATATTCTCATAACAGTTGATTTAGTAACCTATATTCTCATAGCAGTTGATTTAGTAGCCTATATTCTCATGACAGTTGATTTAGTAACCTATATTCTCATGACAGTTGATTTAGTAACCTATATTCTCATGACAGTTGATTTAGTAGCCTATATTCTCATTACATTACAGTTGATTTAGTAGCTATATTCTCATGACAGTTGATTTAGTAACCTATATTCTCATTACAGTTGATTTAGTAACCTATATTCTCATTACATTACAGTTGATTTAGTAGCCTATATTCTCATGACAGTTGATTTAGTAACCTATATTCTCATGACAGTTGATTTAGTAGCCTATATTCTCATGACAGTTGATTTAGTAACCTATATTCTCATGACAGTTGATTTAGTAACCTATATTCTCATGACAGTTGATTTAGTAACCTATATTCTCATTACAGTTGATTTAGTAACCTATATTCTCATGACAGTTGATTTAGTAACCTATATTCTCATTACAGTTGATTTAGTAACCTATATTCTCATGACAGTTGATTTAGTAGCCTATATTCTCATTACATTACAGTTGATTTAGTAGCTATATTCTCATGACAGTTGATTTAGTAACCTATATTCTCATTACAGTTGATTTAGTAACCTATATTCTCATTACATTACAGTTGATTTAGTAGCCTATATTCTCATGACAGTTGATTTAGTAACCTATATTCTCATGACAGTTGATTTAGTAGCCTATATTCTCATGACAGTTGATTTAGTAACCTATATTCTCATGACAGTTGATTTAGTAACCTATATTCTCATGACAGTTGATTTAGTAGCTATATTCTCATGACAGTTGATTTAGTAACCCATATTCTCATAACAGTTGATTTAGTAACCTATATTCTCATAGCAGTTGATTTAGTAGCCTATATTCTCATGACAGTTGATTTAGTAACCTATATTCTCATGACAGTTGATTTAGTAGCCTATATTCTCATGACAGTTGATTTAGTAACCTATATTCTCATGACAGTTGATTTAGTAACCTATATTCTCATTACAGTTGATTTAATAACCTATATTCTCCTAACAGTTGATTTAGTAGCCTATATTCTCATTACAGTTGATTTAGTAACCTATATTCATTTGTATTCCAGCAAATACCTGAGAACGTTCAATACTTATTTATTAAATCCGTACAGTACCACACCAGAATTAATGTAGACGTCTGAGTCGTTTAGCAGACGCTCCTATCCAGAGCGAATCACACTTCATCTTAAGGTAGCTAAGAACAACAACCACGTCTTACAGTCCATTGTAAAAAAAAAAAAAAAAAAAAAACGTTCCCCTCAGTAAAGCAGCTGTCGGCAAAGTCATTCGGAAAAAGAGACAGGTGTTCATCTTTACATGGCTTTTTCCTATAGCATCAGGAGACGGACCAACATTAGGAGATGGATGCTTGTACAGTCAACAGTAATAATACTATTGACCACTGAGTGAACTGTGCATCATAATGCTCCTGTAGTGCTTGTTAGCGACCTGATACAAATGTACCTAATGCATGTTTTTATGTCATTAACAGAAACAGCAATGTGCTTCCAAGACTCAGCAAAAAATAAATAAATAAATAAATAAATAAAGGCATGCGTCCCAAATCGCACCCGATTCCTTATAGTGAACTACTTTTGACCAGAACCCATAGGGCCCTAGTCAAAAGTAGTGCACTACATAGGGAATAGGGTGCGATTTGGGATGCAACCCCCAAAGCCTTAATGGGAGTAGATGAGTTGAGGCTCCCATTTACCTAAAGCCATAAGAGCTTTGTAATAGCCATATTAGCTGTGTATTATCCATGCAAACCGCACACTGATCACTTCTATTGAGTTAACTGGTACCTTGATCGTCCAGGCAGTGGAACAGAATATATATATATATAACGGTGCATTACATACTCAACATCAGCTTCAATGGAATTCATTCAAAACTTTTCTGCCGAGTATGAAGAATCTGTAGGATTACAGTGATCACACAAGTTTGTTGGAGAGGAGTGTGTTTAACTGGATTGCTGGATCCTTGCACAGCTGGTGGGATATTGCAAGTATAGTGATTGTTTCAGTCGTCCTTATCAATGACAGCTAAACAGTGCCCCCTAATGGTACAGTAAAGAACTACAGTTAGAAGGCCCAGTACTGTCAGTGGTTTCATCTTCATGCACTGTAGGTTATCTGACCATATCTCAATGAAACTAAACTGTAGTGGTAGTTTATAATATTATTATTATGATGATGATGATGATGATGATGATGATTACAGGAACAGTTGGGCGGCAGGTATCCTAGTGGTTAGAGCGTTTGGCCAGTAACCAAAAGGTTGCCAGATTGAATCCCCGAGCTGACAAGGTAAAAAATCTGTTGTTCTGCCCCCTGAACAAGGCAGTTAACCCACTGTTCACCTTGTAGGCCGTCATTGTAAATAAGACTTTGTTCTTAACTGACTTGTCTAGTAAAATAAATGGTAGATAAAAAAAATAAGATAATAATAATAATACTTGAGTAAATGTAAAGATACCTTAATAGAAAATGACTCAAGTGAAAGTCACCCAGTAAAATACTACTTGAGTAAAAGTATTTGGTTTTAAATGTAACTGTACTTACAGTTGAAGTCGGAAGTTTACATACACTTCGGTTGGAGTCATTAAAACTCGTTTTTCAACCAATCCACAAATTTCTTGTTAACAAACTATAGTTTTGGCAAGTCGGTTAAGGACAATCTACGTTGTGCATGACACAAGTCATTTTTCCAACAATTGTTTACAGACAGATTATTTCCCTCATAATTCACTTCATCACAATTCCAGTGGGTCAGAGGTTTACATACACTAAGTTGACAGTGCTTTTAAACAGCTTGGAAAATTCCAGAAAATGACGTCATGGCTTAAGAAGGTTCTGATAGGCTAATTTACATCATTTTAGTTAATTGGATGTATTTAATTGGATGTACCTGTGGATGTATTTCAAGGCCTACCTTCAAACTCAGTGCCTCTTTGCTTGACATCATGGGAAAATCAGAAGAAATCATCTAAGACCTCAGAAAAACAATTGTAGACCTCCACAAGTCTTGTTCATCCTTGGGAGCATTTTCCAAATGCCTGAAGGTACCACATTCATCTGTACAAACAATAGTACGCAAGTATAAACACCATGGGACCACGCAGCCGCCATACCGCTCAGGAAGGAGACGCGTTCTGTCTCTTAGAGCTGAACGCACTTTGGTGCGAAAAGTGCAAATCAATCCCAGAACAACAGCAAAGGACCTTGTGAAGATGCTGGAGGAAACAGGTACAAATGTATCTATATCAACAGTAAAACAAGTCCTATATCGGAGGGACTGGTGCACTTCACAAAATAGATGGCATCATGAGGCAGAAAACGTATGTTGACATATTGAAGCAACATCTCAAGACATCAGTCAGGAAGTTTGGTCACAAATGGGTCTTCCAAATGGACAATGACCCCAAGCATCCTTCTAAAGTTGTGGCAAAATGGCTTAAGGACAACAAAGTCAAGGTATTGGAGTGGCCGTCACAAAGCCCTGACCTCAGTCTTATAAACATTTTGTGGGCAGAACTGAAAAAGCGTGTGCGAGCAAGGAGGCCTACAAACCTGACTCAGTTACACCAGCTCTGTCAGGAGGAATGGGCCAACATTCATCCAACTTATTGTGGGAAGCTTGTGGAAGGCTACTCGAAACGTTTGACCCAAGTTAAACAATTTAAAGGCAATGCTACCAAATACTAATTGAGTGTATGTAAACTTCTGACCCACTGGGAATGTGATGAAAGAAATAAAAGATGAAATAAATCATTCTCTCTACTATTATTCTGCCATTTCACATTCTTAAAATAAAGTGGTGATCCTAACTGACCTAAGACAGGGAATTTTTACTAGGATTAAATGTCAGAAATTGTGAAAAACTGAGTTTAAATGTATTTGGCTAAGGTGTATGTAAACTTCCGACTTCAACTGTAAGTATCAAAAGTAAAATTATAAATCATTTCAAACTGCTTATATTAAGCAAACCAGACGGCAACCTTTTCTTGTTTTTAATTTATTTACGGGTAGCCAGGGGCACACCGACACCCATACATAATTTACAAACGAAGCACTTGTGTTTAGTGAGTCTGTCAGATCAGAGGCAGTAGGAATGACCACGTATTATCTTGATAAGTGCTTGAATTGGACCATTTTCCTGTCCTGCTAGGCATTCAAAATGTAACGAGTACTTTTGGGTGTCAGGGGAAAATGTATGGAGTAAAAAGTACATCATTTTCTTTAGGAAAGTAGTGAAGTAAAAGTAAAACCAGTCAAAAATATAAATAATAAAGTACATATACCCCCAAAAAAACTACTTAAGTAGTACATTAAATAATTTTTTACTTAAGTATTTTACACCATATGCAATGAACAGTATAAAACAGTATACAAGTCTAGTGAACAATTAATAGCGCAGAAATAAGTGCTGAATAAGACTGTTGATAGTTACAAGCCGCGACGCTAGGTGGCAACCGGTCGCCTTTACCCGCACAGAGCGCGTATTAAACTTATCAAGGACGCAGAAGAAGTCAAGCAACATGGCCTCAGCCGTCACCGTGTTTTTATTGGCGTTTTGGTCAAACGTGTTCATTCTGGAAGCAGCGGATAGCGATTTCCTGAGTACACTAGGAGCATGCTACAAACCTGTCCGGGACGGTAGACCTACATCTGTCAAGTAAGCTGCCGTTGATCTGAGACACGTTTTTAGAAGAAGAAAATCAACGCGAAAGATTTTCATCAGTAGACTACTGTGAAGTTACATAAGGGAGTGAATGTTATTCATAATAAGGGTTACATTGAGATAATCGAACCCCTTCAATTAAAAATGTAAATTAGCAAAATATATACTGAACCAAAATATATATGCAACATGTAAAGAGTTGGTCCCATGTTTCATGAGCTGAAGTAATATATCCCAGAAATGATTAATGTGCACAATTTCGTTTACATCCCAGTTAGTGAGCATTTCTCCTTTGCCAAGATAATTAGTCCACTTGACAGGTGTGGCATACCAAGAAATCGGAATTAAACAGCATGATCATTACACAGGTGCACCTTGTGCTGGGGACAATAAAAGGCCACTCTAAAATGTGCAGTTTTGTCACACAACACAATGCCACAGATGTAAAAAATGTTTGAGGTAGCGTGCAATTGGCATGTTGACTGCAGGAATGTCCACCAGAGCTGTTGCCAGATAATATAATGTTAATTACTCTGCCATATTCCACCTCCCAACCGCAGACCACGTGTAACCACGCCAGCCCAGTGCTCTCATTTACCAATATTGTGTAGAAAAGCTTCTAAATTAACTTGTACAAAGAATATTTAGAATGTTCTCAAGTACAAAAACGCTTGATTTACACACACCTGTAAGTATTTTTGCCTTGATAAATCAGACACGTTCTAAAACACTGTGCTCGTGCACGTGAAGTCTCATTTACATAAAGAACCGCCCCTAAATGACCATTTATGGTCACAAACCTTCCCTTTTTAAAGCTGCAAGAAATGTCACTAATTTCTGTCCGCCAACATGGAGAAATCAAAGAAGATAAAAGAAATAGAACCTTTGATCACCGAAGTGGAAGCAAAACAAGCCGTACTTTTTGGAGCTCTCACAGCAATGGCTTGACAAATAAGAGAAAAGGATATTGATTGGGAGCAGGTTAGAGCTGTGTATCAACTCTGCCTCATTAGAGCGCAGAACAGTTAATGAAAATAAATGGTTTGATTTGAAAACATGAAAGCAAAACAACAAAATGATGGTATAAGTGCAACAGGAGGCGGGCAGAGTGACTCTTCACTGTCTTCTATGGACCAGCGCATTGGCAGCATCATTTGGAGAGACCTCAGTGTCTGGCATCATTTGTGATGTTGATACTGAGGACCCTCTCCCAGACCCTGAAGGAATATCAGACACACCAACTGATGGTAAGTCAAGCTTTATTTTCACAACCATATTCAGACATGGGACCACATCTAAATATTTTTATATATATATATATATATATATATATATATATATATATAACAAAACATCAACTGACCCCTCAGCCATCCCCAGGCCTAGAAGAAGGGTGTCCCCTTTGGCGAGTGCTCCAGGTGCGCCGCATGTTTTGACTGACGCAGTCCTGAAACAACAACAAGAGATCGACACCTCAATTCGTGGACTCCCAACAGCAGCTGGAGGATGTATGCAACGGCCTGAGAGAGAGAAATCAATCATAAAAAGAAAAGGCGTTGATTGTGTCAAACATGTGAGACAAATTCTGGTGCAATGAAAATGTGTTTTCCTTGTCGATTCGATTACAATATTTGGGAAGAACAGATGCCTAAAACCGTTGTATGATATTGACTCTTGTCCTTAGTGCCAGAGCTATGGGTGGTGGGAAACACTCTGTCAGGCATGGGCTCATTGGGTCTGGGTGGATCATTCAGTGGAATGCCATTTTTGATTGCAATGTTGTGGAGGACACTGCAAGCCTTGACAATGTAGCAAGCCTAAAAAGGAATTTGCACATTGTATTACATTCACGTAATGGCATTTGAAGGAATGTCATTTCAGAGGCAAACCTTGCTAGGCTGGTATTGCAGTGTGCCTCCTGTCCCAGACAAGCACAGCCAACTCCCTTTCAGCAGGCCTATGGTGCGCTCCACTGTTCTGGTGCGTGCGTGGGCTTGGTTGTACCTTGCCTCCTGTTGGTTTGAGGGGTTTGTGAGGGGAGGCATCAGCCGGTCTCCTGCAGTTATGAACACAACATATTGTTTCCCAGTAGAGGTCTAACATGTCAAACAAAACATAAGTCACTTACCAATAAGCCGTCCATCCTCAACAGCTCCTCCCTGGAGGTTAAGGCCGACTCAACTGTTCTGCACAATGAATGAATCATGTGTCCCGTCTGGCCGTCTGGCCACTACATTCAACATAGCCAAATGTGAATCACAGTATGGCCTGCACATGGACAGAATCGACACCTTTTCTGTTTGACGAGGTTGAATTCGTTCAACGATGGTGCTTTTATTGTGACGTGGGTGTAGTCATTTGCTCCAATGACATTTGGGAAATCCAGCTATGCTATGGAAATACCTTTTTACTCTGGCCTGTTGCACAGCAGTGTACGGAAAGTGTATGTATTGTGGGGGGTCAATGAAATAAAGCCATGAGGGACTGCAGGTAATATTTGGCTCATGGTTGGTTGTGAAATGCCAGTCCGATCCGCAATCTCCCATTTGGAATGTTCCAGTGGACAAAAAAATCCCAGGGTGGAGAGGACGTGGGTATGCACTGGGATGGCATGGGTGTGTTTCGTCTCCCTTTCTAATACTGGGAGAGTTGGTTGCAGAGATACGATCAAATATGCCGTGGAAAACTAAATCTACCAATAAGCCAAGTGTTGCTCGCTCATTGAAAACACGCTCCCGGGCGTAATGCAGCTTGTGCCACATCCTCCAGCAATGCAAGATTTGCCATTTTGGACAAGTCACAATGCCTCAGTTTTCCATTTTTGTATTATTTAACTGGTTTAACTAAATTGCCTCCAACCTTACATTCCACTCTCTTTCTAATTGACTTTATTATTAAATTAGGCTTGAATGGTTTCATGTTTATGAATTCGATAGCATCCTGAGAAAACTATTAGTAGCTTAAGTGTCTATAAAATAAATAGTTTAATAAACTAGTGGGTGGGCCTATGCCCTCCCAGGCCCACCCATGGCTGCTCCCCTGACCAGTCATGTGAAATCCATAGATTAGGGCCTAATGAATTTATTTCAATTGACTGATTTCCTTACATGAACTGTAACTCAGTAAAATCGTTGAAATTGGCGCATGTTGCGTTTTTATATTTTTGTTCAGTATATTTTAGCAAACTCTACCTGAACGCTTGAAAAACAAATAAGTGACCATAGCAGGAATTTTGATCGTGCACATGAACATTTCATGCAAATCTACATAATTTAAGATATTAGCAAAAATATTTTTTAATACCACACAGGCCTATGTGTTCACCTTATCATATTTCTCCAATGCCAAATCCGTGTGTCTTGTTTGAAACAAAAATTAGAGACGTCATTAGGAATCTGAGCATGGTACTTTCAAAAGTAGTCCTACCCCTCCCCCAGACAGAGTGGGACCTACCGATGGAGAAATTTAAGCTTTAATTAACTGCTGGTTACTCTTCTTCCCGTTTAAACATCTTCTATTGTACAGAAAGTGAATAGCTTAATCAATTGATAGTGACAGAATTAGATTACTTCCCAAGCGCAGTCCCATGTTTTTGTCTCCTCCGGGTATAGAAGGGTGCAGTTCAGCCTCAATGTCAAATAAACTAAACAATGACATCTGTCCTCTGTCCCCATATGCATCGGAGTCACGTCTTTCCCAGCTACACTATATATATATATATACAGCAGTATGTGGACACCCCTTCAAATGAGTGGATTCTGCTCTTTCAGCCATACCTGTTGCTGACAGGCCCTTACCCGTTTTCAGCATGACAATGCCCCCCGTGCACAAAGCGAGGTCCATGCCGAAATGGTTTGTCGAGATCATTGTGGAAGACCATTGAATGGCCTGTACAGAGCCCTGACCTCAACCCCATTGAACACCTTTGGGATTAATTGGAATGCTGACTGTGAGCCAGGCCTAATCGCCCAACATCCGTGCCCGACCTCACTAATGCTCTTGTGGCTGAATGGAAGCAAGTCCCCCTGCAGCAATGTTCCAACATCTAGTGGAAAGTCTTCCCAGAAGAGTGGAGGCTGTTATAGCAGCAAAGTGGGGACCAACTCCATATTAATGCCCATGATTTTGGAATGAGATGTTTGACGAGCGGGTGTCCACATACAGTCCTGGTTTTAACTTAGCCTCCCTAAGTGTCAGTGAAGGGCTGTTATTTAAAGAGTGTATGGTGGGTGGAGGAATTGACCGACAAATCTATGGATATAGCAGCCTATAGCCTAATGTAGTCTGTCTAACAGGTAGGACCACCTATTCTTTCTTGAATAGGAAGAAATAGGCTCCAACACAAAGCCCTCTTGTTGTTAGTAAGTCTAATTAAAATGAAGACGGTTTAAATTAATTGTACCTACACCGAATTTGCAGCACCATGAGCTGTCTATTTCCGATTGATTGTGGCTACTGCTGCTTCAAGTTTCAGCACCACAATGTCAGTTTCTAGAATCTGGCTTATTGTGAGGACAATAACTCTGATAAATGCATCATGGACAAGAAACATATTTTTATTGAAATCAATTATCAAAGTTATCAAAGTTGACCTCCGGTTCTCATCTTCGCGTTCTCCTTCTCGCAAACGGGACAGAACATAGGCTCTAGCTAGTCCGTACGCAAGATATAGAGCACCACAGTGTAGCTTCTCTCGAATCTGGCTTATTATGAGGTCATTAACTCAATAACCAAAGGGCATGTTTTGGGACTAGACCTAATCAAACATTTATTTTCAGAAAGAGCCTTCGACTCTCCTCCTGAACTGCCCCTGTAGACCTACACAGCGCAGCCATTGGTTAAGCAGCAGCAGCACACACACACAGTGTTTGATCAGCAAGAGCAGAGCAGGCCTGGGATCAGGGTTTGGAATGCAGCCTAGTTGTATTTACACCATCCCAGCGGCGCAAAAAGACTCCGGAAGGAAGTACATTTTCATCGGAAATATAACGTTGCTATGTGCTTCTACGAGAAGGCACTTCGTAGCCTACTGTATAGGCTACGGATCATTTGATTGAGACCACACTAAATATAGTATGTGAGCGCATTTTGGAGATGAGAATCGGAGATGAGGGGAGGGCATCATGCGCCTAATAAGCAACTCCGTTCTAAAATACCTTCAGAAATATTGAAATTTCATCAATTACAAATGACATGGCCCTCCTCTGGGCTTAAATGTAAAAAGCGTGCAGCCCCTAGACATATTGCAGTAAATGGAGATCCATGTTGTTGTTCTTGTCATTTCCCAGGACATATCCCCGACCACATGAATACCTTAATGTTTCTGAGCTGCCAGCAGTTTGGGACTGGAGGAACATTGAGGGGAAAAACTATGCGAGCATCACGCGGAACCAACACATTCCACAGTACTGCGGCTCGTGCTGGGCCATGGGATCTAGCAGTGCGATTGCCGGTAATTTCCCTCCACAATCATATACAATGTTGCCAAATTCAACTCCTCCAATAATACCCATTTTACAATTTTTGGACTGATATATCGCACTCCGACTTGTTACAATGTAACAACATTGTAACAATGTAACAACACTGTAACAATGAACTTAACGTGAACAATTAACGTGTTACAATGTAACAAATCACAAGCTGTCATTACATTGTTACAAATGTCGCTCCGGATTATATTTTTTTGTTGCATAAGAAAAATGTTGTTGTTTTTTACAGGCTAACCTTTTATCATAAGTGATCTAATAAACGTGTTTAAAGTCATGCCTCTATCATATCAATACATTTGATTACATTTTTATATTTTAATTTATTTCAGACCGTATCAACATCAAGCGAGGTGGTCAGTGGCCATCAGCCTACCTGTCTGTCCAGAACGTGATAGACTGTGGCCATGCTGGGTCCTGCTACGGAGGAGACCACACAGGGGTGTACCAATACGCTCACCAGAAGGGCATTCCTGACGAGACATGCAACAACTATCAGGCTAAGAACCAAAGTAGGGCCTATAACATGGCATTTTTGCTAACTGTTGTTCTGTACGCACTAGTTTAAAGCAGTGCACTATGGGAAATAGGGTGCATGGATTGTTACATTTGAATTCTGTCTCATAGCATCGTCACTCATCCATGTGCATAATTTCCATTGACAAATACAGTGAGGGGAAAAAAGTATTTGATCCCCTGCTGATTTTGTACGTTTGCCCACTGACAAAGAAATGATCAGTCTATAATTTTAATGGTAGGTTTATTTGAACAGTGAGAGACAGAATAACAACAAAAACATCCAGAAAAACGCATGTGAAAAATGTTAGAAATTGATTAGCGTTTTAATGAGGGAAATAAGTATTTGACCCCCTCTCAATCAGAAAGATTTCTGGCTCCCAGGTGTCTTTTATACAGGAAACGAGCTGAGATTAGGAGCACACTCTTAAAGGGAGTGCTCCTAATCTCATCTTGTTACCTGTATAAAAAAACACCTGTCCACAGAAGCAATCAATCAATCAGATTCCAAACTCTCCACCATGGCCAAGACCAAAGAGCTCTCCAAGGATGTCAGGGACAAGATTGTAGACCTACACAAGGCTGGAATGGGCTACAAGACCATCGCCAAGCAGCTTGGTGAGAAGGTGACAACAGTTGGTGCGATTATTCGCAAATGGAAGAAACACAAAAGAACTGTCAATCTCCCTCGGCCTGGTGCTCCATGCAAGATCTCACCTCGTGGAGTTGCAATGATCATGAGAACGGTGAGGAATCATCCCAGAACTACACGGGAGGATCTTGTCAATGATCTCAAGGCAGCTGGGACCATAGTCACCAAGAAAACAATTGGTAACACACTACGCCGTGAAGGACTGAAATCCTGCAGCGCCCGCAAGGTCCCCCTGCTCAAGAAAGCACATATGCATGCCCGTCTGAAGTTTGCCAATGAACATCTGAATGATTCATAGGACATCTGGGTGAAAGTGTTGTGGTCAGATGAGACCAAAAGGAATCTCTTTGGCATCAACTCAACTCACCGTGGTTGGAGGAGGAGGAATGCTGCCTATGACCCCAAGAACACCATCCCCACCGTCAAACATGGAGGTGGAAACATTATGCTTTGGGGGTGTTTTTCTGCTAAGGGGACAGGACAACTTCACCGCATCAAAGGGACGATGGACGGGGCAATGTACCGTCAAATCTTGGGTGAGAACCTCCTTCCCTCAGCCAGGGCATTGAAAATGGGTCGTGGGTGGGTATTCCAGGATGATAATGACCCAAAACTCACGGCCAAGGCAACAAAGGAGTGGCTCAAGAAGAAGCACATTAAGGTCCTGGAGTGGCCTAGCCAGTCTCCAGACCTTAATCCCATAGAAAATCTGTGGAGGGAGATGTAGGTTCGAGTTGCCAAACGTCAGCCTCGAAACCTTAATGACTTGGAGAAGATATGCAAAGAGGAGTGGGACAAAATCCCTCTTGAGATGTGTGCTAACCTGGTGGCCAACTACAAGAAACGTCTGACCTCTGTGATTGCCAAAAAGGGTTTTGCCTCCAAGTACTAAGTCATGTTTTGCAGAGGGGTCAAATACTTATTTCCCTCATTAAAATGCAATTCCATTTATAATATTTTTCACATGCGTTTTTCTGGATTTTTTTGTTGTTATTCTGTCACTTACTGTTCAAATAAACCTACCATTAAAATTATAGACTGATCATTTCTTTGTCAGAGGGCAAACGTACAAAATAAGCAGGGGATCAAATACTTTTTTCCCTCACTGTATATTTTGGCAGTTTACAGTTTACGTTATCCATCACTCACCCTTGTGATCTCTATGTTCTACAGAGTGAGCTGTTCATCCAGTGATCTCTATGTTCTACAGTGTGAGCTGTTAAACCAGTGATCTCTATGTTCTGCAGAGTGTGAGCTGTTCAACCAGTGATCTCTATGTTCTGCAGAGTGTGAGCTGTTCAACCAGTGATCTCTGTTCTGCAGAGTGTGAGCTGTTCAACCAGTGATCTCTATGTTCTGCAGAGTGTGAGCTGTTCAACCAGTGATCTCTATGTTCTGCAGAGTGTGAGTTGTTCAACCAGTGATCTCTATGTTCTACAGTGTGAGCTGTTCAACCAGTGATCTCTATGTTCTACAGTGTGAGCTGTTCAACCAGTGATCTCTATGTTCTACAGTGTGAGTTGTTCAACCAGTGATCTCTATGTTCTACAGTGTGAGTTGTTCAACCAGTGATCTCTATGTTCTACAGTGTGAGTTGTTCAACCAGTGATCTCTATGTTCTGCAGAGTGTGAGTTGTTCAACCAGTGATCTCTATGTTCTGCAGAGTGTGAGTTGTTCAACCAGTGATCTCTATGTTCTGCAGAGTGTGAGCTGTTCAACCAGTGATCTCTATGTTCTGCAGAGTGTGAGCTGTTCAACCAGTGATCTCTATGTTCTGCAGAGTGTGAGCTGTTCAACCAGTGATCTCTATGTTCTGCAGAGTGTGAGCTGTTCAACCAGTGATCTCTATGTTCTTCAGAGTGTGAGTTGTTCAACCAGTGATCTCTATGTTCTGCAGAGTGTGAGTTGTTCAACCAGTGTGGGACGTGTTCCTCTGATGCGTGTGCTGTGGTGCAGAACTACACCCTATGGAAGGTAGGAGACTACGGGGAGGTGTCAGGACGAAACAAGATGAAGGCTGAGATATACACCAACGGACCTATCAGGTGAGATCAGGGTTCTTTGGTTAGTCATGTTAACATTTCTCTCAGTCAGTAGAACGAAACCACAAGCAAAATGATACAATCTTTTTGATTTCAACAAAATGCCCTATTTCGCCTTGAGTGTGTTGTTTGAATGTACAGTCGTTGCCAAAAGTTTTGAGAATGACACAAATATCAATTTCCACAAAGTTTGCTGCTTCAGTGTCTTTAGATATTTTTGTCAGATGTTACTATGGAATACTGAAGTATAATTACAAGCATTTCATAAGTGTCAAAGGCTTTTATTGACAATTACATAAAGTTGATGCAAAGAGTCAATATTTGCAGTGTTGACTCTTCTTTTTCAAGACCTCTGCAATCCGCCCTGCCATGCTGTCAAGTAACTTCTGGGCCACATCCTGACTGATGGCAGCCCATTCTGGCATTAATCAATGCTTGGAGTTGGTTAGAATTTGTGGGGTTTTGTTTGTCCACCCGCCTCTTGAGGAATGAACACAAGTTCTCAATGGGATTAAGGTCTCGGGAGTTTCCTGGCCATGGACCCAAAATATCGATGCTTTGTTCCCCGAGCCACTTAGTTATCACTTTTGCCTTATGGCAAGGTGCTCCATCATGCTGGAAAAGGCATTGTTCGTTACCAAACTGTTCCTGGATGGTTGGGAGAAGTTGCTCTCGGAGGATGTGTTGGTACCATTCTTTATTCATGGCTGTGTTCTTAGGCAAAATTGTGAGTGAGCCCACTCCCTTGGCTGAGAAGAAACCCCACACATGAATGGTCTCAGGATGCTTTACTGTTGGCATGACACAGGACTGATGGTAGCGCTCACCTTGTCGTCTCCGGGCCAAGCTTTTTTCCGGATGCCCCAAACAATCGGAAAGGGGATTCATCAGAGAAAATGACTTTACCCCAGTGCTCAACAGTCCAATCCCTGTACCTTTTGCAGAATATCAGTCTGTCCCTGATGTTTTTCCTGGAGAGAAGTGGCTTCTTTGCTGCCCTTCTTGACACCAGGCCATCCTCCAAAGGTCTTCGCCTCACAGTGCGTGCAGATGCACTCACACCTGCCTGCTGCCATTCCTGAGAAAGCTCTGTACTGGTGTTGCCCCGATCCCGCAGCTGAATCAACTTTAGGTCCTGGCGCTTGCTGGACTTTCTTGGGCCCCCTGAAGCCTTCTTCACAACAATTGAACCGCTCTCCTTGAAGTTCTTGATGATCCGATAAATGGTTGATTTAGGTGCAATCTTACTGGCAGCAAAATCCTTGCCTGTGAAGCCCTTTTTGTGCAAAGCAATGATGACGGCACGTGTTTCCTTGCAGGTAACCATGGTTGATAGAGGAAGAACAATGATTCCAAGCACCAACCTCCTTTTGAAGGTTCCAGTCTGTTATTCAAACTCAATCAGCATGACAGAGTGATCTCCAGCCTTGTCCTCGTCAACACTCACACCTGTGTTAACGAGAGAATCACTGACATGATATCAGCTGGTCCTTTTGTGGCAGGGCTGAAATGCAGTGAAAATGTTTTTTTGGGATTCAATTGATTTGCATGGCAAAGAGGGACTTTGCAATTAATTGCAATTCATCTGATCACTCTTCATGACATTCTGGAGTATATGCAAATTGCCATCATACAAACTGAGGCAGCAGACTTTGAAAATTAATATTTGTGTCATTCTCAAAACATTTGGCCACGACTGTATAATGTTAGTAATACGTATGTGTAATACATGTAGTAAAAAGTCCTATGTAACTTGTGTTTAATTGTTCTTTCTTTTGATAAACCTCATTCTCACATTGTGGCTATTGTTCTGTCCTCTCCTCAGCTGTGGTGTGATGGCTACGAAGGGTCTGGAGGCGTATCGTGGTGGTGTGTTTGCTGAGTTCCACCCCTTGTCTCTAATGAACCATATCATCTCAGTAGCAGGCTGGGGGGTGGCGGAGGACGGGACAGAGTACTGGGTGGTCCGCAACTCCTGGGGAGAGCCTTGGGTTAGTCTCTCTTGTAAAATACATTCATTATTACACTTGTATGGAATATTTACTCATTGAAAGGCTGGACAACATACTTTTGTATATATTGTGTATGTGGACACCCCTTCAAACTAGTTTATTCGGCTATTTCAGCCACACCCGTTGCTGACAGGTATATAAAATCGAGCACACAGCCATGCAATCTCCATAGACAAACATTGGCAGTAGAATGGTCTTACTGAAGAGCTCAGTGACTTACAACGTTCCCGAAAAGATGTCTGGGTTTAAACATCTTCTATTGTACAAAAGGTGAATTGCTTAAGCAAGATGGCGTTGACAGCTCTGCTTCTAGCTCCTAAGACACGACAGACATGGAGGCTCTGCTTCTAGCTCCTAAGACACGACAGACATGGAAGCTCTGCTTCTAGCTCCTAAGACACGACAGACATGACAGCTTTGCTTCTAGCTCCTAAGACACGACAGACATGGAAGCTCTGCTTCTAGCTCCTAAGACACGACAGACATGGCAGCTCTGCTTCTAGCTCCTAAGACACGACAGACATGGCAGCTCTGCTTCTAGCTCCTAAGACACGACAGACACGGAGGCTCTGCTTCTAGCTCCTAAGACACGACAGACATGAATTCTCTGCTTCTAGCTCCTAAGCAACTTTGCAGTATTTCGTTTTTTTTGTGTGTTATTTCTTACACTATTAGCCCAGAACGTTTTTTTTGTGTTATTACATACAGCCGGAAATAACATTTGGATATCAGAGCGGTGGTAACTCACCGGCATTACGACCAGGAATACGACTTTGCCAAATTAGGATCTGTTGTTCGTACCTCCTAGGGAAATGTAACTTATTTCGACTGCTGCTCCATGACTCCGCTGGCGGAGAAGAGGTATTCTGAGTGGAATTCTAGTCCACCATCTAGCATCCACCACTTCCGAGTATATTACTCGCTAACGTTCAGTCTCTGGACAATAAAATAGACAAGCTCAGGGCGAGGATCTCCTTCCAGAGAGACATCGGGGACTGTAACATACTCTGTTTCACGGAACCATGGCTCTCTCGGGATATATTGTCCCTGTCCATACAGCCAGCTGGATTCTCAGTACATCGCGCAGATAGGAATAAAGAACTCTCCGGGAAGAAGAAAGGCAGAGGTGTATGTTTCATGATTGACTCATCGTGTGACTGCGACAACGTACAGAAACTCAAGTCCTTTTGTTCACCCGACCTAGAATACCTCACAATCAAATGCCGACCGTATTACCTCCCAAGAGAATTCTCTTCGGTTATAGCCACAGCCGTGTATCAATCCACTGTTGCAACACTCACTACCGCGTTCCAAACTGCCTCTGGAAACGACGGCAGCACAAGAACTGTTCGTCGGGAGCTTCATTAAATGGGTTTCCATGGCCAAAACAGACGCACACAAGCCTAAGATCGCCACGCGCAATGACAAGCGTTGGCTGGAGTGGTGTAAAGCTCGCCGCCATTGGACTCTGGAGCAGTGGAAATGTGTTCTCTGGAGTGATTAATCACGCTTCACCATCTGGCAGTCCGACGGACCAATCTGGGTTTGTGTTTGGAGAACGCTACCTGCCCCAATGCATAGTGCCAACTGTAAAGTTTGGTGGAGGAGGAATAATGGTCTGGGGCTGTTTTTCATGGTTCGGGCCCCTTAATTCCAGTGAAGGGAAATATTAACGCTACAGCATACAATGACATTCTAGACGATTCTGTGCCTCCAACTTTGTGGCAACAGTTAGGGGAAGGCCCTTTCCTGTTTCAGCATGACAATGCCCCCGTGCACAAATCCAGGTTCACACAGAAATGGTGTGTCAAGATCAGTGTGGGAGAACTTGACTGGCCTGCACAGAGCCCTGACCTCAACCCCATCACAACGCTGACTGCGAGCCAGGCCTAATCGCCCCAACATCAGTGCCCAATCACACTAATGCTTTTCTGGCTGAAGGGAAGAATGTCCCTGCAGCAATGTTCCAACATCTAGTGGAAAGCCTTCCCAGAAGAGTGGAGGCTGTTATAGCAGCAATGTTCCAACATCTAGTGGAAAGCCTTCCCAGAAGAGTGGAGGCTGTTATAGCAGCAGTGTTCCAACATCTAGTGGAAAGCCTTCCCAGAAGAGTGGAGGCTGTTATACCAGCAATGTTCCAACATCTAGTGGAAAGCCTTCCCAGAAGAGTGGAGGCTGTTATAGCAGCAGTGTTCCAACATCTAGTGGAAAGCCTTCCCAGAAGAGTGGAGGCTGTTATAGCAGCAGTGTTCCAACATCTAGTGGAAAGCCTTCCCAGAAGAGTGGAGGCTGTTATAGCAGCAGTGTTCCAACATCTAGTGGAAAGCCTTCCCAGACGAGTGGAGGCTGTTATAGCAGCAGTGTTCCAACATCTAGTGGAAAGCCTTCCCAGAAGAGTGGAGGCTGTTATAGCAGCAGTGTTCCAACATCTAGTGGAAAGCCTTCCCAGAAGAGTGGAGGCTGTTATAGCAGCAATGTTCCAACATCTAGTGGAAAGCCTTCCCAGAAGAGCGGAGGCTGTTATAGCAGCAGTGTTCCAACATCTAGTGGAAAGCCTTCCCAGAAGAGTGGAGGCTGTTATAGCAGCAATGTTCCAACATCTAGTGGAAAGCCTTCCCAGAAGAGCGGAGGCTGTTATAGCAGCAGTGTTCCAACATCTAGTGGAAAGCCTTCCCAGAAGAGCGGAGGCTGTTATAGCAGCAGTGTTCCAACATCTAGTGGAAAGCCTTCCCAGAAGAGCGGAGGCTGTTATAGCAGCAGTGTTCCAACATCTAGTGGAAAGCCTTCCCAGCAGAGCGGAGGCTGTTATAGCAGCAGTGTTCCAACATCTAGTGGAAAGCCTTCCCAGCAGAGCGGAGGCTGTTATAGCAGCAGTGTTCCAACATCTAGTGGAAAGCCTTCCCAGAAGAGCGGAGGCTGTTATAGCAGCAGTGTTCCAACATCTAGTGGAAAGCCTTCCCAGCAGAGCGGAGGCTGTTATAGCAGCAGTGTTCCAACATCTAGTGGAAAGCCTTCCCAGCAGAGTGGAGGCTGTTATAGCAGCAGTGTTCCAACATCTAGTGGAAAGCCTTCCCAGCAGAGCGGAGGCTGTTATAGCAGCAGTGTTCCAACATCTAGTGGAAAGCCTTCCCAGCAGAGTGGAGGCTGTTATAGCAGCAGTGTTCCAACATCTAGTGGAAAGCCTTCCCAGAAGAGCGGAGGCTGTTATAGCAGCAGTGTTCCAACATCTAGTGGAAAGCCTTCCCAGAAGAGCGGAGGCTGTTATAGCAGCAGTGTTCCAACATCTAGTGGAAAGCCTTCCCAGAAGAGTGGAGGCTGTTATAGCAGCAGTGTTCCAACATCTAGTGGAAAGCCTTCCCAGAAGAGCGGAGGCTGTTATAGCAGCAGTGTTCCAACATCTAGTGGAAAGCCTTCCCAGAAGAGCGGAGGCTGTTATAGCAGCAGTGTTCCAACATCTAGTGGAAAGCCTTCCCAGAAGAGCGGAGGCTGTTATAGCAGCAGTGTTCCAACATCTAGTGGAAAGCCTTCCCAGCAGAGCGGAGGCTGTTATAGCAGCAGTGTTCCAACATCTAGTGGAAAGCCTTCCCAGCAGAGCGGAGGCTGTTATAGCAGCAGTGTTCCAACATCTAGTGGAAAGCCTTCCCAGAAGAGCGGAGGCTGTTATAGCAGCAATGTTCCAACATCTAGTGGAAAGCCTTCCCAGAAGAGCGGAGGCTGTTATAGCAGCAGTGTTCCAACATCTAGTGGAAAGCCTTCCCAGAAGAGCGGAGGCTGTTATAGCAGCAGTGTTCCAACATCTAGTGGAAAGCCTTCCCAGCAGAGCGGAGGCTGTTATAGCAGCAGTGTTCCAACATCTAGTGGAAAGCCTTCCCAGCAGAGCGGAGGCTGTTATAGCAGCAGTGTTCCAACATCTAGTGGAAAGCCTTCCCAGAAGAGCGGAGGCTGTTATAGCAGCAATGTTCCAACATCTAGTGGAAAGCCTTCCCAGAAGAGCGGAGGCTGTTATAGCAGCAGTGTTCCAACATCTAGTGGAAAGCCTTCCCAGAAGAGCGGAGGCTGTTATAGCAGCAGTGTTCCAACATCTAGTGGAAAGCCTTCCCAGAAGAGCGGAGGCTGTTATAGCAGCAGTGTTCCAACATCTAGTGGAAAGCCTTCCCAGCAGAGCGGAGGCTGTTATAGCAGCAGTGTTCCAACATCTAGTGGAAAGCCTTCCCAGCAGAGCGGAGGCTGTTATAGCAGCAGTGTTCCAACATCTAGTGGAAAGCCTTCCCAGCAGAGCGGAGGCTGTTATAGCAGCAGTGTTCCAACATCTAGTGGAAAGCCTTCCCAGCAGAGCGGAGGCTGTTATAGCAGCAATGTTCCAACATCTAGTGGAAAGCCTTCCCAGCAGAGCGGAGGCTGTTATAGCAGCAATGTTCCAACATCTAGTGGAAAGCCTTCCCAGAAGAGCGGAGGCTGTTATAGCAGCAATGTTCCAACATCTAGTGGAAAGCCTTCCCAGCAGAGTGGAGGCTGTTATAGCAGCAGTGTTCCAACATCTAGTGGAAAGCCTTCCCAGCAGAGTGGAGGCTGTTATAGCAGCAGTGTTCCAACATCTAGTGGAAAGCCTTCCCAGCAGAGTGGAGGCTGTTATAGCAGCAGTGTTCCAACATCTAGTGGAAAGCCTTCCCAGAAGAGCGGAGGCTGTTATAGCAGCAATGTTCCAACATCTAGTGGAAAGCCTTCCCAGAAGAGCGGAGGCTGTTATAGCAGCAGTGTTCCAACATCTAGTGGAAAGCCTTCCCAGAAGAGCGGAGGCTGTTATAGCAGCAATGTTCCAACATCTAGTGGAAAGCCTTCCCAGAAGAGCGGAGGCTGTTATAGCAGCAGTGTTCCAACATCTAGTGGAAAGCCTTCCCAGCAGAGCGGAGGCTGTTATACCAGCAGTGTTCCAACATCTAGTGGAAAGCCTTCCCAGAAGAGCCTGTTATACCAGCAGTGTTCCAACATCTAGTGGAAAGCCTTCCCAGAAGAGCCTGTTATACCAGCAGTGTTCCAACATCTAGTGGAAAGCCTTCCCAGAAGAGCCTGTTATACCAGCAGTGTTCCAACATCTAGTGGAAAGCCTTCCCAGAAGAGCCTGTTATACCAGCAGTGTTCCAACATCTAGTGGAAAGCCTTCCCAGCAGAGCGGAGGCTGTTATAGCAGCAGTGTTCCAACATCTAGTGGAAAGCCTTCCCAGAAGAGCGGAGGCTGTTATAGCAGCAGTGTTCCAACATCTAGTGGAAAGCCTTCCCAGAAGAGCGGAGGCTGTTATAGCAGCAGTGTTCCAACATCTAGTGGAAAGCCTTCCCAGCAGAGCGGAGGCTGTTATAGCAGCAGTGTTCCAACATCTAGTGGAAAGCCTTCCCAGAAGAGCGGAGGCTGTTATAGCAGCAGTGTTCCAACATCTAGTGGAAAGCCTTCCCAGAAGAGTGGAGGCTGTTATAGCAGCAGTGTTCCAACATCTAGTGGAAAGCCTTCCTAGAAGAGTGGAGGCTGTTATAGCAGCAATGTTCCAACATCTAGTGGAAAGCCTTCCCAGAAGAGTGGAGGCTGTTATAGCAGCAGTGTTCCAACATCTAGTGGAAAGCCTTCCCAGCAGAGCGGAGGCTGTTATAGCAGCAGTGTTCCAACATCTAGTGGAAAGCCTTCCCAGAAGAGCCTGTTATAGCAGCAATGTTCCAACATCTAGTGGAAAGCCTTCCCAGCAGAGCGGAGGCTGTTATAGCAGCAGTGTTCCAACATCTAGTGGAAAGCCTTCCCAGAAGAGCGGAGGCTGTTATAGCAGCAGTGTTCCAACATCTAGTGGAAAGCCTTCCCAGCAGAGCGGAGGCTGTTATAGCAGCAGTGTTCCAACATCTAGTGGAAAGCCTTCCCAGAAGAGCGGAGGCTGTTATAGCAGCAGTGTTCCAACATCTAGTGGAAAGCCTTCCCAGCAGAGCGGAGGCTGTTATAGCAGCAGTGTTCCAACATCTAGTGGAAAGCCTTCCCAGAAGAGCGGAGGCTGTTATAGCAGCAAAGGGGGGGGGAACAACTCCATATTAATGCCCATGATTTTGGAATGAGATGTTTGTCCACATACTATTGGTCAATGTGGTGTATGAGCTTCCCTTTCTGTTCATCCTGTTTTGGATGATTTTATAGATTATGATGTAAACATGGATGGACGTACACCAGGGGGGTAGCAGGGACGTACACCAGGGGTAGCAGGGCGTACACCAGGGGGTAGCAGGGGCGTACACCAGGGTAGCAGGGGCGTACACCAGGGGGTAGCAGGGACGTACACCAGGGGGTAGCAGGGACGTACACCAGGGGGTAGCAGGGACGTACACCAGGGGGTAGCAGGGCGTACACCAGGGGGTAGCAGGGACGTACACCAGGGGGTAGCAGGGCGTACACCAGGGGGTAGCAGGGGCGTACACCAGGGGGTAGCAGGGACGTACACCAGGGGGTAGCAGGGCGTACACCAGGGGGTAGCAGGGCGTACACCAGGGGGTAGCAGGGGCGTACACCAGGGGGTAGCAGGGACGTACACCAGGGGGTAGCAGGGGCGTACCAGGGGGTGAGGACGTACACCAGGGGGTAGCAGGACGTACACCAGGGGGTAGGGACGTACACCAGGGTAGCAGGGACGTGCACCAGGGGGTAGCAGGGACGTACACCAGGGGGTAGCAGGGACGTGCACCAGGGGTAGCAGGGGCGTACACCAGGGGGTAGCAGGGGCGTACACCAGGGGGTGGGGCGTACACCAGGGGGTAGCAGGGCGTACACCAGGGGGTAGCAGGGGCGTGCACCAGGGGGTAGCAGGGACGTACACCAGGGGAGTAGCAGGGACGTACACCAGGGGGTAGCAGGGACGTACACCAGGGGGTAGCAGGGCGTACACCAGGGTGCAGGGGCGTACACCAGGGGGTAGCAGGACGTACACCAGGGGGTAGCAGGGACGATGCACCAGGGGGTGCAGGGACGTACACCAGGGGGTAGGGACGTACACCAGGGGGTAGCAGGGACGTACACCAGGGGGTAGCAGGGACGTACACCAGGGGTAGCAGGGGCGTACACCAGGGGGTAGCAGGGACGTACACCAGGGGGTAGCAGGGGCGTACACCAGGGGGTAGCAGGACGATGCCTGGGGGTAGCAGGGACGTACACCAGGGGGTGGGGGCGTACACCAGGGGGTAGCAGGGGCGTACACCAGGGTGGGGGCCGTGCAGGGGAGGGCGACACCAGGGGGTAGCAGGGGCGATACACCAGGGGGTAGCAGGACGTACACCAGGGGGTAGCAGGGACGATACCTGGGGGTAGCAGGGCGTACACCAGGGGTAGCAGGGACGTACACCAGGGGGTAGCAGGGGCGTGCACCAGGGTAGTGGGGCGTACACCAGGGGGTAGGGACGTACACCAGGGGGTAGCAGGGACGTACACCAGGGGGTAGCAGGGACGTACACCAGGGGGTAGCAGGGACGTACACCAGGGGGTAGCAGGGGCGTACACCAGGGGGTAGCAGGGCGTACACCAGGGGGTAGCAGGGGCGTACACCAGGGGGGTAGCAGGGCGTACACCAGGGGTAGCAGGGGCGATACACCAGGGGGTAGCAGGGCGTACACCAGGGGGTAGGGACGATACCAGGGGGTAGCAGGGGCGTACACCAGGGGTAGCAGGACGTACCAGGGGGTAGCAGGGACGTACACCAGGGGGTAGCAGGGACGTACACCAGGGGGTAGCAGGGACGTACACCAGGGGGTAGCAGGACGCGTACACCAGGGGGTAGCAGGGACGTACACCAGGGGGTAGCAGGACGACACCTGGGGGTAGCAGGACGTACACCAGGGGGTAGCAGGACGTACACCAGGGGGGGTAGCAGGGACGACACCAGGGGGGTAGCAGGGACGACACCAGGGGGTAGCAGGGACGTACACCAGGGGGGTAGCAGGGCGTACACCAGGGGTAGCAGGGGACGTACACCAGGGGGTAGCAGGGGCGTACACCAGGGGGAGTGAGGGCGTACACCAGGGGGTAGCAGGACGTACACCAGGGGGTAGCAGGGACGTACACCAGGGGAGTAGCAGGGCGTACACCAGGGGTAGCAGGACGTACACCAGGGGTAGCAGGGGCGTGACACCAGGGGGTAGCAGGGGCGTACACCAGGGGAGTAGCAGGGCGTACACCAGGGGAGTAGCAGGGCGTACCTGGGGGTAGCAGGACGTACACATGGGGGTAGCAGGGCGTGCACCGGGGGTAGCAGGGCGTACACACGGGGGTAGCAGGGCGTACACCAGGGGGGTAGCAGGGCGATACACCAGGGGTAGCAGGGCGTACACCAGGGGTAGCAGGGACGTGCCTGAGGGGGTAGCAGGGGCGTACACCTGGGGGTAGCAGGGGGCGTACACCAGGGGGTAGCAGGGACGTACACAGGGGGTAGCAGGGCGTACCTGGGGGTGCAGGGCGACACCAGGGGGTAGCAGGGACGTACACATGGGGGAGTAGCAGGGCGTACACCAGGGGGTAGCAGGGACGTACACCAGGGGGTAGGGACGTACACATGGGGGTAGCAGGACGTACACCAGGGGGTAGCAGGACGTACACCAGGGGGTAGCAGGGCGTACACATGGGGGTAGCAGGGACGATACACATGGGGGTAGGGGCGTGCACCAGGGGGTAGCAGGGCGTACACGGGGGTAGCAGGGACGTACACCAGGGGGTAGCAGGGACGTACACCAGGGGGTAGCAGGGGCGTACACCAGGGGGTAGCAGGGGCGTACACATGGGGGGTAGCAGGGGCGTACACCAGGGGGTAGCAGGGACGTACACCAGGGGGTAGCAGGGACGTACACATGGGGGGGTAGCAGGGACGTACACATGGGGGTAGCAGGGACGTACACATGGGGGTAACAGGGATGTACACATGGGGGTAACAGGGATGTACACATGGGGGTAACAGGGATGTACACATGGGGGGGTAACAGGGATGTACACATGGGGGGTAACAGGGATAATGGGGGGTAACAGTGTTTTGTGTTTGCAGGGAGAGTACGGCTGGGCGAGGATCGTGACCAGCGCTTATAAAGGAGGGAAAGGTAACTGGTACAACCTGGCAATAGAGAAGAGCTGTGCCTACGGCGACCCCATCGTTACGTAGAGGACTAAAGGAAATGAGTCTTATTTCTGTGGTGTCATAACAATCAGCTGGCTGACCTGATCGTTACACACATCACTGAATAGTAATATTGGAGAATACCTGCGTGTCACTCAAAACAGTTGACCAGTGCTGCCATCAAGTGGATGTGGTGCCAAATGGTTCACATAGTAGGACATTTCAAGTTGATAGGGACAACAATGGGAAGATCTGGGGGGCCGTATTCATTAAAACCGTCTTAGAGTCGGAGTGCTGACCTAGGATCAGTTTAGCTTTTTAGATTGTAGTGAATAAGACTATATGGGACGGGGACCGGGGCTGATCCGAGGTCAGCATTCCTACTGTGAGACGCTTTATGAATCTGGCCATTGGCTTTCAGCTCACTCAATGTCCCGCGACGGACTACTTTCAACACAGTGTTTCAGTCTTGTGACAGCACTGAAACACTGTCAAACACTACACTACACTAAACCACGCCACACACTAATTCTGCACTGGGCTATTTGACTGGTGTTTATTAACAAGTGTTTTGAAACGAATAAACATTGATTTTTGCCTTTTTTTTCTCCAATTTGGTCTGTAGTTTGTACAGCAAGAACATGGATCTAACAAACCCGGGTTAAGCTGGTAATTGTGCCCTTTTTTAAAGCTGTTCATCGGTCAAGAAAGGTTAGGATAAGGAGGATAATCTGGTTAGTTGCGTTACGCTCCTGATCTTTTCTTAGTTTGTCTAGATTGCCAATCTGAGAGTCCCAGTCCTGATGGTCAAATCCCAGATACAAACTAATCTATAGGCGAGGCTGTTGTCGTTAGTTTAGTAAATTAGATAGCCGCTGTAAAGACGTTAATCTCATTTTAAAGGCCCAGTTCAGTCAAAAACATATATTTTTTTCCTGTGTTTTATATATACTTCCATACTATGAGGTTGGAATAATACTGTGGAATTAAGAAAATTATGTTATTTTAGTGTAAGAGCTGTTTGAACTTGGTTCTATTTGACCAGAACTTGGTTGTATTTTAACAGAACTTGGTTCCATTTGACCATAACATGGTTCCATTTGACCATAACTTGGTTCCATTTGACCATAACTTGGTTCCATTTGAACATAACCTGGTTCCATTTGAACATAACTTGGTTCCATTTGAACATAACCTGGTTCCATTTGAACATAACTTGGTTCCATTTGAACATAACCTGGTTCCATTTGAACATAACTTGGTTCCATTTGAACATAACTTGGTTCCATTTGAACATAACCTGGTTCCATTTGACCAGAACTTGGTTCTATGTTCGAGACTTGAGATGCTGCAACAAAACCGAAGGTGCACAACTATGGGGCAACGGGGTTGGCTTAGATTGTTGAATACATGTAAACTATATTTAGTCTCCAATGTTTATTGAAAACGTAAATAAAGTTGCACATTGAGCACTTGTTGTCTCTCAAATACATCGTTACAGTTGTCGGTTAGCTAGCTAGCTAAATGTAGCCATATTAGCATTGACATGAAATCAGTCAAAACACCTCAAAACAAGACATGGTACAAGATATAAAAGATAAAGACAAGATAAAAACGAGCTGAAACGAGCCACTTCTGATTCCCCACATGGCAGTTTCTTGTTCATTGTTGGTAGCAGTCTGGCCATCCAGACTCACGACAACACACGGACTCCTGCCCCGTTGAAGCATCGTTTTCCTGATGTTGTCAGGTAACCTATCTACTGGTTTTTAGGAGGACCATGTGGGGGATTGAAAGATGAACAAGGTCCAGCTGGAAACGGTAATGCACCTTAAAGGTGGTTGCCAACTGCCATATAAAATCCACAGAAGAATGAAGATGAGATATTAATGAAGGAAACTAACTAGGGTTTTTTTTTATCTGTGGATTAATTGTTGGAGTAGAGAAACACACGATTTTGTATAATTCATAATGGGTCAAAATTCTATACAAAAAATCCAGCTAAAAAAAGGACCATATTTCAGGTAAAATAAAAACACAATGTTTTATCTCCCAGGACAAACTAGCTAGCAACACAATGTTTTATCTCCCAGGACAAATTAGCTAGCAACACAATGTTTTATCTCCCGGGACAAATTAGCTAGCAACACAATGTTTTATCTCCCAGGACAAACTAGCTAGCAACACAATGTTTTATCTCCCAGGACAAATTAGCTAGCAACACAATGTTTTATCTCCCGGGACAAATTAGCTAGCAACACAATGTTTTATCTCCCGGGACAAATTAGCTAGCAACACAATGTTTTATCTCCCGGGACAAATTAGCTAGCAACACAATGTTTTATCTCCCGGGACAAATTAGCTAGCAACACAATGTTTATCTCCCGGGACAAATTAGCTAGCAACACAATGTTTTATCTCCCGGGACAAATTAGCTAGCAACACAATGTTTATCTCCCGGGACAAATTAGCTAGCAACACAATGTTTATCTCCCGGGACAAATTAGCTAGCAACACAATGTTTTATCTCCCGGGACAAATTAGCTAGCAACACAATGTTTATCTCCCGGGACAAATTAGCTAGCAACACAATGTTTATCTCCCGGGACAAATTAGCTAGCAACACAATGTTTATCTCCCGGGACAAATTAGCTAGCAACACAATGTTTTATCTCCCAGGACAAATTAGCTAGCAACACAATGTTTATCTCCCATGACAAATTAGATTCATGTGTTTCTACTTGTCCCCAAATGAATATAGTTGATTCACAGTTTTGGTATTTTAACCTGCATGTCTTGAGGATAGACCAAATCAACACCCAGACGCACAGAGTGGAGCCAATTTGGTCAGTGTGTTACATTAGGCCTATATTGACTATACAGTTTACACTAGGGCCGTATCATTGGCCTGCACAATAACGGCCTCAACGGGTGTTCTCCAAACCGCTGTTTATTGACCTTATTGACCAACAATCAACTGGAGTATGTGTGCACTATATTATTATTATTATTATTATTATTGTTATTGGACTACTATCAAGGAGTCATTATTATAACCATTAGGCCAGTGTGATGTAAATGGAGGGAAACACATCCTCAGGAATTACACAAGCAACTATATTATTGAATAAGCCCCGGTGATTATTCCATTTAAAAGACCACAGAATCCACTGAGTCTGCCATCAATTATCTCCCCGGAAGTGGGGAAAATATACCCTTTAAAGAGCCCCCTAGAACTCAACTGCTCACCAATCGACCGCTTGATTGGAGGAGATAGGGCTATCGGCCGCGGTCGGATCTTTTGCATTATCATCTTTAAAAAAATATATAAATAATTATAGGCCTATACGGTATTTATATAACATTTTGCACAATGCGATGAGAACGTCACGCAGTAATTGATATTTAGGTTTGAAGATATAAAAGAAGACGATGCCTGGTGAAGCGCGGCTCCGTCAGTGCGCCTCTATTGCAGGTCATCTGAGAACAACAACAATAGAGATACCATGTCGCGCTTGAGCGTCGCGTGCAGCGCCGTTATTGTCCTGTTCGGAGCGGTTTGCAGCGTTTTCATTTTCTGTGAGTATCTGATTTATTACGCCGCGATATTACAGTGCGGTTGGCCGGGGATCGACCATGGTGCGCCGGCGAGTGAGAGGAGCGCAGACGGCCAACCAGAGCCGGAGGTTCTCCGCGCTATGGTGCTGTCCGACACGCACCTCCTCGGCGCTGTCGGAGGACACTGGTTTGACAAACTGCGAAGGTAATTGATCCTCATAAATATAATGTTATTATGCATTTTATTTTCTTGTGAAACATAAACAAAAAAAAGTATGTTTTGCATAGTTTCTAGGGAACGCATGACGCTCCGTGTCAGCCTATATCCACACTGTCTCTAAGCAGATTAGAGCAGTTCAGTCGTCAGCAATAACAACAGGCAGGGCAATGCATGGTGCGCCGAGCTGACGGATGACTGACTGATGTGTGGTCTGTCTTGTCTCTGTGCCACCCAGGGAATGGCAGATGGAACGAGCTTTCCAGACCGCGCTGGCTCTGCTCCGACCTGAGGTCGTCTTTATACTGGGGGATGTGCTCGATGAGGGGAAATGGAGCTCTCCGAAGGTATGTAGCCATGAAAGCCCCCTATAGGCTTACTGCAGTGGGGGTCGAAACCTACAACTCTTAGTCTTAGTCATTACACAAAAAGAGGACCAAACCCGTTGATGTTATTCTCGCAACACTTGGCAACTACACTGAGGATGTTTCTGTAATGGTCCTAGACCTACACTATTTAGTACTTTTGTTCCCAACATGTTTCTGTAATAGTGTATATATCTATAACTATTGTTCTACTATATTCTACTACATGTATTCAAATATATATGTATGTACAGTTGAAGTCGGAAGTTTACATACACTTAGGTTGGAGTCATTAAAACTCGTTTTTCAACCACTCCACAAATTTCTTGTTAACAAACTATAGTTTTGGCAAGTTGGTTAGGACATCTACTTTGTGCATGACAGTCTGGTTCATCCTTGGGAGCAATTTCCAAATGCCTGAAGGTACCACATTAATCTGTACAAACAATAGTACGAGTACTGTCTCCTAGAGATGAACATACTTTGGTGCGAAAAGTGCAAATCAACCTTGTGAAGATGCTGGAGGAAACAGGTACAAAAGTATCTATATCCACAGTAAAACGAGTCCTATATTGAAATAACCTGAAAGGCCGCTCAGCAAGGAAGAAGCCACTGCTCCAAAACCGCCATTAAAAAAAAGCCAGACTATGGTTTGCAACTGCACATGGGGACAAAGATTGTAGTTTTTGGAGAAATGTCCTCTGGTCTGATGAAACAAAAATAGAACTGTTTGGCCATAATGACCATTGTTATGTTTGGAGGAAAAAGGGGGAGGCTTGCAAGCCGAAGAACACCATCCCAACCGTGAAGTACGAGGGTGGCAGAATCATGTTGTGGGGGTGCTTTGCTGCAGGAGGGACTGGTGCACTTCACGAAATAGATGGCATCATGAGGGAGGAAAATTATGTGGATATATTGAAGCAACATCTCAAGACATCAGTCAGGAAGTTAGAGCTTGGTCGCAAATGGGTCTTCCAAATAGACAATGACCCCAAGCATACTTCCAAAGTTGTGGCAAAATGGCTTAAGGACAACAAAGTCAAGGTATTGGAGTGGCCATCACAAAGCCCTGACCTCAATCCTATAGAAAATGTGTGGCAGAACTGAAAAGGCGTGTGCGAGCAAGGAGGCCTACAAACCTAACTCAGTTACACCAGCTCTGTCAGGAGGAATGGGCCAAACTTCACCCAACCTATTGTGGGAAGCTTGTGGAAGGCTACCCAAAATGTTTGACCCAAGTTAAACAATTTAAAGGCAATGCTACCAAATACTAATTGAGTGTATGTAAACTTCTGACCCGCTGGGAATGTAATGAAAGAAATAAAAGCTGAAATAAATCATTCTCTCCTATTATTCTGCCATTTCACATTCATAAAATAAAGTGGTGATCCTAACTGACCTAAGACAGGGATTTTTTACTAGGATTAAATGTCAGGAATTGTGAAAAATTGTCTATGTAAACTTCTGACTTCAAGTGTGGGTGGGTGGTACCAGTCAAAAGTTTGGACACCTACTCATTCCAGGGTTTTTCTTTATTTTTACCATTTTCTACTTTCTACGTTTTCTACACAGGTGCCTTGTTAATTTGTATAATTTCTTTCCTTAATGCGTTTGAGCCAATCAGTTGTATTGTGACAAGGTAGAGGTGGTATAAAGGAAGATAGCCCTATTTGGTAAAAGACCAAGTCCAGATTATGGCAAGAACAGCTCAAATAATCAAAGAGAAATGACAGTCCATCATTACTTTAAGACATGAAGATCAGTCAATGCGGAACATTTCAAGAACATTGCAAGTTTCTTCAAGTGCAGTCGCAAAAACCATCAAGCGCTATGACGAAACTGGCTCTCATGAGGACTGCCACAGGAAAGGAAGACCCATAGTTATCATTGCTGCCGAGGATACACTCGTTAGTTACCAGCCTCAGAAATTGCAGCCCAAATAAATGCTTCACAGAGTTCAAGTAACTGACACATCTCAACATCAACTGTTCAGAGGAGACTGCGTGAATCAGGCCTTCATGGTCGAATTGCTGGAAAGAAACCACTACTAGAGGACACCGATAAGAAGAGACTTGCTTGGGGCAAGAAATACGAGCAATGGACATTAGACCGGTGGAAATCTGTCCTTTGGTCTGAGTCCAAATTTGACATTTTGCGTTTCAACCGCCGTGTCTTTGTGAGACGCAGAGTAGGTGAAAGGATGATCTCCGCATGTGTGGTTCCCACCGTGAAGCATGGAGGAGGAGGTGTGATGGTGTGGGGGTGCTTTGCTGGTGACACTGTCTGTGATTTATTTAGAATTCAAGGCACACTTAACCAGCCTGGCTACCACAGCGATACGCCATCCCATCTGGTTTGCGCTTAGTGGGACTATCATTTTGTTTTTCAACAGTACAATGACCCAGCACACTACCAGGTTGTGTAAGGGCTCTGGTTGGCCATCTGTGCACCTGTTGGAAAAGCATTCCAGGTGAAGCTGGTTGATAGAATGCCAAGAGTGTCCAAAGCTGTCATTAAGGCAAAGGTTGGCTACTTCGAAGAATCTTAAATATATTTTGAATTATTTAACACTTTTTTTTGGTTACTACATGATTCCATATGTGTAATTGCATAGTTTTGATGTCTTCACTATTATTCTACAATGTAGAAATAGTACAGATGAAGGAAAAACCCTTGAATGAGTAGGTGTCCAAACTTTTTGACTGGTACTGTACATATTACACTGAGTGTACAAAACATTAGGAACACCTGCTCTTTCCATTACATGGAATGACCAGGTGAAAGCTGTGATCCCTTATTGATGTCACTTGTTAAATCCACTTCAATCAGTGTAGATAAAGGGGAGGAGACAGGTTAAAGAAGGATTTTTAAGCATTGAGACATGGATTGTGAATGTGTGCCATTCAGAGGGTGAATGGGCAAGACAAAAGATTGAAGTGCCTTTGAACTGGGTTACGGTAGTAGGTGCCAGGCGCACTGGTTTGTGTCAAGAACTGCAGCGCTTCTGGGTTTTTCATGATCAACAGTTTCCCGTGTGTATCCAGAATGGTCCACCACCCAAAGGACATCCAGCCAACTTGACACAACTGTGGGAAGCATTGGAGTCAAGATGGGCCAGCATCCCTGTAGGAACGCTTTCAACACCTTGTAGAGTCCATGCCCCGACGAATTGAGTCTGTTCTGAGGGCAAAAGGGGGGTGCAACTCAATATTAGGAAGGTGTTCCTAATGTTTTGTCCACTCAGCTTATACCTCCATGCTCTTCTCTTTCTTGTAACAGAACTGGGAGGATGATGTTTGTCGTTTCCAGAAGATGTTCAGACACTCCAGTGACACAGAGCTGGTAGTTCTGGTTGGAAACCACGACATCGGCTTCCACTACGAGTAGGTTTACATCCGTCAGCCAGTACTGATGGTACAGTATACTGTATCCCATATAGGTATACTGACGGCACAGTATACTGTATCCCATATAGGTATACTGTAGAATCTATATGGACGGTACAGTATACTGTATCCCATATAGGTATACTGTAAAATCTACACTGCCGGTATAGTATACTGTATCCCATATAGGGTTACTGTAGACTCTATACTGACGGTACAGTATACTGTATCCCATATAGGGTTACTGTAGACTCTATACTGACGGTACAGTATACTGTATCCCATATAGGGTTACTGTAGACTCTATACTGACGGTACAGTATACTGTATCCCATATAGGTATACTGTATCCCATATAGGTATACTGTAGAATCTATACGGATGGTACAGTATACTGTATCCCATATAGGTATACTGTAGAATCTATACGGATGGTATAGTATACTGTATCCCATATAGGTATACTGTAGAATCTATACGGATGGTATAGTATACTGTATCCCATATAGGTATACTGTAGAATCTATACGGATGGTATAGTATACTGTTTCCCATATAGGTATACTGTAGAATCTATACTGACGGTACAGTCAACTGTATCCCATATAGGGTTACTGTAGACTCTATACTGACGGTATAGTATACTCTATCCCATATAGGGTTACTGTAGACTCTATACTGACGGTACAGTATACTGTATCCCATATAGGGTTACTGTAGACTCTATACTGACGGTACAGTATACTCTATCCCATATAGGAATACTGTAGACTCTATACTGACGGTACAGTATACTCTATCCCATATAGGTATACTGTAGACTCTATACTGACGGTACAGTATACTCTATCCCATATAGGTATACTGTAGACTCTATACGGATGGTACAGTTTGCATGTCCATACTGTAAACCTGAATTATAAAGTGTATGTCAAGTCAATGAGGCCTTTTCAAAATCTATATTTTTGCCTTCTCGTTTGCGGAATGTGGAATATTGAAAATAATTCAATGTATAAACCTAGTACTGTACGGTAGCCTCTCTGTTTCGTGAACAGTCTAGTACTGTACGGTAGCCTCTCTGTTTCGTGAACATTCGGCAGCCTCTCTGTTTCGTGAACATTCTTGATAAATTATGAGTCAAACTGTAATGAGATGAAAAGAAGGCGATTTAAGTCTCACAAATAATCCACCCAGCAGTTTGGACTTGGACTGAAGTCTAACTGGCTTGGTTCTTTGTCCTCCTGAAGAATGGACTGGTTCAAGTTACAGCGCTTTGAGAAGGCCTTCAATACCACCTCCACCAGAATGGTCACCAAGAAAGGAGTGAAGTAAGTCACTGAGCTGTTTGACCTCCTTAATGTAAATGTCTCTCCATCCCCACTCTATCATCTCTACCCTGTCTCTGTCTCTCTGTCTCTCTGTCTCTCTGTCTCTCTGTCTCTGTCTCTCTGTCTCTCTGTCTCTCTGTGTCTCTGTGTCTCTGTGTCTCTGTGTCTCTGTCTCTCTCTCTCTGCCTCTCTCTCTCTTCAACCCCAGCCTGTATGTATTCTGTGAGATCAGCATTTAAATCCCTTCATGATGATCCATTATGTTTGTTGTGCTATACTCTCTCTACTGTATAAACCCTAAGGTGTCGTCTCTCTCTCTACTGGTGAACAGGTGTTTTGTTTCTCGTTGTTTTTTCTCTAGTTTTCTATTGGTCAACAGCGTAGCGTTGCATGGTGATGGTTGTCCTATCTGCCAATCAGTGGAGAAACAGCTGTACACAATATCCAGAGACCTCAACTGTTCACTACTGCAGGTGGGTCTTACACACACACACACACACACACACACACAGGGAGAGGCCAGGGACCTAAACTGTCCTAGTGAGTGCCCTCTACAACTCAGACACTTAAAGGAGTTCAAGCTGGAATCAGTCTGATTCCAGCGTTACTAACAGAAATAAGAATTTCCCGAAGTGGATCCTTTGTTCGTACCCCCCAGGGCAATTTAAGTTATTCCAAAGGCTGCTCCAAGACTCCGCTGGCGGCGAAGAGGTATTCGGAGTGGAGTTCTAGTCCGACTCAGGAGACGTGCACAGCATCCACCACTTCCGAGTATATTACTCGCTAACGTTCAGTCTCTGGACAATAAAATAGACAAGCTCAGGGCGAGGATCTCCTTCCAGAGAGACATCGGGGACAGTAACATACTCTGTTTCACGGAACCATGGCTCTCTCTGGATATATTGTCCCCCTCCATACAGCCAGCTGGGTTCTCAGTACATTTCACAGACAGGAATAAAGAACTCTCCGGGAAGAAGAAAAGCGAACTAACACGTCCTAAGAGCCCAGACGGCAGAGCATGTGTAGACCAGCTGGCTGGTGTGTGTACGGACATATTCAATCTCTCCCTATCCCAGTCTGCTGTCCCCAAGATGGCCACCATTGTTCCTGTACCCAAGCAAGCAAAGATAACTGAACTAAATGACTATCGCCCCCCCGTAGCACTCACTTTCTGTCATCATGAAGTGCTTTGAGAGACTAGGCAAGGATCATATCACCTCTACCTTACGGGCCACCCTAGACCCACTTGTATTCCGCCCCAATAGGTCTACAGACGATGCAATCGCCATCACACTGCCCTATCCCATCTGGACAAGAGGAATACCCATTTAAGAATGCTGTTTATTGACTACAGCTCAACATTCAACACCATAGTTCCCTCCAAGCTCTTCATTAATCATCTTCTCCTCATTGACCATCAGATTCACTCCAGATGTTTGTATTTAGGCTCATTGCATCAGTCTTTAATGTTTTTAAAGACCCCGTATCCACATCGACGGGACAGCAGTGGAGAAGGTGGAAAGTTTTTTTTTTTTTTTTTTTTTTTTTTTTTCTCTAAGTTCCGCGGCGTAGACATCACGAACGAACTGAAATGGTCCACCCACACAGACAGTGTGGTGAAGGCGCCCAACCTCAGGAGGATAAAGAAATTTGGCTTGTCACCCAAAACCCTGAAACTTATACAGAAGCACAATCGAGAGCATCCTGTCGGGCTGTATCACCGCCTGGTACGGCAACTGCACCGCCCACAACCGTAAGGCTCTCCAGAGGGTAGTGAGGTCTGCACAACGCATCACCAGGGGCAAACTACCTGCCCTCCAGGACACCTACAGCACCCAATGTCACAGGAAGGCTGAAAAGATCATCAAGGACAACAACCACCCGAGCCACTGCCTGTTCACCCCGCTACCATCCAGAAGGCGAGGTCAGTACAGGTGCATCAAAGCTGGGACCGAGAGACTGAAAAACAGCTTCTATCTCAAGGCCATCAGACTGTTAAATAGCCATCACTAGTCGGCTACCACCCGGTTACTCAACCCTGCACCTTAGAGGCTGCTGCCCAATATACATAGACATGGAATCACTGGTCACTTTAATAATGTTTACATACTGTTTTACTCATAATTACATTACAGCTTTATTCTAAAATTGATCAAAAATGTTCCTCAATCTACACAAAATACCCCATAATGACAAAGCGAAAACAGGTTTTTCTAATTTATTCAAAATAAAAAAACTGAAATAACTTATGTAAATAAGTATTCAGAACTTTTGCTATGAGAATCGAAATTGAGCTCAGGTGCATCCTGTTTCCATTGATCATCCTTGAGATGTTTCTACAACTTGATTGGAGTCCACCTGTGGTAAATTCAACTGACTGGACATGATTTGGAAAGGCACACACCTGTACCATAGTTGACAGTGCATGTCAGAGCAAAAACCAAGCCATGAGGTCGAAGGAATTGTACGTAGAGCTCAGAGACAGGATTGTGTCGAGGCACAGATCTGGGGAAGGGCACCAAAACATTTCTGCAGCATTGAAGGTCCCCAAGAACACAGTGGCCTCCATCATTCTAAAATGGAAGAAGTTTGGATCCATCAAGACTCTTCTTAGAGCTGGCCGCCCAGACAAACTGAGCAATCAGGAAGGGCCTTGGAAAATA
Organism: Brachymystax lenok tsinlingensis; assembly: GCA_030435695.1. Classification (NCBI taxonomy): domain Eukaryota; kingdom Metazoa; phylum Chordata; class Actinopteri; order Salmoniformes; family Salmonidae; genus Brachymystax; species Brachymystax lenok. The sequence goes on from CM059788.1 coordinate 45,722,074, forward strand.
TTGCACGCTGAAACAGCAGCGTGTCTATTGCGACTGTATGTACCACGATGCTGGATGCTCTTCTCCTGTTTCACTTTTATGTTTTGTTATCTCTAATGTTTTGTTATATTTCATGTTTTGTTATCTCTAATGTTTTATCTCTGTTTTGTTATATTTAATGTGTTATCTTCCAGAATTCTGAATCCAGCATTATAAGAGAATACTGCCAAGACGCATGGACCTATCCTTCTACACCACCTATCATCCTGCAGGTAGATACTCTCTTTATTACATAGTAATAACCACTACACTATTACATAGTAATAACCCCTACACTATTACATAGTAACATTAGTTACATAGTAAACCTCTATTACATAGTAATAACCCCTACACTATTACATAGTAATAACCACTACACTATTACATAGTAACATTAGTTACATAGTAAACCTCTATTACATAGTAATAACCCCTACACTATTACATAGTAATAACCACTACACTATTACATAGTAACATTAGTTACATAGTAAAACCCCTATTACATAGTAATAACCACTACACTATTACATAGTAACATTAGTTACATAGTAAACCTCTATTACATAGTAATAACCCCTACACTATTACATAGTAATAACCCCTGCACTGTTACATAGTAAACCTCTATTACATAGTAATAACCCCTGCACTGTTACATAGTAATAACCCCTGCACTGTTACATAGTAATAACTACTACACTGTTACATAGTAAACCTCTATTACATAGTAACAAGTACTACATTGTTACATAGTAAACCTCTATTACATAGTAATAAACACTACACTATTACATAGCAATAACCACTACACTATTACATAGTAAACCTCTATTACATAGTAATAACCACTACACTATTACATAGTAATAACCACTACACTGTTACATAGTAAACCTCTATTACATAGTAATAACCACTACACTATTACATAGTAATAACCCCTACACTATTACATAGTAATAACCACTACACTATTACATAGTAACATTAGTTACATAGTAAAACCCCTATTACATAGTAATAACCACTACACTATTACATAGTAATAACCCCTACACTGTCACATAGTAATAACCCCTACACTGTCACATAGTAACATTAGTTACATAGTAAAACCCCTATTACATAGTAATAACCACTACACTATTACATAGTAATAACCCCTACACTGTCACATAGTAATAACCCCTACACTGTCACATAGTAACATTAGTTACATAGTAAAACCCCTATTACATAGTAATAACCACTACACTATTACATAGTAATAACCCCTACACTGTTACATAGTAACATTAGTTACATAGTAAAACCCCTATTACATAGTAATAACCACTACACTGTTACATAGTAACATTAGTTACATAGTAAAACCCCTATTACATAGTAATAACCACTACACTGTCACATAGTAATAACCCCTACACTGTCACATAGTAATAACCCCTACACTGTTACATAGTAACATTAGTTACATAGTAAAACCCCTATTACATAGTAATAACCACTACACTATTACATAGTAATAACCCCTACACTGTTACATAGTAACATTAGTTACATAGTAAAACCCCTATTACATAGTAATAACCACTACACTGTTACATAGTAACATTAGTTACATAGTAAAACCCCTATTACATAGTAATAACCACTACACTGTCACATAGTAATAACCCCTACACTGTCACATAGTAATAACCCCTACACTGTTACATAGTAACATTAGTTACATAGTAAAACCCCTATTACATAGTAATAACCACTACACTGTTACATAGTAACATTAGTTTACATAGTAAAACCCCTACTACATAGTGTAGAGAGACAGAGTTAGAGGAGTTGGTGTCCTGCTGTTAAGACGCTGATTGACGACCCTGTTCCTGACAGCTGCAGTTGTTTCACATGTATGTGGAACATTGTGCCATTGTCATTTTGTATGTTTCTGTCATATTTGATGTTACTATTTCCCTGTTGGAAAGCCAGGTAATTCAACAGCTGGCCAGCTTTTCCTGTCTGTCTGTCTGTTACTCCCTCAGCATTACCCTCTGTACCGAGTGAGTGATGCAGGCTGTACGGGTCGGGACGCTGCTCCTCCCGAAGAGCGCCACCTGCTGTTCAGAGAGAAGTACGACGTGCTGTCTCAGGAGGCCTCTCACAGGGTACGTGGACCGACGACAGCCTGGTCCCAGAGCAGTTTGTGCTCTGGTTTGTTAATGTCAAGACCAACATGTCTTGTATAATCACTGACAGGGAGATGACAACACGAACAGACTGGCAGCCACTATGCCAGTGATGGTACTGGATGTGGCCAGTGGTCATCATGTTATCTCTCACCATCTATAGTGTAGTCATCATGTTATCTCTCACCATCTATAGTGTAGTCATCATGTTATCTCTCACCATCTATAGTGTAGTCATCATGTTATCTCTCACCATCTATAGTGTAGTCATCATGATATCTCTCACCATCTATAGTGTAGTCATCATGATATCTCTCACCATCTATAGTGTAGTCATCATGTTATCTCTCACCATCTATAGTGTAGTCATCATGTTATCTCTCACCATCTATAGTGTAGTCATCATGATATCTCTCACCATCTATAGTGTAGTCATCATGATATCTCTCACCATCTATAGTGTAGTCATCATGATATCTCTCACCATCTATAGTGTAGTCATCATGATATCTCTCACCATCTATAGTGTAGTCATCATGTTATCTCTCACCATCTATAATGTGGCCAGTGGTCATCATGCAGCTCTCTCTTACTTTTCATCAGCAGACCATCTTTTATGAGCGTCTTGGTTATCCAGTGAATTATTATTTTGTTGAGGGCCACCCGTACTATAGGATATACAGTGCATTCGGAAAGTACTCAGACCCCTGGACTTTTTTTCACATTTTGTTTTACGTTACAGCCTTATTCTGAAATGGATTAAATCGTTTTTCCCCCGCATCAATCTACACACAATACCCCATAATGACATCACAATACACCATAATGACATCACAATACCCCATAATGAAAATGTATAAAAAAAATAAATAAAAAAAAAATAAAAAAACTGAAATATTACATTTACATAAGTATTCAGCACCTTTGGCAGTGATCACAGCCTTGAGTCTTCTTGGGTTTGACGCTACAAGCTTGACACCTGCATTTGGGGAGTTTCTCCCATTCTTCTCTGCAGATCCTCTCAAGCTCTGTCAGTTTGGATGGGAGAGCATCGCTGCACAGCTATTTTCAGGTCTCTCCAGAGATGTTCGATCGAGTTCAAGTCCGGGCTCTGGCTGGGCCACTCAAGGACAGAGCCTTGTCCCGAAGCTACTCCTGCATTGTCTTGAGTGTGTGCTTAGGGTCGTTGTCCTGTTAGAAGGTGACCATTCATGTTTTGGTACCCTTCCCCAGATCTGTGCCTCGACACAACTCTGTTTTGGAGCTCTAACGGACAATTCCTTCAACCTCATGGCTTGGTTTTTGCTCTGACATGCACGGTCAACTGTGGGACCTTTATATAGACAGGTGTGTGTGCCTTTCCAAATCATGTCCAATCAATTGAATTTACCTCAGGTGGACTCCAATCAAGTTGTAGAAACATCTCAAGGATGATCAATGGAAACAGGATGCACCTGAGCTCAATTTTGAGTCTCATAGCAAAGGGTCTGAATACTTATGTAAATAAGGTATTTAAGTTTTTTATTTTTAATACATTTGCTAAAATATCTAAACCTATTTTCTCTTCGTCATTATGGGGTATTGCGATGTCATTATAGGGTATTATGTGTAGATTGATGAGGGATAAAAATAATTTGATCCATTGTAGAATAACGTAGCAGAATGTGGAAAAAGGGAAGGGGTCTGAATACTTTCTGACAGCTCTGTAAAGTCAGAATTTCATTAGGGTGACGATCTAATCACAGGTACAGGAACTGGTTATCAAGCGTGTTTGACACGGACCTGTTTGATTGGTACAGGAACTGGTTGACTCTCACCCTCCTTCCTCCTCCCAGCTGCTGCAGTGGTTTAAGCCCCGCCTGGTTCTCAGTGGCCACACCCACAGTGGTTGTCAGGTTCTCCATGACAACCAGTACCCAGAGATCAGTGTTCCATCCTTCAACTGGAGGAACCGCAACAACCCCAGTTTCATCCTGGTAAGTCACTAACTAACTAACTAACTAATTATACATACTGTACCTCAACTCTAATATTGCCTCTTAGCCTGATCCCACATCAGTTTGTGCTTCAGGCATCTCCTTTAATCCAAGGACGTACATACACCTCTCTCTCTCTCTTTCTCTTTCTCTTTCTCTCTTTCTCTCTCTTTCTCTCTCTCTTTTCTCCCCCCCCCCCCAGGGTTCATTCTCCTCCGGTGGTTATGGCCTGTCTAAGTGTTTCCTTCCAGAGGAGAGTACAGTGATAGCCCTCTACTGTTCGACCGGAGCCAGCCTCCTCTTCCTCCTCCCTCTGGTCCACTGCCTGTGGATGCGAGGCCTTCTCCGGTGCCTCATCCTCTGTCCAATCAGCAAACACAAGTTTCTCTGACGGTCTCAGGTAGAGGTTGTCCATGACTGCTGAATGATACAGGGTCAGATATGGGCTACATCCCATCTCAAATGGCACTTTATTCTCTATTTAGTGCACTACTTTTAACCAGGTTAGCCCAGAGGGCTGTGGTCTAAAGTAGTGCACTATGTAGGGAATAGGGTGCCACTTGGGACGTAGCCACGCTGTCCTCCCCCTAAAGTAGGGGTGGCTAGTGCTCCTGCCCTGGGAGGCTGCCGTGGGTTTGTAGGGCACTGACGGACGTGTTCAGGTGAACACGATCTCAGCACACAGAACCAAGTCTTGCTGGTCTGCTGACAGGTTTGTTAGAGTAGGGCTGAAACAAAAGCCTGCACACCCAGTAGCCCTCCAAAAAGGAGAATTGGTCATCCTATTGGGAGGTAAAGTAATCTGACTCTAGATCTGTAGTTAAGGACAGCTTCTACCTGGAGAGAACCTGTGTGACCCCCAGCCTGTGCATTCATGCCTCATCTTGTACAGAGACTTGGACGTTTTGGAAATTCTGTGTTTTTCTTTCTTTAAAGCTGTGAAATTACACATTCCAAAAAGAACAGGGGTCAGGATGGAGAACAGGGGTCAGGATAGTGGATCATGTTCTCTACCCTGACCTCTGTTCTCCATCCTGACAACGCCAGAGGCCTAAGCCAGTGTATTCATACCCTCTGGTCGTTGTCCTTGTTCTGGTGGTGGAAATGGACAATTCAACTACGATGAAGGACAACTTCACTGTCAGTCATCAAGCTGTTCCTCTCTTCGCACCAGGAAGTATGGTGACCCCTGAAAGTATAAGGTTCACTGTCTCCCATCTCCCTCTGGGCCTGTATCCGTAAAGCAACGCAGAGTAGGAGTGCTGATCTAGGATCATGTAATCTTTGGGGGGCCCCCCGAGCGACGCGCAGCGGTCTAAGGCACTGCATCTCAGTGCATGAGGCGTCACTACAGACACCTTGGTTCGATTCCGGGCTGTATCACAACCGACCGTGATTGGGAGTCCCATAGGGCTGCGCACAATTGTCCCAGCGTCGCCCAGTGTTTTGGCCGGTGTAGGTCGTCATTGTAAATAAGAATTTGTTCTTAACTGACCTGTCTAGTTAAATAAAAAAAATCTTGTTCAAAGGCTAAACTGATTGTAGATCAGCAGTCCTACCCGGAGATTCTTTGTGGGTGACGGGCCCTGATCTCTACTGTATATACTGATACCAGAAGTAGAAGTACAGCATTTAATGTTTAAAGACACACACAGCTCTTATGGCCCTACAGCGGTGATGTTGTTTTCATTCTTAAAATGAACCAGTTTTTTTTTTTTTCTCTGTGGCAAATGTATGTAAATCTATGTAAATTCCTGATGTAAATAATAATAAAGCAGATTATGTCAACAGGATAGAGTTGAGGTGAATTTGTTGTGAGTGATCTACTGTGGAACAGGATAGCGTTCAGGTGAATCTGTTGTGAGTGATCTACTGTAGAACAGGATAGAGTTGAGGTGAATTTGTCGTGAGTGATCTACTGTAGAACAGGATAGAGTTGAGGTGAATTTGTCGTGAGTGATCTACTGTAGAACAGGATAGCGTTCAGGTGAATTTGTCGTGAGTGATCTACTGTAGAACAGGATAGAGTTCAGGTGAATTTGTCGTGAGTGATCTACTGTAGAACAGGATAGAGTTCAGGTGAATTTGTCGTGAGTGATCTACTGTAGAACAGGATAGAGTTCAGGTGAATCTTACGACCCTAGTCAACAGAAGTGCACTATATAGGGAATATGGTTCTATAGGGGTCTGGTCTAAAGTAGTGCACTATATAGGGTTCTATAGGGCCCTGTCTAAAGTAGTGCACTATATAGGGAATAGAGTCCCAATCGAGAGCATCCTGTCGGGCTGTATCACCGCCTGGTACGGCAACTGCTCCGCCCACAACCGTAAGGCTCTCCAGAGGGTAGTGAGGTCTGCACAACGCATCACCGGGGGCAAACTACCTGCCCTCCAGGACACCTACACCACCCGATGTCACAGGAAGGCCAAAAAGATCATCAAGGACAACAACCACCCGAGCCACTGCCTGTTCACCCCGCTATCATCCAGAAGGCGAGGTCAGTACAGGTGCATCAAAGCTGGGACAGAGAGACTGAGAAACAGCTTCTATCTCAAGGCCGTCAGACTGTTAAACAGCCATCACTAACGCTGAGTGGCTGCTGCCAACATACTGACTCAAATCTCTAGCCAATTTAATAAAAATTGGATGTAATAAATGTATCACTAGCCACTTTAAACGATGCCACTTTATATAATGTTTACATATCCTACATTACTCATCTCATATATATGTGTGTGTGTGTATACACTGTACTCCATACCATCTACTGCATCTTGCCTACGCCGGTCAGCCATCGCTCATCCATATATTTATATGTACATACTCATATTCATTCCTTTACTATTGTGTGTATAAGGTAGTTGTGAATTTGTTAGATTACTTGTTAGATACTACTGCGTGGTCGGAACTAGAATCACAAGCATTTCGCTACACTCGCATTAACATCTGCTAAACGTGTGTATGTGACAAATAAAATGTGATTTGATTTGGGTCCCATAGGGCCCTGTCTAAAGTAGTGCACTATATAGGGAATAGGGTGCCATAGGGCTCTGGTCTAAAGTAGTGCACTATATAGGGAATAGGGTGCCATAAGACTCGGGTCTAAAGTAGTGCACTATATAGGGAATATGGTTCTATAGGGGACACAGCCACTAATACCCAGGGATCATCAACTAGATTTAGCCGATTCATTTCTTTATTGAGCGTATGGTGAGGGGTCCCGGAGCATAATAACAAAGACCTTGTAGATTTGTAGCAAATCGTCCGCAAGAAGCCCAAACCGATATATTCGACTAAAACATAATAATTTCAAACCTTGATCACATAACTGTATTTGTCTCAATAGAGCCCCACAGTGGACGGATCATAATACCCATAAAACCTAGTGGTCAAACAGGGAAATGATTCCAATAGTTTTTCACCGTTCATTTTACCCCAGATCTGTGCATCGACACAATCCTGTCTCGGAGCTCTACGGACAATTCCTTCAACTTCATGGCTTGTTTTTTTGCTCTGACATGCGCGGTCAACTGTGGGGCCTTTATATAGACAGGTGTGTGCCTTTCCAAATCATGTCCAATCGATTGAATTTACCTCAGGTGGACTCCAATTAAGTTGTAGAAACATATCTCAAAGGATGATCAATGGAAGCAGGATGCACCTGAGCTCAATTTTGAGTCTCATAGCAAAGGGTCTGAATAATTATGTCAATAAGGTATTTGTTTAAAAAAAAAATAACTTGTAAACATTTCTAAAAACCTGTTTTTGCTTTTTAATTATGGGGTAGATTAATGAGGATTTTTTTTTTATTTCATTATAGTCACCGATCGTCCCCGGCAACAGGTCAACTGAGCCAGACAAGGAGTTCGTTACCATACCAACGGCTCCAGTCAATCAGTTTTGTCTGTTGTGTTGGTTGGGGCGTCTGTTACTGTACAGGCATCTTGACGTTGTCGGTAGTTGTGGAAGGCTAGGTAGGTTGAAGAGAAGGACGGTGCTGCTGTCTGTTCTGTAGAGCTTGGATGTGTCACAAATGGCACCCTATACCCTACATCGTGCTGGTACCTTCGACCAGAACCCTGTATTGTCAAGACCCCCAGTGCCCCACAAAGCAGAACTCCTTCACAACATCTCTCATCTCAGTGTGCTGTTGACCCTATGTTCCTCTTGTTGGCTCTGGTCTAAAGTAGTGCACTACATAGGGAATAGGGTTCCATAAAGCTCTGGTCTAAAGTAGTGCACTATATAGGGAATAGGGTTCTATAGGGCCCTGGTCTAAAGTAGTGCACTATATAGGGTTCTATAGGGCTCTGATCTAAAGTAGTGCACTATATAGGGAATAGGGTGCCATAGGGCTCTGGTCTAAAGTAGGGCACTATATAGGGAATAGGGTTCCGTTTGTGATGCATGACCTTGTCTTGTTGTGTTGGGTGCTGCTGACACAGCCTGGCTGAGCCATCAGGGCTCTTCATATCCTTCCTCCTCTCTCTCTCTCTCCCTCTCCATTCTTTAACATGCTTATACTGAGCGGACAAAACTTTAGGAACACCTTTCTTGAGTGGACAAAACATTAGGAACACCTTTCAAATATTGAGTTGCATCCCCCCTTTTTGCCCTCAGAACAGCCTCAATTCATCGGGCCGTGGACTCTACAAGGTGTTGAAGCGTTTCTACCGGGATGCTGGCCCATGTTGACTCCAATGCTTCCCACAGTTGTGTCAAGTTGGCTGGATGTCCTTTGGGTGGTGGACCATTCTGGATACACACGGGAAACTGTTGATCATAAAAAACCCAGAAGCGCTGCAGTTCTTGACACAAACCAGTGCGCCTGGCACCTACTACCGTAACCCAGTTCAAAGGCACTTAAATATTTTGTCTTGCCCATTCACCCTCTAAATGTCACACATACACAATCCGTGTCTCAATTGTCTCAAGGCTTAAAAATCCTTCTTTAACCCGTCTCCTCCCCTTCATCTACACTGAGTGAAGTGGATTTAACAAGTGACATCAATAAGGGATCATAACTTTCACCTGGATTCCCCTGGTTCAGTGTGTGTCATGGAAAGAGCAGGTGTTCCTAATGTTTTGTCCACTCAGTGTACGTTTGTAATAATGTATAAATATTGACCATATACAGGTATGTATACCGACTGTACACCTCCTAGGTACACACATAATTAAACATGTATACTTTGTACATCTATATTCATACAGACCACTGCATGTACATCCATGTATAAAAGGTAACACACCAACGAACAGTACACTCGCTCTCCTCCGTCGTCGTCATCATCATCATCATCATCATCACACAATACGACTCTGTGAGTCTATCTTCCTTTTATGTACAACACGCGCACACACACATCATACACGTACAGACTCTCAGACACACTTCATCATATCGAAAAAAAGAGTTGGGCTCCTATTCAAAACAGCGCCAGATTGAAATGGGACGCTTTCCAGTGAACTGGCAATGTGTGACTCTAAAAAAATTAAAAAATAAAGTTGGAAAGATGGGAGGGAAAAGGCATGGGGTGTGTCCCAAATGGTAGCCTACTCCCTGTGTAGTGCTATAGGGCCCTACGGGCCCTGGTCAAAAGTGTATAGGGAATAGGCTGCCAACAGGATTCAATTACGGTGCCATTTGGGTGTCAATAGGGTGCCATTAGGGTGTCAATAGGGTGCCAATAGGGTGTCATTAGGGTGTCAATAGGGTGCCAATAGGGTGTCAATAGGGTGTCATTAGGGTGCCAATAGGGTGTCATTAGGGTGTCAATAGGGTGCCAATAGGGTGCCATTTGGGTGTCAATAGGGTGCCAATAGGGTGCCAATAGGCTGCCAACAGGATTCAATTACGGTGCCAATAGGGTGCCAATAGGGTGCCATTAGGGTGTCATTAGGGTGTCAATAAGGTGCCAATAGGGTGTCAATAGGGTGTCATTAGGGTGCCAATAGGGTGTCATTAGGGTGTCAATAGGGTGCCATTAGGGTGCCAATAGGGTGCCATTAGGGTGTCAATAGGGTGCCATTTGGGACGCAAGTCATGGCGTTCATTCGCTGCGATGTCTCATCTTCTCCTCGCAGGTCGGCGGTTCATTTGCATAATATATTCAGGGTTCTATTTTTTATTTGTTTTACTAAACAGCATTTCCTTTTTTATTATAAAGCAGAAACCCTGTAAACAGAAAGTGGTGTCTGATCTGACACCTCAGAGAGTCGTCTCACCAGTCTGATCTGACACCTCAGAGAGTCGTCTCACCAGTCTGATCTGACACCACAGTCAGAGAGTCGTCTCACCAGTCTGATCTGACACCTCAGAGTCGTCTCACCAGTCTGATCTGACACCTCAGTCAGAGAGTCGTCTCACCAGTCTGATCTGACACCGCAGTCAGAGAGTCGTCTCACCAGTCTGATCTGACACCTCAGTCAGAGAGTCGTCTCACCAGTCTGATCTGACACCTCAGAGAGTCGTCTCACCAGTCTGATCTGACACCTCAGAGTCGTCTCACCAGTCTGATCTGACACCTCAGTCAGAGAGTCGTCTCACCAGTCTGATCTGACACCGCAGTCAGAGAGTCGTCTCACCAGTCTGATCTGACACCGCAGTCAGAGAGTCGTCTCACCAGTCTGATCTGACACCTCAGTCAGAGAGTCGTCTCACCAGTCTGATCTGTCACAGCTGCATGTGCTTCTATAGACGGGGTTGTTGACATCAAGCTGTACAGCGCAGCTCAAGGGGGTCAGAAAACATACATCCCAGCTCAATGTACAGGTACAGCCATAATCAAGGCACAAAGATCTACACGTAGATTTGTTTTTCTTTCAATAAAGTAGTTGTACAAAATAGTATTACATTTTACAGTCTGAACAGGATAAATCAAGAAGCCTTGTACAGTTCAGTACAAGTTGTTTAACTCACAAAAAAATTAAAGGACTATAATAAAAGGACTAAATTCTGTCCCCTCCCCTCTGTCTGTCCCCGCCCCTCTGTCTGTCCCCGCCCCTCTGTCTGTCCCGCCCGCCCCTCTGTCTGTCCCGCCCGTCCCTCTGTCTGTCCCCTCCTCTGTCTGTCCCGCCCCTCTGTCTGTCCCGCCCCTCTGTCTGTCCCCTCCCCTCTGTCTGTCCCCTCCCTCTGTCTGTCCCGCCCCTCTGTCTGTCCCCCGCCCGCCCCTCTGTCTGTCCCGCCCGTCCCTCTGTCTGTCCCGCCCGTCCCTCTGTCTGTCCCCGCCCGTCCCTCTGTCTGTCCCCGCCCGCCCCTCTGTCATAGACATTCTAAGCTAAAACGATTGTTGTTGTTGCTGACAGTCAGTCAACGTGTTGGCGTCAAGCCAGGCTGATAGCAGCGACAGAGGGCTGAGTCCCATTCCTTTCTTCATTCATTAGTTCGTTCATCTGTTCATTCCATCGTTTCCTTCCTGGCTCCCAGGTGTGTGTGTGTGTGTGTGTGTGTCTCTCTCTCTCTCCTTTAGGGCCTGAAACAACAGGAGGCCTGAGTCTCTCCATCCCTCAGTCGACCTGCAGCACACAACACTGGTACTGTGTAAAACAGAGTAATAAATATTGTGATGCTACATTGTGTCAGTCAGTCCAGTACACACCACCACCTCCCAGCCAGCCAGCCAGTCAGTCCAGTACACACCACCACCTCCCAGCCAGCCAGCCAGCCAGTCAGTCCAGTACACACCACCACCTCCCGCCCAGCCAGCCAGTCAGCCAGTCAGTCCAGTACACACCACCACCTCCCGCCCAGCCAGCCAGTCAGTCCAGTACACACCACCACCTCCCAGCCAGCCAGCCAGTCAAGTCAGTCAGTCCAGTACACACCACCACCTCCCAGCCAGCCAGCCAGTCAGTCAGTCCAGTACACACCACCACCTCCCAGCCAGCCAGCCAGCCAGTCAGTCCAGTACACACCACCACCTCCCAGCCAGCCAGTCAGTCCAGTACACACCACCACCTCCCAGCCAGCCAGCCAGTCAGTCCAGTACACACCACCACCTCCCAGCCAGCCAGCCAGTCAGTCCAGTACACACCACCACCTCCCAGCCAGCCAGTCAGTCAGTCCAGTACACACCACCACCTCCCAGCCAGCCAGCCAGCCAGTCCAGTACACACCACCACCTCCCGCCCAGCCAGCCAGTCAGTCCAGTACACACCACCACCTCCCAGCCCAGCCAGCCAGCCAGCCAGTCAGTCCAGTACACACCACCACCTCCCAGCCCAGCCAGCCAGTCAGTCCAGTACACACCACCACCTCCCAGCCCAGCCAGCCAGCCAGTCAGTCCAGTACACACCACCACCTCCCGCCCAGCCAGCCAGCCAGTCAGTCCAGTACACACCACCACCTCCCAGCCAGCCAGCCAGCCAGTCAGTCCAGTACACACCGCCACCTCCCAGCCAGCCAGCCAGCCAGTCAGTCCAGTACACACCACCACCTCCCAACCAGCCAGCCAGCCAGCCAGTCAGTCCAGTACACACCGCCAGCCAGCCAGCCAGCCAGCCAGCCAGTCAGTCAGTCCAGTAGTCCAATCCAACAACATGTCCTGACAGTACAGGAGCTGGAGGAGGAGGAAGCCTCAGGCTTAGTGGAATGACAAATCAATGCAGAGTTCTTTGTTCCCCTTCCTTCCTTCCTTCCTGTCCGTGAAAAGGAGGAATGACTTCAGTCTCCAAACAAGAGGAAGCGGATGACACTTCAGTAGCAGTCCCCAATCAGGGCAGAGGGGCGGGACAGAGGGTGGGGCTGGAGGGGGCAGGTCAGTTTTTGGGTCGATGATGCAAAATGAATGAATAAAACCTCAGAAGGCTTGATGGGGGTGTGTGTGTGTGTGTGTGTGTGTGTGTGTGTGTGTGTGTGTGTGTGTGTGTGTGTGTGTGTGTGTGTGTGTGTGTGTGTGTGTGTGTGTGTGTGTGTGTGTGTGTGTCCATCCCTTCACAAGAGTTCGTACTGCCTCAGGTGCATCCTCTGAATGATATCTCGACAGTCGTTGAAGACTCTCCTGATGTTCTCCGTGTCTACAGCACAGGTGAAGTGGGGGTAGCAGTAGTGTCTGCCATCTCCACTGGCTGTGCTGATCCTCTGAGGAGAGAGGGGAGGAGAGGGGGAGAGGGGTGAGATGGCATGTTAGATTAGACTACATCAGGCCAGGGTTACCAACAAGAGTATTAAAACAGGTGTTTAAAAAAAAAAGGGACATTAAAGCTACAGTCTGTGATTTGGTACATTACCTTAATGTTTGGACATTTTGAACAAAACGGCAGACAATCTTTTTTTTATTTTTTTATCCCAGATTGTAGGTTTAAACGTTAATTAGTAATAGTGAATACTTACCAGGAACTCGTCTCGGATAAAAAACTTAGCCCTAGTCACTCTGGGGTCTTCACCAGGTTCAGGAGTTGCTGTAGAACAGAAACAGACAGAAACACACTTCAGGTTCAACTGCCTGATAAAAAAAGAGAGCACATCCAATGAGTTCAAACTTTAGTTCAAATAGGTGCCTATCTTAATTTGGTGTGGTGTAGTGATCATGGTGTGGTGTAGTGAGCATGGTATGGGGTGGTGTAGTGAGGGGTTTTGTGGTGAGGGCTGGTGAGGTGTGGTGTGGGGTGGTAGGTGTTGTGAGGGTTGTGTGGTGAGGTGTGGAGAGGTGTGGTGAGGGGTGGAGGGTGAGGTGTAGTGAGGGGTGGAGGGTGAGGTGTAGTGAGGGGTGGAGTAGTGAGGTGTGGTGAGGGGTGGAGGGTGAGGTGTGGTGAGGGGTGGAGTAGTGAGGTGTGGAGGGTGAGGTGTAGTGAGGGGTGGAGGGTGAGGTGTAGTGAGGGGTGGAGGGTGAGGTGTAGTGAGGGGTGGAGGGTGAGGTGTAGTGAGGGGTGGAGTAGTGAGGTGTAGTGAGGGGTGGAGGGTGAGGTGTAGTGAGGGGTGGAGTAGTGAGGTGTGGTGAGGGGTGGAGGGTGAGGTGTGGTGAGGGGTGGAGTAGTGAGGTGTAGTGAGGGGTGGAGGGTGAGGTGTAGTGAGGGGTGGAGGGTGAGGTGTAGTGAGGGGTGGAGTAGTGAGGTGTGGTGAGGGGTGGAGGGTGAGGTGTAGTGAGGGGTGGAGGGTGAGGTGTAGTGAGGGGTGGAGGGTGAGGTGTAGTGAGGGGTGGAGGGTGAGGTGTAGTGAGGGGTGGAGTAGTGAGGTGTAGTGAGGGGTGGAGGGTGAGGTGTAGTGAGGGTGGAGGGTGAGGTGTAGTGAGGGGTGGAGTAGTGAGGTGTGGTGAGGGGTGGAGTAGTGAGGTGTGGTGAGGGTGGAGGGTGAGGTGTAGTGAGGGGTGGAGGGTGAGGTGTAGTGAGGGGTGGAGGGTGAGGTGTAGTGAGGGGTGGAGGGTGAGGTGTGGTGAGGGGTGGAGTAGTGAGGTGTGGTGAGGGGTGGAGGGTGAGGTGTAGTGAGGGGTGGAGTAGTGAGGTGTGGTGAGGGGTGGAGGGTGAGGTGTAGTGAGGGTGGAGGGTGAGGTGTGGTGAGGGGTGGAGGGTGAGGTGTAGTGAGGGGTGGAGGGTGAAGTGTAGTGAGGGGTGGAGGGTGAAGTGTGGTGAGGGTGGAGGGTGAGGTGTGGTGAGGGGTGGAGGGTGAGGTGTGGTGAGGGGTGGGGTGGAGGGTGAGGTGTAGTGAGGGGTGGAGTAGTGAGGTGTGGTGAGGGGTGGAGGGTGAGGTGTGGTGAGGGGTGGAGGCTGAGGGGTGGTGTGGGGTGGTGTGGGATGTTGTGGGTTAATGTGGTGTGGTGAGGGGTGGTGAGGGGTGGAGGGTGAGGTGTAGTGAGGGGTGATGAGGTGTGGGGTGGAGAGGTGAGGGATGGTGAGAGGTGGGGTGATGAGGGGTTGTGAGGTGAGGTGTGGTGAGGGGTGGTGTGGTGAGGGGTGGTGTGGTGAGAGGTGGGGTGGTTAGGGGTGGTGAAGTGTGGTGAGGGCTGGTGAGGTGTGGTGAGGGTTGTGTGGTGAGGTGTGGTTAGGGGTGGAGAGGGGTGTGGGGTGGTGAGGTGAGGGGTGGTGTGGTGAGGGGTGGAGAGGTGAGATGTGGTGAGGGGTGGAGGGTGAGGTGTGGTGAGGGGTGGAGGGTGAGGTGTGGTGAGGGGTGGGGTGGAGGGTGAGGTGTAGTGAGGGGTGGGGTGGTTAGGGGTTGTGAGTTGTGGTGAGGGGTGGTGAGGGATGTTGTGGGTTAATGTGGTGTGGTGAGGGGTGGTGTGGGATGTTGTGGGTTAATGTGGTGTGGTGAGGGGTGGTGTGGGCTGTTGTGGGTTAATGTGATGTGGTGAGGGGTGGTGTGGGATGTTGTGGGTTAATGTGGTGTGGTGAGGGGTGGTGTGGGATGTTGTGGGTTAATGTGATGTGATGTGGTGAGATGCCTACCTTCATTTGGTATGGTGTAGCGAGCATATTCAGGGAAGTAGTCTTCGATTTTGGATTTTCCCGCTAATACTTTCTCAGCCAACATGTCCTGCTTGTTCAGAAATAATATGATCGATATAGTGCGTAACCACCTGGAGATTAACAACAAACAAACAAACATTAAAATGTATGTCAGGTCCATCATAAATAGTTGACTGTGTGATTCAAATATATGTCTGTTGAAGCATAAAGACTTGATGGTGTGATTTAAAATGTACAGTACCTGTCAAAGGTTTGGACACACCTAGACATTTCAGGTGTTTTCTTTATTTTTTTTTACTATTTTCTACATTGTAGAAATAACACATATGGAGTCATGTAGTAACCAAAAAAGTGTTCAACAAATCACAATATATTTGAGATTTGAGATTGTTCAATGTAGCCACCCTTTGCCTTGATGACAGCTTTGCACACTCTTAGCATTCTCTCAACCAGCTTCAAGAGGTAGTCACCTGGAATGCATTTCAATTAACAGGTGTAAAAGTACATTTGTAGAATTTCATTCCTTCTTAATGTGTTTGAGCCAATCAGTTGCGTTGTATACAGAAGATAGCCCAATATGGTAAAAGACCAAGTCCATTTTATGGCAAGAACATCTCAAATAAGCAAAGAGAAACAACAGTCCATCATTACTTTAAGACATGAAGGTCAGTCAATATGGAACATTTCAAGAACTTTAAAAGGTTCTTCAAGTGCAGTTGCAAAAACCATCAAGCGCTATGATGAAACTGGCTCTCATGAGGACCTCCAAGTTCATTGGAGTTACCAGCCTCAGAAATTGCAGCCCAAATAAATGCTTCACAGAGTTCAAGTAAGAGACACATCTCAACATCAACTGTTCAGAGGAGACTGCGTGAATCAGGCCTTCATGGTCGAATTGCTGCAAAGAAACCACTACTAAAGGACACCGATAAGAAGAAGAGACTTGCTTGGGGCAAGAAAAATGAGCAATGGACATTAAACCGGTGGAAATCTGTCCTTTGGTCTGACAAGTCCAAATTTGAGATTTTTGGTTCCAACCTCTGTGTCTTTGTGAGACGCAGAGTAGGTGAACGGATGATTTCCACATGTGTGGTTCCCACGGTGAAGCATGGTGGAGGAGGTGTGATGGTGTGGGGGTGCTTTGCTGGTGACACTGTCAGTGATTTATTTAGAATTCAATTTATTTAGAACCCTAATAAAATGTCCTATTTGTAGGTAACTAAATAAATCCCTGTTAGACAAGTGGTATTTCTGTTTCAGCTGTTCGAAAGACATACGAAGTCCCTCCTCGTAACAATGTTCCAGAAGAGTGATACCCTTATCAGACCATGGTCTAAAGTTACTATTCTGGAAAAACATAGGAATCAATCTATTGTTCCATAGATGGGTTTTAGGGGAAAGAAATCCCTCGTCTGAGGGTTGTCTGTGATGGTTTATATTGATGTCCTGTCCCATTTGTAAAACAATTCTACCCCAGTGTCCTCATTTACCTCAAACTTTTCAATGTTCAACCATGAGGGAGAAGGACCATTGTCAAACCTCTGAGCCAGAAATCCAGACTGCGCAGCCCAGTAGTACATTCTGAAATTGGGGAGGTTTAAGCCCCCTTGACCGTAATCAAGGGTCAGTTTATCCAGGCCAACCCTAGGGATTTTGCCATGTCAGATAAACCGTCTGGTCAGCTTGTCGAGAGAGGAAAAGAATGCTGCGGGCACAGGGATAGGGAGAGATTGAAACAAATATAGAAATCTGGGCAGGACATTCCTTTTAATTACATTAATTCTACCCAGTAGAGTGAGAGGCAAGTCCATCCATTTACACAGGTCACCCTCCACCTTTTGCAACAAGCTGGCCCGATTGAGTTTATAGAGGTTCTTCAGGTTCTCTTCCAGCATTATGCCCAAATATGTGAAGCCAATAGGCGACCATCTAAAAAAGGAAACGTATGCTTGATGGTATGACGGTCAAAGACAGACAACGGTAAGATTTCGCTTTTATCAAAATTGACCTTATATCCAGAGAAAGAACTATAACACTGCAATAAGTTCTGTCAGTGAGAGAGGGAATGTTCTGGGTTCGTTAGAAATAAGATGAGGTCGTCCACAAAAAGTGTATGTCGGGGCAGGTTCTAATGGCCTCAGCCAACGGTTCGATTGTGAGGGCGAAGAGATGGGGGACGGACTTGGTCTTTTACCAAATAGGGCTATCTTCTGTATACCACCCCTACCTTGTCACAACACAACTGATTGGCTCAAACGCATTAAGAAGGTAAAATAAATTCCACAAATGAACTTTTAGCAAGGCACACCTGCTAATTGAAATGCATTCCAGGTGACTACCTCATGAAGCTGGTTGAGAGAATGCCAAGAGTGTGCAAAGCTGTCATCAAGGCAAAGGGTGGTTACTTTGAAGAATCTCAAATATATAATATATTTTGATTTGTTTAACATTTTTTTGGTTACTACATGATTATATATAAAAAAAAAAAAAAGTCCCTTCACTGGAACTAAGGAGCTTAGCCCGACCATGAAAAACAGCCCCAGACCATTATTCCTCCTCCACCAAACTTTACAGTTGGCACTATGCATTCGGGCCGGTAGCGTTCCCCTGGCATCCCCAGATTCTTCTGTCGGACTGCCAGATGGTGAAGTGTGATTCATCACTCCAGAGAACGCGTTTCCACTGCATCAGAGTCCAATGGCAGCGAGCTTTACACCGATCCAGCTGACTCTTAGCATTGCACATGGTGATCTTAGGCTTGTGTGCGGCTGCTCGGCCATGGAAACCCATTTCATGAAGCTCTCGACGAACAGTTATTGTGCTGACTGCTTCCAGAGGAACTCAGTAGTGTTGCAACCGAGGACAGACGATTTTTACGCGCTACAGCACTCGGCGGTCCCGTTCTGTGAGCTTGTGTGGCCTACCACTTCGCAGGCTGAGCCGTTGTTGCTCCTAGACGTTTCCACTTCACAATAACAGCCCTTACAGAGTTGTTCGAAAGGTGGCATCCTATGACGGTGCCACTTTGAAAGTCACTGAGCTCTTCAGTAAGGCCATTCTACTGCCAATGCTTGTCTATGGAGATTGCATGGCTGTGTGCTCGATTTTATACACCTGTCACCAATGGGTGTGGCTGAAATAGCCAAATCCCCTAATTTGAAGGGGTGTCGACATACTTTCGTATACATAGTGCATATAGTTCTAAACAGACCTGTTATTCCAGATACTTCCGGAAGAGGTCCAGGGTTAGAGGATCATATCAGTATAGTTCTAAACAGACCTGTTATTCCAGATACTGCGGAAGAGGTCCAGGGTTAGAGGATCATATCAGTATAGTTCTAAACAGACCTGTTATTCCAGATACTGCGGAAGAGGTCCAGGGCTTCCCGCAACCTGTTGGTGTTGTTGTCCTCCCTTATGACCATGTTGTAGCTGCTGCTGGCAACCACAAATATGATAGCAGTCACATCTACAGGAGAGGAGAGCAGAGGAGTTAAGATGATAGCAGTCACATCTACAGGAGAGGAGAACAGAGGAGTTAAGATGATAGCAGTCACGTCTACAGGAGAGCAGAGGAGTTAAGATGATAGCAGTCACGTCTACAGGAGAGCAGAGGAGTTAAGATGATAGCAGTCACGTCTACAGGAGAGGAGAGCAGAGGAGTTAAGATGATAGCAGTCACGTCTACAGGAGAGGAGAGGAGTTAAGATGATAGCAGTCACATCTACAGGAGAGGAGAACAGAGGAGTTAAGATGATAGCAGTCACGTCTACAGGAGAGCAGAGGAGTTAAGATGATAGCAGTCACGTCTACAGGAGAGCAGAGGAGTTAAGATGATAGCAGTCACGTCTACAGGAGAGGAGAGCAGAGGAGTTAAGATGATAGCAGTCACGTCTACAGGAGAGGAGAGGAGTTAAGATGATAGCAGTCACGTCTACAGGAGAGGAGAGGAGTTAAGATGATAGCAGTCACGTCTACAGGAGAGGAGAGGAGTTAAGATGATAGCAGTCACGTCTACAGGAGAGGAGAGGAGTTAAGATGATAGCAGTCACGTCTACAGGAGAGGAGAGGAGTTAAGATGATCGCAGTCACGTCTACAGGAGAGGAGAGCAGAGGAGTTAAGATGATAGCAGTCACGTCTACAGGAGAGGAGAGGAGAGGAGAGGAGTTAAGATGATAGCAGTCACGTCTACAGGAGAGGAGAGGAGAGGAGTTAAGATGATAGCAGTCACGTCTACAGGAGAGGAGAGCAGAGGAGTTAAGATGATAGCAGTCACATCTACAGGAGAGGAGAGGAGTTAAGATGATAGCAGTCACGTCTACAGGAGAGGAGAGCAGAGGAGTTAAGATGATAGCAGTCACGTCTACAGGAGAGGAGAACAGAGGAGTTAAGATGATAGCAGTCACATCTACAGGAGAGGAGAGGAGTTAAGATGATAGCAGTCACGTCTACAGGAGAGGAGAGGAGTTAAGATGATAGCAGTCACATCTACAGGAGAGGAGAGGAGTTAAGATGATAGCAGTCACGTCTACAGGAGAGCAGAGGAGAGGAGTTAAGATGATAGCAGTCACGTCTACAGGAGAGGAGAGGAGAGGAGTTAAGATGATAGCAGTCACGTCTACAGGAGAGCAGAGGAGTTAAGATGATAGCAGTCACGTCTACAGGAGAGGAGAGGAGTTAAGATGATCGCAGTCACGTCTACAGGAGAGGAGAGCAGAGGAGTTAAGATGATAGCAGTCACGTCTACAGGAGCGGAGAGGAGTTAAGATGATCGCAGTCACGTCTACAGGAGAGGAGAGCAGAGGAGTTAAGATGATAGCAGTCACGTCTACAGGAGAGGAGAGGAGTTAAGATGATAGCAGTCACGTCTACAGGAGAGGAGAGGAGTTAAGATGATAGCAGTCACGTCTACAGGAGAGCAGAGGAGTTAAGATGATAGCAGTCACGTCTACAGGAGAGGAGAGCAGAGGAGTTAAGATGATAGCAGTCACGTCTACAGGAGAGGAGTTAAGATGATAGCAGTCACGTCTACAGGAGAGGAGTTAAGATGATAGCAGTCACGTCTACAGGAGAGGAGAGGAGTTAAGATGATAGCAGTCACGTCTACAGGAGAGGAGAGGAGAGGAGTTAAGATGATAGCAGTCACGTCTACAGGAGAGGAGAGGAGTTAAGATGATAGCAGTCACGTCTACAGGAGAGCAGAGGAGTTAAGATGATAGCAGACATATCTACAGGAGAGGAAAGCAGAGGAGTTAAGATGATAGCAGTCACGTCTACAGGAGAGGAGAGGAGTTAAGATGATAGCAGTCACGTCTACAGGAGAGGAGAGCAGAGGAGTTAAGATGATAGCAGTCACGTCTACAGGAGAGGAGAACAGAGGAGTTAAGATGATAGCAGTCACGTCTACAGGAGAGGAGAGGAGTTAAGATGATAGCAGTCACGTCTACAGGAGAGGAGAGGAGTTAAGATGATAGCAGTCACGTCTACAGGAGAGGAGAGGAGTTAAGATGATAGCAGTCACGTCTACAGGAGAGGAGAGCAGAGGAGTTAAGATGATAGCAGTCACGTCTACAGGAGAGGAGAGCAGAGGAGTTAAGATGATAGCAGTCACGTCTACAGGAGAGGAGAGGAGTTAAGATGATAGCAGTCACGTCTACAAGAGAGGAGAGGAGTTAAGATGATAGCAGTCACGTCTACAGGAGAGGAGAGCAGAGGAGTTAAGATGATAGCAGTCACGTCTACAGGAGAGGAGAGGAGAGGAGTTAAGATGATAGCAGTCACATCTACAGGAGAGGAGAGGAGTTAAGATGATAGCAGTCACGTCTACAGGAGAGGAGAGCAGAGGAGTTAAGATGATAGCAGTCACGTCTACAGGAGAGGAGAGGAGTTAAGATGATAGCAGTCACGTCTACAGGAGAGGAGAGGAGTTAAGATGATAGCAGTCACGTCTACAGGAGCGGAGAGCAGAGGAGTTAAGATGATAGCAGTCACGTCTACAGGAGAGGAGAGGAGTTAAGATGATAGCAGTCACGTCTACAGGAGAGCAGAGGAGTTAAGATGATAGCAGACATATCTACAGGAGAGGAAAGCAGAGGAGTTAAGATGATAGCAGTCACGTCTACAGGAGAGGAGAGGAGTTAAGATGATAGCAGTCACGTCTACAGGAGAGGAGAGCAGAGGAGTTAAGATGATAGCAGTCACGTCTACAGGAGAGGAGAACAGAGGAGTTAAGATGATAGCAGTCACGTCTACAGGAGAGGAGAGGAGTTAAGATGATAGCAGTTCGTCTACAGGAGAGGAGAGGAGTTAAGATGATAGCAGTCACGTCTACAGGAGAGGAGAGGAGTTAAGATGATAGCAGTCACGTCTACAGGAGAGGAGAGCAGAGGAGTTAAGATGATAGCAGTCACGTCTACAGGAGAGGAGAGCAGAGGAGTTAAGATGATAGCAGTCACGTCTACAGGAGAGGAGAGGAGTTAAGATGATAGCAGTCACGTCTACAAGAGAGGAGAGGAGTTAAGATGATAGCAGTCACGTCTACAGGAGAGGAGAGCAGAGGAGTTAAGATGATAGCAGTCACGTCTACAGGAGAGGAGAACAGAGGAGTTAAGATGATAGCAGTCACATCTACAGGAGAGGAGAGGAGTTAAGATGATAGCAGTCACGTCTACAGGAGAGGAGAGGAGTTAAGATGATAGCAGTCACGTCTACAGGAGAGGAGAGGAGAGGAGTTAAGATGATAGCAGTCACGTCTACAGGAGAGGAGAGCAGAGGAGTTAAGATGATAGCAGTCACGTCTACAGGAGAGGAGAGGAGTTAAGATGATAGCAGTCACGTCTACAGGAGAGGAGAGGAGAGGAGTTAAGATGATAGCAGTCACGTCTACAGGAGCGGAGAGCAGAGGAGTTAAGATGATAGCAGTCACGTCTACAGGAGAGGAGAGGAGTTAAGATGATAGCAGTCACGTCTACAGGAGAGGAGAGGAGTTAAGATGATAGCAGTCACGTCTACAGGAGAGGAGAGGAGTTAAGATGATAGCAGTCACGTCTACAGGAGAGGAGAGCAGAGGAGTTAAGATGATAGCAGTCACGTCTACAGGAGAGGGTTTACAACAGGGATGGGAAACTTTGATGGGGGTGGGAGCCCCAAAAAATCAGGGGCCGCAGTGGCTCACATCCATACCCACACATGCAGTCAGAGCCGGCCGTAATTGGGGGGGGGATTGGCACTTTACAAGCAAAGCAAAAGTTTTTAGCAGTCCCCCCCTTTAGACAGCGGGGAAAATAAAAAAAATGAAGTTTTAGCGTTCATTTCCTTTGATTCTACACATTTTGTCACGGGGCTTACAGAAAATGTTGCAATTTTAAAGCAAGTTTGCTGCAATTCTACATATTTTGCCAAGGGACGGAAAGAAGACTTAGCAATTTTATAACTAATAACTCGTTTTTTTTTTCCTTCATCAATCTTCACACAATACCCCGTAATAACAAAGCAAAAACAGGTTTTTATACATTTCTGCAAATGTATTAAAAAAATAAAATGCAATATCACATTGACATAAGTATTCAGACCCTTTACTCAGTACTTTATTGAAGCACCTTTGGCAGCGATTACCCAAGTCTTCTTGGGTATGACGCCACAAGCTTGGCTGTAACGGTGTGCGCTGAGAGTCGGGAAGCAAGTTCAGGGGAGTGAGTGTTTCAATGAATAAACGTAACGCGATACAAACAACGCACAGACATGAACTAGAACAGAAACAACAACGCCTGGGGAAGGAACCAAAGGGAGCGACATATATAGGGAAGGTAATCAGGGAGGTGATGGAGTCCAGGCGAGCCTGATGACTCGCAGGTGCGCGTAACGATGGTGACAGGTGTGCGCCAATACGAGCAGCTTGGTGACCTAGAGGCCGGAGAGGAAGCACACGTGACAGTCCCCGACGCCCGGGTCCAGCCGCCGTCATTCCCACCGAAACGGAAAACCCCCCCCACAAAACAACAACAACAAAAACCCACTTCCTGATGCTTCCCTTGGGTGAGGCGTCATTCTGTAACGGTGTGTGCTGAGAGTCGGGAATTGGCACACCAGTGTTTTAATAAAATAAACAGAACATAATACTAAACAAGAAACTCTAACAGCACACAGACATGAAACAATGACGCCTGGGGAAGGAACCAAAGGGAGTGACACATACAGGGCAGGTAATCAAGGAGGTGATGGGAGTTCAGGTGAGTCTGATGACGCGCAGGTGCACGTAACGATGGTGACAGGTGTGAGGGAGCACACGTGACATTGGCACACCTGTATTTGGGGAGTTTCGCCCATTCTTCTCTGCAGATCCTCTCAGGCTCTGTCAGGTTGGATGGGGAGCATCACTGCACAGCTATTTTCAGGTCTCTCCAGAGATGTTCGATCAGGTTCAAGTCCGGGCACCGGCTGGGAAACTCAAGGACATTCAAAGACTTGTCCTGAAGCAACTCCTGCGTTGTCTTGGCTGTGTGCTTAGGGTCATTGTCCTGTTAGAAGGTGAACCTTCGCCCCCAGTCTGAGGTCCTGAGCGCTTTGGAGTAGTTTTTCATCAAGGATCTCTCTGTACTTTGCTCCATTCATCTTTGCCCCGATCCTGACCAGTCTCCCAGTCCCTGCCACTGAAAAACATCCCCACAGGATGATGCTGCCACCACCATGCTTCATCGTAGGGATGGTGCCAGGTTTCCTCCAGACGTGACACTTGGCATGCAGGCCAAAGAGCTTAATCAACAGTTTCATCAGACCAGATAATCTTGTTTCTCATGGTCTGAGAGTCCTTTAGGTGCCTTTTGGCAAACTCCAAGCGGGCTGTCATGTGCCTTTTACTGAGGAGTGGCTTCCGTCTGGCCATTCTACCATAAAGGCCTTATTGGTGGAGTGCTGCAGAGATGGTTGTCCTTCTGGAAGTTTCTCCCATCTCCACAGAGGAACTCTGGAGCTCTGTCAGTGACCATCAGGTTCTTGGTCACCTCCGTGACCAAGGCCCTTCTCCCCCAATTGCTCAGTTTGACCGGTCGGCCAGCTCTAGGAAGAGTCTTGGTTGTTCCAAACTTCTTCCATTTAAGAATGATGGAGGCCCTGTGTTCTTGGGGACCTTCAATGCTGCAGACATTGTTTGGTACCCTTCCCCAGATCTGTGCCTAGACACAACCCTGTCTCTGAGCTCTACGGACAATTCCTTCGACCTTATGTCTTGGTTTTTGCTCTGACGTGCACTGTCGACTGTGGGACCTTTATATAGACAGGTGTGTGCTTATCCAATTCATGTCCAATAAATTTAAATTACCACAGGTGGTCTTCAATCAAGTTGTAGAAACATCTCAAGGATGATCATAGCAAAGGGTCTGAATACTTATGTAAATAAGGTGTTTCTGTTTTAAATTTTTAATACATTTGCTAAAATAAAATAAAAATAACTGTTTTCGCTTTGCCATCATGGGGTATTGGGTGTAGATTGATGAGGATTTTTTTTTTAAATGTAATACATTTTAGAATAACGTAACAAAATGTGGAAAAAGGGAAGGAGTCTGAATACTTTCCGACGGCTCTGTAAAACATCAACATAAACACGTCTGAAATTGACACCCTTGATAAAGAAGAGCAAAAAAGACTCAAATAAATAATTTAAATACTCAGCTATATTGTATTCTCCCAAAAATGTGGAAATGATTATTAGTCATTATTATTTATCTATTTTATACTGATACAATATCCTTGCAAGGATAATGGCACTGAGCCTTAAAGAAATGGCCCCAGGACCAGTTGGACGTAAAATAGCCCCATAACACCAAAGATCCACCACCATATTTTACAGCAGGTATGGGGTTCTTTACTGCTTACGCATTCTCATATCGACACCAAACCCACCGGTGGTGTGCGTGGCCAACGAGCTCTATTTTCATGTCATCTGACCAAAGCACAGGTTCCAATCCAATGGCGCCTGAGGAGATGGCTGCCGTTTCGAAGGGCTTTTAACCAATTGTGATATTGTGTGTGGTTTTTTTTTTATCGCGTTATTTGTAACTTATTTTTGTACATATTGTTTCTGCCACCGACTCTTATGTTTCTGGATATCAGGGATTACAGCGATTACTCACCTCGGGCCTGGATGAAGATTTTACCTCATCCCCGTCATTCGCAGGAGAAAGAGACGGAGATATCATCGGGGTCATAGGTCGGGGTGCCTTGTAAGGATCTGACAGCGAGTGGGTAATCTGCCTCGACCATCAGTCCTATTAGCGTAAAATCATTGGATAACAAAATAGACGAGCTGTTAACGGTTAATATCTTGTGTTTCACCGAGTCGTGGCTGAACGCCGACATGGATAAAATACAGCTGGCGGGGTTTTACGCTGCATCGGCAAGACAGAACAGCTGCCTCCGGTAAGACGAGGGGTGGCGGTCTGTGTATATTTGTAAACGACAGCCGGTGCACAAAATCAAATATTAAGGAAGTGTACACAGCTCTCCATCGCCCTCCATTTGGCAACTCTGACCATGATACTTGTTATTTGGCCATTGGCCAAGTTGTACTACAAAAAGGAATACCTATGTGAGAATGCTGTTCATTGACTACAGCTCAGCGTTAAACACAATAGTGCCCTCCAAAGCTCATCACTAAGCTAAGGACCCTGGGACTAAACACCTCCCTCTGCAACTGGATCCTGGACTTCCTGACGGGCCGCCCCCAGGTGGTAAGTATAAGTAACAACACATCCGCCACGCTGATCCTCAACACGGGGGCCCCTCAGGGGTGCTCTCTTCGTCCCCTCCTGTACTCCCTGTTCACCCACGACGGCGTGGCCAGGCACGACTCCAACACCATCATTAAGTTGCCGACGACACAACAGTGGTAGGCCTGATCACCGACAACAACGAGATTACCCCCAAGCTATAAGACTCCTGGACATCTAATCAAGCATTTCACTGTAAGGTCTACACCTGTTGTATTCAGCGTTTCACTGTAAGGTCTACACCTGTTGTATTCAGCATTTCACTGTAAGGTCTACACCTGTTGTATTCAGCATTTCACTGTAAGGTCTACACCTGTTGGATTCAGCATTTCACTGTTGGATTCTGTTGTATTCTGTTGTATTCAGCGTTTCACTGTAAGGTCTACACCTGTTGTATTCAGCGTTTCACTGTAAGGCCTACACCTGTTGTATTCAGCATTTCACTGTAAGGTCTACACCTGTTGGATTCAGCATTTCACTGTTGGATTCTGTTGTATTCTGTTGTATTCAGCGTTTCACTGTAAGGTCTACACCTGTTGTATTCAGCATGTCACTGTAAGGTCTACACCTGTTGGATTCAGCATTTCACTGTAAGGTCTACACCTGTTGTATTCAGCATGTCACTGTAAGGTCTACACCTGTTGTATTCAGCATGTCACTGTAAGGTCTACACCTGTTGTATTCAGCATTTCACTGTAAGGTCTACACCTGTTGTATTCAGCATTTCACTGTAAGGTCTACACCTGTTGTATTCAGCATGTCACTGTAAGGTCTACACCTGTTGTATTCAGCGTTTCACTGTGAGGTCTACACCTGTTGGATTCAGCATTTCACTGTAAGGTCTACACCTGTTGTATTCAGCATTTCACTGTAAGGTCTACACCTGTTGTATTCAGCGCATGTGCCAATGCCATTTAGAAATCTCCAGGCATTTACATTTGTTGGATGACGTGAAAATAGAGCTCTTTGGTCACGCACACCAGTGGTGGGTTTGGTGTCGAAATGAGAAGGCATAAGCAGAAAATAACCCCATACCTGCTGGAAAATATGGTGGTGGATATAACCACCAGTGGTGATTTTATAAAATATTGAATTTGGCCTTTACTTGTTGTTTCGTACAGACATTGGCAAGTCTAATTCAAGGACTTTCAAGTACTTTTTCCAGCACTAATATTCATTTTCAAGGACCATCAGTTTGTAATAGTTACTGATATGCAATTGTTTCTAGTCGCCACCAGATGTCAGTATATCACCCCAACCTCATGATAAAACACCCCAACTAACTTACTATTCATCACCACCCTTTACAAGTTCTACTCAATAATAGGCTTCTTATTGATGACATACATGAGTGCTAAGTAGTGATCGCTATAGCTACAAAAAGCATCTTGTTTTCCAACTGGCAGCTTTAGATGTCGCCAGTCAGGAGAAGGGCGGTTGAGCTGTGTGAGGAAAACGTCACGTGAACGGCTGTGTTTGAGGAAAACGTCACGTGAACGGCTGTGTTTGAGGAAAACGTCACGTGAACGGCTGTGTTTGAGGAAAACGTCACGTGAACGGCTGTGTGAGGGAAAACGTCACGTGAACGGCTGTGTTTGAGGGAAAACGTCACGTGAACGGCTGTGTTTGAGGAAAACGTCACGTGAACGGCTGTGTTTGAGGAAAACGTCACGTGAACGGCTGTGTGAGGGAAAACGTCACGTGAACGGCTGTGTTTGAGGGAAAACGTCACGTGAACGGCTGTGTTTGAGGAAAACGTCACGTGAACGGCTGTGTTTGAGGGAAAACGTCACGTGAACGGCTGTGTTTGAGGAAAACGTCACGTGAACGGCTGTGTTTGAGGAAAGCGTCACGTGAGCGGCTGTGTTTGAGGAAAACGTCACGTGAACGGCTGTGTTTGAGGAAAACGTCACGTGAACGGCTGTGTTTGAGGAAAACGTCACGTGAACGGCTGTGTGAGGGAAAACGTCACGTGAACGGCTGTGTTTGAGGAAAACGTCACGTGAACGGCTGTCGCTTGATAAATGGGGGCAAAAAAAAGTTATGGAGAGAAAAAGTCACAATGTAGAAACTGGTGCCAATTCACCCCTTTTCATTCTGCGACTCACACCGTGCCGGTTGGTGTGGTCCAGTGCTTTAAAAAAAAAGTAGGTAAACAAATACTTAACAAAAAATATATAAACGCAAACATGTAAAGTGTTTTTTCTAATATTTTTCATATTTAACATATTTTGATCATTTTGTGTTCTCCTCTCATTTTAATTAAAGTATTTTTCAAGTACCAACTGGAGAAAATGTCTGATTTTCAAGTTATTCCAGGACTTGAATTTCAGAGTGATGAATTCAAGTCCTTTAAGCACCTCAAATCACCTTGTGTGTTACAGTAATGTTATCTGGTTTCAATCAAGATAAAAGCACAGCAGAAAAGTAGAAGACTGGGTTTAAAAAGCTCTCCTAGCGTGTCTCCTAGGGCGTCTCCTAGGGTGTTTGACATTATGATTTTGGTGGGTGCTATGCTGCCTCCAAAGGTTCCATGGCCACAATAAAACAAAATTATGAATGAGAATGTCATGGTAATTTTAGTGCCATGTTGGAAAATAAGGCTCTGTCCCCACCTACACCTACTGAGTCTAATATTTTCTGTTGCAGCTAATGGATTTAGGGATGGTTTCCCGGACACAGATCGAGAATAGTCGGTAGGTCAAACCGTTCGGACGCTACAGACGTTTTTTCGTGAGAAGACCGATTTTCTGGGATGTCTCCTGGTCTGACAAACACCGTTCTCTAGCTCCGTCACCTTTCACCTCAGATGTGGAACTGCGACATCCGCAGATGCGGAGACGCATCAAATGGAAGACGCGGAGACGCATCAAATGGAAAAAAACTGATATCTCTACCATAAACTGATATCTCTACCTTAAACTGATATCTCTACCTTTAACGGATATCTCTACCTTAAACGGATATCTCTACCTTAAACTGATATCTCTACCTTAAACTGATATCTCTACCTTAAACTGATATCTCTACCTTTAACTGATATCTCTACCTTCAACTGATATCTCTACCTTCAACTGATATCTCTACCTTTAACTGATATCTCTACCTTCAACTGATATCTCTACCTTCAACTGATATCTCTACCTTTAACGGATATCTCTACCTTAAACTGATATCTCTACCTTAAACGGATATCTCTACCTTCAACTGATATCTCTACCTTCAACTGATATCTCTACCTTTAACGGATATCTCTACCTTTAACGGATATCTCTACCTTAAACGGATATCTCTACCTTTAACGGATATCTCTACCTTTAACTGATATCTCTACCTTTAACGGATATCTCTACCGGATATCTCTACCTTAAACGGATATCTCTACCTTAAACAGATATCTCTACCTTAAACTGATATCTCTACCTTTAACTGATATCTCTACCTTAAACTGATATCTCTACCGGATATCTCTACCTTAAACTGATATCTCTACCTTAAACTGATATCTCTACCTTAAATGGATATCTCTACCTTTAACGGATATCTCTACCTTTAACGGATATCTCTACCTTAAACTGATATCTCTACCTTAAACTGATATCTCTACCTTAAACTGATATCTCTACCTTAAACTGATATCTCTACCGGATATCTCTACCTTAAACGGATATCTCTACCTTAAACGGATATCTCTACCTTAAACGGATATCTCTACCTTAAATGGATATCTCTACCTTTAACGGATATCTCTACCTTAAACTGATATCTCTACCTTAAACGGATATCTCTACCTTCAACTGATATCTCTGCCTTTAACTGATATCTCTACCGGATATCTCTACCTTAAACGGATATCTCTACCTTAAACGGATATCTCTACCTCATCCCCTACCATAGTCATTTATTTATCTTGCTCCTTTGCACCCCAGTATTTTTACTTTGCACATTCATCTACTGCACATTTACCATTCCAGTGTTAAATTGCTATACTGTAATTACTTTGCCACCATGGCCTATTTATTGCCTTATGTTCCTTATCCTACCTCATTTGCACACATTGTATATAGATTTGTTTTTTTCCTACTGTATTATTGACTGTATGTTTGTTTTACTCCAATGGGTAACTCTGTGTTGTTGTATGTGTCGAACTGCTTTGCTTTATCTTGGCCAGGTCGCAGTTGTAAATGAGAACTTGTTCTCAACTGGCCTACCTGTATTATGACATCATATAGAACTACCTGGTTAAATAAAGGTGTATTATGACATCAGATAGAACTACCTGGTTAAATAAAGGTGAAATAAAAATAAATAAAATAAATGTACACACACACACACAACGCACCATTAAAGCACTGGATCCATTTTCTCCTTTCGTCTCTCTGGCCGCCTACATCAAACATGCTGAGAGAGGAGAGGGAGGAGAGAGGAGAGAGGGAGGAGAGAGGGAGGAGAGCAAGGAGAGAGGGAGGAGAGAGAGGAGAGAGGGGGGAGAGAGCGAGGAGAGCAAGGAGAGAGGGAGGAGAGAGAGAGGGGAGAGGGAGGAGAGAGGAGGAGAAAGGAGAGGGAGGAGGGGGAGGAGAGGAGAGAGGAGAATAGACAGGGAGAAGAGAGAGAGAGGGAGGAGAGAGAGGGAGGAGAGCGGAGAGAGGGAGGTGAGGAGAAGAGAGTAGAGAGGGAGGAGAGAAGAGAGAGGAGACGAGAGAGGGAGGGGAGGGGAGAGAGATGGAGGGGAGAAGGAGAGAAACAGGAGGAGAGAAACAGAAGGAGGAGAGAATAGAGGAGAGGAGACAGAATATTAGGTCACATAACCACATGTAACACTGGGCTGACTGACTGACTGACTGGCTGGCTGGACTGGCTGGCTGGACTGGCTGACTGGACTGGCTGGCTGACGGACGGACTGAAAAACTGACTGGACAGGCTGGCTGGCTGGCTGGCTGGCTGGCTGGCTGACTGGCTGGACTGGACTGACTGGACTGGCTGGCTGGCTGACTGGCCTGACTGTCTTTCTGACTGGCTGGACTGACTGGCTTTCTGGCTGGACTGGCTAGACTGACTGGTTGACTGGACTGACTGACTGGACTGGCTGGAATGACTGGGCTGTCTGATTGACTGACTGGACTGGCTGGACTGCTGGGTGACTTGACTGGCTGACTGTCTGGATTGACTGGACTGGCTGGCTGACTGGACTGTCTGGCTGGACTGACTGGACTGGACTGGCTGGCTGACTGGCTGACTGATTGTCTGTCTGGCTGGCCTGACTGGCTTTCTGACTGACTAGACTGGCTAGACTGACTGACTGGTTGACTGGACTGACTGACTGGACTGACTGGACTGGACTGGCTGGCTGACTGGCTGGACTGACTGGCTTTCTGACTGACTAGACTGGCTAGACTGGTCTGGCTGGAATGACTGGGCTGTCTGACTGACTGGACTGGCTGACTACTGACTGACTGACGGGACTGAGTGATTAGACAGAACAAGAGAGAGAGACAGAGAGAGAGAGAGACAGATAGAGCAAGAGAAAGAGAGAGAGAGTGAGACAGAGAGAGAGACAGACAGATAGAGCAAGAAAGAGACAGAGAGAGAGAGAGAGAGAGAGAGAGAGAGAGAGAGAGAGAGAGAGCAAGAAAGAGACAGACAGATAGAGAGAGAGAGAGAGAGAGAGAGAGATAGAGACAGACAGATAGAGCAAGAAAGAGACAGAGAGAGAGAGAGAGAGAGAGAGAGAGAGAGAGAGAGCAAGAAAGAGACAGACAGATAGAGAGAGAGAGAGAGATAGAGACAGACAGACAGATAGAGCAAGAAAGAGACAGAGAGAGAGAGAGAGAGAGAGAGAGAGAGAGAGAGAGAGAGAGAGAGAGAGAGAGAGAGAGAGACAGATAGAGCGAGAGAGAGATACTTACTGAAAGTTGACTTTGTCTACTTGGAACCGCGTCTCGAATATCCCTGAAGTTAAAACTCTGCATCGTAGCAGGTCCTGGTCTGTGGGAGTGTAGTCTCCTTGTCTTACGGAGTCAATTCTGTCCAGGAAACTGCAAAGACACACACACACACACACCGTTATCACTCATGTCATTCTGTCCAGGAAACTGCAGAGAAACACACACCGTTATCACTCATGTCATTCTGTCCAGGAAACTGCAGAGAAACACACACCATTATCACTCATGTCATTCTGCGTCACTAGGGGTGACTGTGGGCTCTCGTTCTCAGTGGCCGACGTGATCAAGACATTTAAACGTGTTAACCCTCGCAAGGTTGCCGGCCCAGAGCATGCTCAGACCAGCTGGCTGGAGTGTTTACGGACATATTCAATCTCTCCCTATCCCAGTCTGTTGTCCCCACATGCTTCAAGAGGGCCAACGTTGTTCCTGTTCCCAAAAAAGCAAAGGTAACTGAACTAAATAACTATCGCCCCATAGCACTCACTTTCTGTCATCATGAAGTGCTTTGAGGGGCTAGTCAAGGATCATATCACCTCCACCTTACCGGCCACCCTAGACCCACTTCAATTTGCTTACCGCCCCAATAGGTCCACAGACGATGCAATCGCCATCACACTGCACACTGCCCTATCCCATCTGGACAAGAGGAATATCTATGTAAGAATGCTGTTCATTGACTACAGCTCAGCATTCAACAAGATAGTACCCTCCAAACTCATCATTAAGCTCAGGACCCTGGGTCTGAACCCAGCCCTGTGCAACTGGACTTCCTGACGGGCTGCCCCCCTGGTGGTGAAGGTAGGAAACAACACCTCCACTTCACTGATCCTCAACACTGGGGCCCCACAAGGGTGCGTGCTCAGCCCCCTCCTGTACTCCCTGTTCACCCACGACTGAGTGGCCAAGCACGCCTCCAACTCAACCATCATGTTCGCAGACGACACAACAGTAGTAGGCCTGATTACCAACAATGACGAGACGGCCTACAGCGAGGAGGTGAAGCCTCTGGCGAAGTGGTGCCAGGAAAATAACCTCTTCCTCAATGTCAACAAAACAAAGGAGCTGATCGTGGACTACAGGAAACAGCAGAAGGAGCACCCCCCCTATCCACATTGACGGGACCACAGTGGAGAAGGTGAAGAGCTTCCAGTTCCTCTGCGTACACATCACTGACAAACTGAAATGGTCCACCCACACAGACAGCGTGGTGAAGAAGGCACAACAGCACCTCTACAACCTCCGGAGGCTGAAGAAATTTGGCTTGGACCCTAAGACCCTCACAAACTTTTACAGATGCACCACTGAGAGCATCCTGTCAGGCTGTATCACCGCCTGGTACAGTATCTGCACCGTTCGCTAAACCGCAGGGCTCTCCAGAGGGTGGTGTGGTCTCCTCAACGCATCACCGGTAGGCAAACTACCTGCCCTCCAGGACACCTACACCACCCGCTGTCACAGGAAGGCTGAAAAGATCCTCAAGGACAACAACCACCCGATCATCTGCCTGTTCACCCCGCTATCATCCAGAAGGCGAGGTCAGTACAGGTGTATCAAAGCTGGGACCGAGAGACTGAAAAACAGCTTCTATCTCAAGGCCATCAGACTATTCAAAAGCCATCACCAGCCGGCTATGACCCGGTACCCTGCCCTGAACTTAATCACTGTCACCAGCCGGCTACGACCCGGTACCCTGCCCTGAACTTAATCACTGTCACCAGCCGGCTACGACCCAGTACCCTGCCCTGAAATTAATCACTGTCACCAGCCGGCTACGACCCAGTACCCTGCCCTGAAATTAATCACTGTCACCAGCCGGCTACGACCCTGTACCCTGCCCTGAACTTAATCACTGTCACCAGCCGGCTTTGACCCTGTACCCTGCCCTGAACTTAATCACTGTCACCAGCCGGTTACTCAACCCTGCACCTTAAAGGCTGCTGCCCTACGTACATTGCATTCGGAAAGTAATCAGACCCCTTGACCTGTTCAGACCCCTTGACCTGTTCAGACCCCTTGACCTGTTCAGACCCATTGACCTTTTCAGACCCCGTGACCTTTTCAGACCGCTTGACCTGTTCAGACCCCTTGACCTTTTCAGACCCATTGACCTTTTCAGACCCATTGACCTTTTTAGACCCATTGACCTTTTCAGACCCCGTGACCTTTTCAGACCGCTTGACCTGTTCAGACCCCTTGACCTGTTCAGACCCCTTGACCTTTTCAGACCCCTTGACCTGTTCAGACCCCTTGACCTGTTCAGATCCCTTGACCTGTTCAGACCCCTTGACCTGTTCAGACCCCTTGACCTTTTCAGACCCATTGACCTTTTCAGACCCCTTGACCTGTTCAGACCCCTTGACCTGTTCAGACCCCTTGACCTTTTCAGACCCCTTGACCTTTTCAGACCCATTGACCTTTTCAGACCCATTGACCTTTTTAGACCCCTTGACCTGTTCAGACCCCTTGACCTTTTCAGACCCCTTGACCTGTTCAGACCCCTTGACCTGTTCAGACCCCTTGACCTGTTCAGACCCCTTGACCTTTTCAGACCCATTGACCTTTTCAGACCCCTTGACCTGTTCAGACCCCTTGACCTGTTCAGACCCCTTGACCTTTTCAGACCCCTTGACCTTTTTAGACCCCTTGACCTGTTCAGACCCCTTGACCTTTTCAGACCCCTTGACCTGTTCAGACCCCTTGACCTGTTCAGACCCCTTGACCATTTCAGACCCCTTGACCTTTTCTAAATTTTGTTACATTACATTCTTATTCTAAAATTGATTACATTTAATTTATTCTCATCAATCTACACACAATACACCATAATGACGTCACAACACCCCATAATGACATCACAACACCCCATAATGACATCACAATACCCCATAATGACGTCACAACACCCCATAATGACATCACAACACCCCATAATGACATCACAATACCCCATAATGACATCACAAAACCCCATAATGACATCACAATACCCCATAATGACATTACAATACCCCATAATGACAAATCGTTTTTAGAAATATTTGCTCGCTCATTAAAAATAAACAACAGAAATACCTTATTTTCATAAGTATTCAGACCCTTTTGCTATGAGACTCGACGTTGAGCTCAGGTGCATCATGTTTCCATTGTTTGGGTCAATGGAGATACCTGGGAGAAGTCTTGATGAAAACCCCAGATGAGTTAGATTAGGAGGCGGCAGTGAAAATAACAAGAAATGTTCAGCCAGACTCCAGCCAGACTGTTGTGTTTGGCTAGCAGTGTGTCTGTCTGCTCCAGCCAGACTGTTGTGTTTGGCTAGCAGTGTTTCTGTCTGCTCCAGCCAGACTGTTGTGTTTGGCTAGCAGTGTTTCTGTCTGCTCCAGCCAGACTGTTGTGTTTGGCTAGCAGTGTTTCTGTCTGCTCCAGCCAGACTGTTGTGTTTGGCTAGCAGTGGGTCTGTCTGCTCCAGCCAGACTGTTGTGTTTGGCTAGCAGTGGGTCTGTCTGCTCCAGCCAGACTGTTGTGTTTGGCTAGCAGTGTGTCTGTCTGCTCCAGCCAGACTGTTGTGTTTGGCTAGCAGTGGGTCTGTCTGCTCCAGCCAGACTGTTGTGTTTGGCTAGCAGTGTGTCTGTCTGCTCCAGCCAGACTGTTGTGTTTGGCTAGCAGTGGGTCTGTCTGCTCCAGCCAGACTGTTGTGTTTGGCTAGCAGTGTGTCTGTCTGCTCCAGCCAGACTGTTGTGCTTGGCTAGCAGTGTGTCTGTCTGCTCCAGCCAGACTGTTGTGTTCGGCTAGCAGTGTGTCTGTAGCCATAAGCCGCGCCCGAGTTTCAAGTTATAATACATTTGCAGACTATTGTAAGATAAACTACTATTCCTAATGTGATGAGTAGTTTGGATAGTCATCATTTAGGCTAATAATAATATAACTCAATCACTGTTCGCAAATAAAAAAAGACAGTTCAACGCATAGCGTAGAATAGGCCTAGGCTATATCAGATACTATTTTTATAAACACATTTCGAGCAATTCTACTACCCCCTTTTCATATGACCGGAGACATTGGAATAATCTTTGGTAACACTTTACTTGACGCCCCAGCATCATAACACGCTATGACACGGTCATAACCATGTCATAAACGCTGATATAACGTGGCATAACCTGTTATAATGCGGACACCTACAGAAGAGTGTTAAAATCCAACCCCACAAGGCAAAACCTTCCATTGTAAAACATAAATATACATATATATATATATATATATATTTATATTTTAAAGTTGACCATATTAAATTATCATTGTAATGGCCACACACATTGATGTCAGCAAAGCACCAACACCAATGCTCTGTTTGTTGATGACTGGGGGGGTGTCATAAAGTGTCATAAAGTGTATTTTATACAAGTTATAAAAAAATATGATGAACAAAACATGACTGTAAAAAGACTTCATTTACAACAAACTTTCAAACCAAAGGAAACTTCTTGGCAGGGTTAAAAACAAAAAACAAAAAAATGAATTTGAATAAATGTGGGTTTTGACACTCTTATGTAGGTGTCATAACCAGCCGTAAAATAACACAACACGTGTCACAACAGGCGTAAAAAAGATATATGTGTCATGACAGCGTCACGAACATATTATAACGGGTTATGACAAGTTATGTCAGCTGTTATGACATGTTATGAAATGGTTATGACCGTGTCACAATGTGTTATGACACTGGGGTGTCAAGTAAAGTGTTAATGAATCTTTTTTTTTTTTTTTTTTTAACATGACAAAAATTACAGGAGGTCCCCCACTGCTGACGAACAAACAGAGCAATATAAAACAACAGTGTCTGATCCATAGAAGGAGAGAAGGGGAGACTCAAATAGCCTATATAAACTCATTGGTGTAAAGTACCTAAGTAAAACTACTTAAGTAGTTTTGGGAGGTATCTGTACTTTAATATTAATATTAATATTTTTGACAACTTTTACATCACAACTTTCCTAAAGAAAATGATGTACTTTTTACTCCGTACATTTTCCCCAAAACACCCAAAAGTACTCGTTACATTTTGAATGCTTAGCAGGACAGGAAAATGGTCCAATTCACACACTTATCAAGAGAACATCCCTGGTCATCCCTACTGCCTCTGATCTGGAGGACTCACTAAACAGAGAACATCCCTGGTCATCCCTACTGCCTCTGATCTGGAGGACTCACTAAACAGAGAACATCCCTGGTCATCCCTACTGCCTCTGATCTGGAGGACTCACTAAACAGAGAACATCCCTGGTCATCCCTACTGCCTCTGATCTGGAGGACTCACTAAACAGAGAACATCCCTGGTCATCCCTACTGCCACTGATCTGGAAGACTCACTAAACAGAGAACATCCCTGGTCATCCCTACTGCCACTGATCTGGAAGACTCACTAAACAGAGAACATCCCTGGTCATCCCTACTGCCTCTGATCTGGAGGACTCACTAAACAGAGAACATCCCTGGTCGTCCCTACTGCCTCAGATCTGGAGGACTCACTAAACAGAGAACATCCCTGGTCGTCCCTACTGCCTCTGATCTGGAGGACTCACTAAACAGAGAACATCCCTGGTCGTCCCTACTGCCTCAGATCTGGAGGACTCACTAAACAGAGAACATCCCTGGTCGTCCCTACTGTCTCTGATCTGGAGGTCTCACTAAACAGAGAACATCCCTGGTCATCCCTACTGCCTCTGATCTGGAGGTCTCACTAAACAGAGAACATCCCTGGTCATCCCTACTGCCTCTGATCTGGAGGTCTCACTAAACAGAGAACATCCCTGGTCATCCCTACTGCCTCTGACCTGGAGGACTCACTAAACAGAGAACATCCCTGGTCATCCCTACTGCCTCTGATCTGGAGGACTCACTAAACAGAGAACATCCCTGGTCATCCCTACTGCCTCTGATCTGGAGGACTCACTAAACAGAGAACATCCCAGGTCATCCCTACTGCCTCTGATCTGGAGGACTCACTAAACAGAGAACATCCCTGGTCATCCCTACTGCCTCTGATCTGGAGGACTCACTAAACAGAGAACATCCCTGGTCATCCCTACTGCCTCTGATCTGGAGGACTCACTAAACAGAGAACATCCCAGGTCATCCCTACTGCCTGTGATCTGGAGGACTCACTAAACAGAGAACATCCCTGGTCATCCCTACTGCCTCTGATCTGGAGGACTTACTAAACACAAATGCTTCATCTGTAAACGATGTCTGAGTGTTGGAGTGTGCCATTGGCTATCCGTAAATACATAAAAAAAAAAAAAAAGAAAATGGTGCCGTCTGGTTTGCTTAATATTTGAAATGATTTATACTTTTACTTTTGATACTTGAGTATATTTAGAACCAAATGCTTTTAGACTTTTACTCAAGTATGACAATTGGGTACTTTTTCCAACCCTGACCCAAACCCTCCAACCTAAGTGGGGCAGGTGGAGGGTTAGGGCTAGAGTGGAGGGTTAGAGTGGAGGGTTAGGGTTAGAGTGGAGGGTTAGAGTGGAGGGCCAGGGCTAGAGTGGAGGGTTAGGGTTAGAGTGGAGGGTTAGGGCTAGAGTGGAGGGTTAGAGTGGAGGGCCAGGGCTAGAGTGGAGGGTTAGGGTTAGAGTGGAGGGTTAGAGTGGAGGGCCAGGGCTAGAGTGGAGGTTAGGGTTGGAGGGTTAGGGTTAGTGGAGGTTAGAGTGGAGGGTTAGGGCTGGGAGTGGAGGGTTAGGGCTAGAGTGGAGGGTTAGAGTGGAGGGCCAGGGCTAGAGTGGAGGGTTAGGGTTAGAGTGGAGGGTTAGAGTGGAGGGCCAGGGCTAGAGTGGAGGGTTAGGGTTAGAGTGGAGGGCCAGGGCTAGAGTGGAGGGTTAGGGTTAGAGTGGAGGGTTAGGGCTAGAGTGGAGGGTTAGAGTGGAGGGCCAGGGCTAGAGTGGAGGGTTAGGGTGGAGGGTTAGAGTGGAGGGCCAGGGCTAGAGTGGAGGGCCAGGGCTAGAGTGGAGGGTTAGGGCTAGAGTGGAGGGTTAGAGTGGAGGGCCAGGGCTAGAGTGGAGGGTTAGGGTTAGAGTGGAGGGTTAGGGCTAGAGTGGAGGGTTAGAGTGGAGGGTTAGGGCTAGAGTGGAGGGTTAGCGTGGAGGGTTAGGGTTAGAGTGGAGGGTTAGGGCTAGAGTGGAGGGTTAGAGTGGAGGGTTAGGGCTAGAGTGGATGGTTAGAGTGGAGGGTTAGGGCTAGAGTGTAGGGTTAAGGCTAGGGTGGAGGGTTAGGGTGGAGGGTTAGGGCTAGGGTGGAGGGTTAGGGCTAGAGTGGAGGGTTAGGGTTAGGGTGGAGGGTTAGGGCTAGGCTGGAGGGCTAGAGTGGAGGGTTAGGGCTAGGGTGGAGGGTTAGAGTGGAGGGTTAGGGCTAGGGTGGAGGGTTAGGGTGGAGGGTTAGGGTTAGTGTGGAGGGTTAGGGCTAGGGTGGAGGGTTAGGGTGGAGGGTTAGAGTTAGGGTGGAGGGTTAAGGTGGAGGGTTAGGGCTAGGGTGAAGGGTTAGGGCTAGAGTGGAGGGTTAGGGTTAGGGTGGAGGGTTAGGGTGGAGGGTTAGAGTGGAGTGTTAGTGCTAGAGTGGAGGGTTAGGGTGGAGGGTTAGGGCTAGAGTGGAGGGTTAGAGTTAGGGTGGAGGGTTAGAGTAGAGGGTTAGGGTTAGTGTGGAGGGTTAGGGTGGAGGGTTAGGGCTAGAGTGGAGGGTTAGAGTGGAGGGTTAGGGTGGAGGGTTATGGTGGAGGGTTAGGGTGGAGGGTTAGGGTTAGTGTGGAGGGTTAGGGTGGAGGGTTAGGGCTAGAGTGGAGGGTTAGAGTGGAGGGTTAGGGTGGAGGGTTATGGTGGAGGGTTAGGGTGGAGGGTTAGGGCTAGGGTGGAGGGTTAGGGCTAGGGTGGAGGGTTAGGGTGGAGGGTTAGGGTGGAGGGTTAGGGCTAGGGTGGAGGGTTAGGGCTAGGGTGGAGGGTTAGGGTGGAGGGTTAGGGTTAGGGTGGAGGGTTAGGGTGGAGGGTTAGGGCTAGGGTGGAGGGTTAGGGTGGAGGGTTAGGGTGGAGGGTTAGGGCTAGGGTGGAGGGTTAGGGTGGAGGGTTAGGGCTAGGGTGGAGGGTTAGGGTGGAGGGTTAGGGTGGAGGGTTAGAGTGGAGGGTTAGGGTGGAGGGTTAGGGTGGAGGGTTATGGTGGAGGGTTATGGTGGAGGGTTAGAGTGGAGGGTTAGGGTGGAGGGTTAGGGTGGAGGGTTAGGGCTAGAGTGGAGGGTTAGAGTGGAGGGTTAGGGTGGAGGGTTATGGTGGAGGGTTAGGGTGGAGGGTTAGGGTTAGTGTGGAGGGTTAGGGTGGAGGGTTAGGGCTAGAGTGGAGGGTTAGAGTGGAGGGTTAGGGTGGAGGGTTATGGTGGAGGGTTAGGGTGGAGGGTTAGGGCTAGGGTGGAGGGTTAGGGCTAGGGTGGAGGGTTAGGGTGGAGGGTTAGGGTGGAGGGTTAGGGTTAGTGTGGAGGGTTAGGGTGGAGGGTTAGGGCTAGAGTGGAGGGTTAGAGTGGAGGGTTAGGGTGGAGGTTATGGTGGAGGGTTAGGGTGGAGGAGGTTAGGGCTAGGGTGGAGGAGGTTAGGGCTAGGGTGGAGGGTTAGGGTGGAGGGTTAGGGTGGAGGGTTAGGGCTAGGGTGGAGGGTTAGGGCTAGGGTGGAGGGTTAGGGTGGAGGGTTAGGGTTAGGGTGGAGGGTTAGGGTGGAGGGTTAGGGCTAGGGTGGAGGGTTAGGGTGGAGGGTTAGGGTGGAGGGTTAGGGCTAGGGTGGAGGGTTAGGGTGGAGGGTTAGGGCTAGGGTGGAGGGTTAGGGTGGAGGGTTAGGGTGGAGGGTTAGAGTGGAGGGTTAGGGTGGAGGGTTAGGGTGGAGGGTTAGAGTGGAGGGTTAGGGTGGAGGGTTAGGGTGGAGGGTTAGGGTGGAGGGTTAGAGTGGAGGGTTAGGGTGGAGGGTTAGGGTGGAGGGTTAGGGTGGAGGGTTAGGGTGGAGGGTTAGGGTGGAGGGTTAGAGTGGAGGGTTAGGGTGGAGGGTTAGGGTGGAGGGTTAGGGTGGAGAGGGTTAGGGTGGAGGGGTTAGGGTGGAGGGTTAGAGTGGAGGGTTAGGGTGGAGGGTTAGGGTGGAGGGTTAGGGTGGAGGGTTAGGGTGGAGGGTTAGAGTGGAGGGTTAGGGTGGAGGTTAGGGTGGAGGGTTAGGGTGGAGGGTTAGGGTGGAGGGTTATGGTGGAGGGTTAGGGTGGAGGGTTATGGTGGAGGGTTAGGGTGGAGGGTTAGGGTGGAGGGTTAGGGTGGAGGGTTAGGGCTAGGGTGGAGGGTTAGGGCTAGGGTGGAGGGTTAGGGTGGAGGTTAGGGTTAGGGTGGAGGGTTAGGGTGGAGGTTAGGGCTAGGGTGGAGGGTTAGGGTGGAGGGTTAGGGTGGAGGGTTAGGGCTAGGGTGGAGGGTTAGGGTGGAGGTTAGGGCTAGGGTGGAGGGTTAGGGTGGAGGGTTAGGGTGGAGGGTTAGAGTGGAGGGTTAGGGTGGAGGTTAGGGTGGAGGGTTAGAGTGGAGGGTTAGGGTGGAGGGTTAGGGTGGAGGGTTAGGGTGGAGGGTTAGAGTGGAGGGTTAGGGTGGAGGGTTAGGGTGGAGGGTTAGGGTGGAGGGTTAGGGTGGAGGGTTAGAGTGGAGGGTTAGGGTGGAGGGTTAGGGTGGAGGGTTAGGGTGGAGGTTAGGGTGGAGGGTTAGGGTGGAGGGTTAGAGTGGAGGGTTAGGGTGGAGGGTTAGGGTGGAGGAGGTTAGGGTGGAGGGTTAGGGTGGAGGTTAGAGTGGAGGGTTAGGGTGGAGGGTTAGGGTGGAGGTTAGGGTGGAGGGTTAGGGTGGAGGGAGGTGGAGGTGGAGGTTAGGTGGAGGTTAGGGTGGAGGGTTAGGTGGAGGTTAGGGTGGAGGGTTATGGTGGAGGTTAGGGTGGAGGGTTAGGGTGGAGGTTAGGGTGGAGGTTAGAGTGGAGGTTAGGGTGGGAGGTTAGGGTGGAGGGTTAGGGTGGAGGGTTAGGGTGGAGGTTAGGGTGGAGGGTTAGGGTGGAGGGTTAGGGTGGAGGTTAGGGTGGAGGGTTAGGGTGGAGGGTTATGGTGGAGGGTTAGGGTGGAGGTTATGGTGGAGGGTTATGGTGGAGGTTAGGGTGGAGGGTTAGGGTGGAGGGTTAGGGTGGAGGGTTAGGGTGGAGGGTTAGGGTGGAGGGTTAGGGTGGAGGGTTAGGGTGGAGGGTTATGGTGGAGGGTTAGGGTGGAGGGTTATGGTGGAGGGTTAGGGTGGAGGGTTAGGGTGGAGGGTTATGGTGGAGGGTTAGGGTGGAGGTTATGGTGGAGGTTAGGTGGAGGTTATGGTGGAGGTTAGGGTGGAGGGTTAGGGTGGAGGGTTAGGTGGAGGTTAGGGTGGAGGTTATGGTGGAGGGTTAGGGTGGAGGGTTATGGTGGAGGGTTAGGGTGGAGGGTTATGGTGGAGGTTAGGGTGGAGGTTAGGGTGGAGGTTATGGTGGAGGGTTAGGGTGGGGAGGTTATGGTGGAGGGTTAGGGTGGAGGGTTATGGTGGAGGGTTAGGGTGGAGGGTTAGGGTGGAGGGTTAGGGTGGAGGGTTATGGTGGAGGGTTATGGTGGAGGGTTAGGGTGGAGGGTTATGGTGGAGGGAGTTAGGGTGGAGGTTAGGGTGGAGGTTAGGGTGGAGGGTTATGGTGGAGGTTAGGGTGGAGGTTATGGTGGAGGGTTAGGGTGGAGGTTAGGGTGGAGGGTTATGGTGGGGTTAGGGTGGAGGGTTAGGGTGGAGGGTTAGGGTGGAGGGTTAGGGTGGAGGGTTAGGGTGGAGGGTTAGAGTGGAGGTTAGGGTGGAGGGTTAGGGTGGAGGGTTAGGGTGGAGGGTTAGGGTGGAGGGTTAGTGTGGAGGGTTAGGGTGGAGGGTTAGGGTGGAGGGTTAGGGTGGAGGGTTAGGGTGGAGGGTTAGGGTGGAGGGTTAGAGTGGAGGGTTAGGGTGGAGGGTTAGGGTGGAGGTTAGGGTGGAGGGTTAGGGTGGAGGGTTAGGGTGGAGGGTTAGGGTGGAGGGCTAGGGTGGAGGGTTAGGGTGGAGGGTTAGGGTGGAGGTTAGGGTGGAGGGCTGGGGTGGAGGCTAGGGTGGAGGGTTAGGGTGGAGGGTTAGGGTGGAGGGTTAGGGTGGAGGGTTAGGGTGGAGGGTTAGGGTGGAGGGTTAGGGTGGAGGTTAGGGTGGAGGGTTAGGGTGGAGGGTTAGAGTGGAGGGTTAGGGTGGAGGGTTAGAGTGGAGGGTTAGGGTGGAGGGTTAGGGTGGAGGGTTAGGGTGGAGGGTTAGGGTGGAGGGTTAGGTGGAGGGTTAGAGTGGAGGGTTAGGGTGGAGGGTTAGAGTGGAGGGTTAGGGTGG
Source organism: Brachymystax lenok tsinlingensis (assembly GCA_030435695.1). Lineage (NCBI taxonomy): Eukaryota > Metazoa > Chordata > Actinopteri > Salmoniformes > Salmonidae > Brachymystax > Brachymystax lenok. Next base: position 45,765,803 of record CM059788.1, read on the forward strand.
AGGGTTAGAGTGAGTGGTGGAAAAAGTACCAAATTGTCATACTTGACTAAAAGTGAATATTTCTTAATAGAAAAAGTGAAAGTCACCCAGTAAAATACTACATTAGTAGAACTGAATATCTTTGTATACTGAACAAAATTGTAAATGCAACATGCAACAATTTCAAAGATTTTACTGAGTTAAGGTTCATATAAGGAAATAAGTCAATCTGAAACAAATTCATTAGGCCCTAATCTATGGATTTCACATGACTGGGAATCCAGATATGCAACTATTGGTCACAGATACAGTGCTTTCGGAATGTCGATCCAGAGCATCCCAAACATGCTCAATGGGTGAAATGTCTGGTGAGTGTGCAGGCCATGGAAGAACTGGGACATTTTCAGCTTCCAGGAATTGTGTACAGATCCTTGCGACATGGGGCCGTGCATTGTCATGCTGAAACATGAGGTGATAGTGGTGGATGAATGGCACGACAATAGGCCTCAGGATCTCATCACGGTATCTCTGTGCATTCTAATTGCCATCGATAAAATGCAATTGTGTTGGTTGTCTGTAGCTTATGCCTGCCCCATAACATAACCCCACAGCCAACATGGGGCACTCTGTTCACAACGTTGACATCAGCAAACTGCTCGCCAACATTTTTTTAAGAAGCTAACGATCCTCTGTGGCCAAATCAAATCACCTATTTTGAATGATTTTATATATTTTTTTGTATGGACAGGAGTATGCTAATTAGGCTATATCACTTAGCAATTTAGTTCAATTTACTTTTGGGGAAGCTTACTAAAGAGATAGCACATTGGAGACGATGAAACGACGAAAGCCCATTCTTTTTCAATGAAGGAAGTGAAGTGGACCGTCGGAGCAATGGGAGCATGGGCGAGGACGTGAACAGGGCAGGACCAAAGTCGGGGGTAAAGCTGAACTTTATGCAAATAAATAATCTATTAACCGATCGAAGCTCACTATAGTTTCTAGCCCCTACCGGATTGGCTGTTGATACCTAGCACTACCTAGCCTGCTTGCTAGCACCAACATGAAGAGTTAAAAGGGATCTTAGCTTATGGACGCCCTGCCTATGTCAGTAGGGCACTATGTCAGTATGGCACTATGTCAGTAGGGCACTATGTCAGTAGGGCACTATGTCAGTAAGGCACTATGTCAGTATGGCACTATGTCAGTATGGCACTATGTCAGTAGGGCACTATGTCATTAAGGCACTATTTCAGTAGGGCACTATGTCAGTAAGGCACTATGTCAGTAAGGCACTATGTCAGTATGGCACTATGTCAGTAGGGCACTATGTCAGTATGGCACTATGTCAGTAGGGCACTATGTCAGTATGACACTATGTCAGTAAGGCACTGTCAGTATGGCACTATGTCAGTAGGGCACTATGTCAGTAGGGCACTATGTCAGTATGGCACTATGTCAGTAGGGCACTATGTCAGTATGGCACTATGTCAGTAAGGCACTATGTCAGTATGGCACTATGTCAGTAGGGCACTATGTCAGTAAGGCACTATGTCAGTATGGCACTATGTCAGTATGGCACTATGTCAGTAGGGCACTATGTCAGTAAGGCACTATGTCAGTAAGGCACTATGTCAGTATGGCACTATGTCAGTAGGACACTATGTCAGTAAGGCACTATGTCAGTATGGCACTATGTCAGTAAGGCACTATGTCAGTATGGCCTATGTCAGTAGGGCACTATGTCAGTAAGGCACTATGTCAGTAAGGCACTATGTCAGTATGGCACTATGTCAGTAAGGCACTATGTCAGTAAGGCACTATGTCAGTAGGACACTATGTCAGTATGGCACTATGTCAGTAGGGCACTATGTCAGTATGGCACTATGTCAGTAGGGCACTATGTCAGTATGACACTATGTCAGTAAGGCACTATGTCAGTAAGGCACTATGTCAGTATGGCACTATGTCAGTAGGGCACTATGTCAGTAAGGCACTATGTCAGTAGGGCACTATGTCAGTAGGGCACTATGTCAATAAGGCACTATGTCAGTAGGACACTATGTCAGTAAGGCACTATGTCAGTAGGACACTATGTCAGTAAGGCACTATGTCAGTATGGCCTATGTCAGTAGGGCACTATGTCAGTAAGGCACTATGTCAGTAAGGCACTATGTCAGTATGGCACTATGTCAGTAAGGCACTATGTCAGTAAGGCACTATGTCAGTAGGACACTATGTCAGTATGGCACTATGTCAGTAGGGCACTATGTCAGTATGGCACTATGTCAGTAGGGCACTATGTCAGTATGACACTATGTCAGTAAGGCACTATGTCAGTAAGGCACTATGTCAGTATGGCACTATGTCAGTAAGGCACTATGTCAGTAAGGCACTATGTCAGTAGGGCACTATGTCAGTATGGCACTATGTCAATAAGGCACTATGTCAGTAGGACACTATGTCAGTAAGGCACTATGTCAGTAGGACACTATGTCAGTAAGGCACTATGTCAGTATGGCACTATGTCAATAAGGCACTATGTCAGTAGGACACTATGTCAGTAAGGCACTTGTGATGGAGTTTTCAAAACAAAATGGCCACTGGATTAATGCAAATACCTTTTGTTTAAGGAGGTTAGGCTATCATCGCTAACAGCTACACAAAGTGGTAGATATACACTGAGTGGACAAAACATTAAGAACACTTTCTAAATATTGAGTTGCACCCCTTTTTGCCCTCAGAACAGCCTCAATTCATCGGGGCGTGGACTCTACAAGGTGTTGAAAGCGTTCCACAGGGATGCTGGCCCATGTTGACTCCAATGCTTCCCACAGTTGTGTCAAGTTGGCTGGATGTCCTTTGAGTGGTGGACCATTCTGGATACACACGGGAAACTGTTGAGTGTGAAAAAACCCAGCAGTGTTGCAGTTCTTGACACACTCAAACTAAATGCACTTAAATATTTTGTCTTGCCCATTCACCCTCTGAATGTCACACATACACAATCCATGTCTCAGTTGTCTCAAGGCTTAAACATTATTCTATAACCTGTCTCCTCCCCTTCATCTACACTGATTGAAGTGGATTTAACAAGTGACATCAATAAGGGATCATAGCTTTCACCTGAATTCACCTGGTCAGTCTGTCATGGATATAGCAGGTGTTCCTAATGTTTTGTGCATTTTGTGGCAGGACGTTGCAGTGCAGGTAACACATGGAGCGTTTTGTGGCAGGACGTTACAGTGCAGGTAACACATGGAGCGTTTTGTGGCAGGACGTTACAGTGCAGGTAACACATGGAGCGTTTTGTGGCAGGACGTTACAGTGCAGGTAACACATGGAGCGTTTTGTGGCAGGACGTTACAGTGTCTCACCTTCTGCCACTGACCTTCCTTTGTTTACGGGCTGCGTCGTCAGGACACTCCCTTTGATTCCGACAGATACACATGTTCTCTCCCTCCCTCCCTCTCACCCTCCCTCTCTCTCACCCTCCCTCTCTCCCTCCCTCTCACCCTCCCTCTCTCTCACCCTCCCTCTCTCCCTCTCACCCTCTCCCCCTCCTTCTCTCCCTCCCTCCCTCCCTCCCTCTCACCCTCTCTCACCCTCCTTCCCTCTCACCCTCTCACCCTCCCTCTCTCTCACCCTCCCTCCCTCTCACCCTCCTTCCCTCTCACCCTCCCTCTCTCTCACCCTCCCTCCCCCTCCTTCCCTCTCACCCTCCCTCTCTCTCACCCTCCCTCCCTCTCTCTCACCCTCCCTCTCTCTCACCCTCCCTCCCCTCCTTCCCTCTCACCCTCCCTCTCTCTCACCCTCCCTCTCTCTCACCCTCCCTCTCCCTCCCGCTTCTCCTCTCTGTTCTCTGCAGTGCTGCTTCTGTCTGTTACTATAAATAGACTCAGCTTGCCCTGGCTCCCTGACTCGTTTACATAAGCTCTAAGGGGGGGGTGTGTGTGCGGATAGAAGGACAGAGCTACAGACTGGCGACTGATGAGCTGAGGCCTGGAATCTACAGCGTTCCCGTTGACTGTCATCCAGGAGGCAACGCTGACTTCACACTGCTGGGAGAGTGTGTGTGTGTGTTTCATTCACCAGCCTCTGTCTATGTTGACATGATTCTAACTCTCCAATATTATATTCTGATGTTTTGTCCTCAGTCCTTATAGGGTTCCGTCCCGTCCCAGAGTGGTAACTTATAGGGTCCCGTCCCGTCCCGACCCAGAGTGGTAACTTATAGGGTCCCGTCCCGTCCCAACCAAGAGTGGTAACTTATAGGGTCCCGTCCCGTCCCGACCCAGAGTGGTAACTTATAGGGTCCCGTCCCAACCCAGAGTGGTAACTCCTAGGGTCCCGTCCCAGCCCAGAGTGGTAACTTATAGGGTCCCGTCCCAACCCAGAGTGGTAACTCATAGGGTCCCGTCCCAACCCAGAGTGGTAACTCATAGGGTCCCGTCCCGACCCAGAGTGGTAACTTATAGGGTCCCGTCCCAACCCAGAGTGGTAACTCCTAGGGTCCCGTCCCAACCCAGAGTGGTAACTCATAGGGTCCCGTCCCAACCCAGAGTGGTAACTTATAGGGTCCCGTCCCAACCCAGAGTGGTAACTTATAGGGTCCCGTCCCAACCCAGAGTGGTAACTCATAGGGTCCCGTCCCAACCCAGAGTGGTAACTCATAGGGTCCTGCCCCAACCCAGAGTGGTAACTCATAGGGTCCGTCCCAACCCAGAGTGGTAACTTATAGGGTCCCGTCCCAACCCAGAGTGGTAACTTATAGGGTCCCGTCCCAACCCAGAGTGGTAACTTATAGGGTCCCGTCCCAACCCAGAGTGGTAACTCATAGGGTCCCGTCCCATCCCAGAGTGGTAACTCATAGGGTCCCGCCCCATCCCAGAGTGGTAACTCATAGGGTCCCGTCCCAACCCAGAGTGGTAACTCATAGGGTCCCGTCCCAACCCAGAGTGGTAACTTATAGGGTCCCGTCCCAACCCAGAGTGGTAACTCATAGGGTCCCGTCCCAACCCAGAGTGGTAACTCATAGGGTCCCGTCCCAACCCAGAGTGGTAACTTTAGATTGAGTTTTAGCATAACTTAGAACATAAATAATATTCCTCATTCTCCCTCTGAGAAACGACGCGCACACACACACACACACACACACACACAATCTCTCTCATAGTGACTCCTTTGAGTTGTTGTACAGTCAGATGACGACGGGTCATGTGATTGACACAAAGCTGTTTTGTTTCAGTCTCAACCGACCACACACAGCCTATTAGAATCCGACACAACTTTACAGTAGCATTAACAGGGGTAGAACCAGTCAACCGTCCAGATAATATATTATAACCACTGTTGTGGATTGAACCCACATAGACAATACTGATATCCACTATAGACGACACCAGCTCTATAGGTGACTGTTGTGGACTGAACCCACATAGACAATACTGATATCCACTATAGACGACCCCAGCTCTACAGGTGACTGTTGTGGACTGAACCCACATAGACAATACTGATATCCACTATAGATGACCCCAGCTCTACAGGTGACTGTTGTGGATTGAACCCACATACACAATACTGATATCCACTATAGACGACCCCAGCTCTATAGGTGACTGTTGTGGATTGAACCCACATAGACAATACTGATATCCACTATAGATGACTCCAGCTCTACAGGTGACTGTTGTGGATTGAACCCACATACACAATACTGATATCCACTATAGACGACCCCAGCTCTATAGGTGACTGTTGTGGATTGAACCCACATACACAATACTGATATCCACTATAGACAACCCCAGCTCTATAGGTGACTGTTGTGGATTGAACCCACATAGACAATACTGATATCCACTATAGACGACCCCAGCTCTACAGGTGACTGTTGTGGATTGAACCCACATAGACAATACTGATATCCAATTATGTTGCCAACATCAAACACTGACTGAATAGACTTAAATGGAATCGCAAACACCTGCATTCAGTCTAAAAGCTCCCCAGACAGACACCAGTTCCATGTTGACTAGCTAGCCTGACGTACAGCAGTGATAGAAAGATACACACCGGCCCAACAACATGTGAACAAATCATGACACAATAAGATAACCAGAGAGGGTAGCAGACTGTATTTAAGATAACCAGAGAGGATAGCAGACTGTATTTAAGATAACCAGAGAGGATAGCAGACTGTATTTAAGATAACCAGAGAGGGTAGCAGACTGTATTTAAGATAACCAGAGAGGATGGCAGACTGTATTTAAGATAACCAGAGAGGATAGCAGACTGTATTTAAGATAACCAGAGAGGATGGCAGACTGTATTTAAGATAACCAGAGAGAATAGCAGACTGTATTTAAGATAACCAGAGAGGATAGCAGACTGTATTTAAGATAACCAGAGAGGATAGCAGACTGTATTTAAGACAACCAGAGAGGATAGCAGACTGTATTTAAGATAACCAGAGAGGATAGCAGACTGTATTTAAGATAACCAGAGAGGATAGCAGACTGTATTTAAGATAACCAGAGAGGATAGCAGACTGTATTTAAGACAACCAGAGAGGATAGCAGACTGTATTTAAGATAACCAGAGAGGATAGCAGACTGTATTTAAGATAACCAGAGAGGATAGCAGACTGTATTTAAGACAACCAGAGAGGATAGCAGACTGTATTTAAGATAACCAGAGAGGATAGCAGACTGTATTTAAGATAACCAGAGAGGATAGCAGACTGTATTTAAGACAACCAGAGAGGATAGCAGACTGTATTTAAGATAACCAGAGAGGATGGCAGACTGTATTTAAGATAACCAGAGAGGATGGCAGACTGTATTTAAGATAACCAGAGAGGATAGCAGACTGTATTTAAGATAACCAGAGAGGATAGCAGTTTCATGCAGCCAGACTGTATTTCTGCATCTTTCCTTTCTCTCTCTGTCCTTCTACTTCCCTCAACAGGAAATGGAAGGTTCCTTGTTGAGGAGAGGAGAGCCAGAGGCAGCCTATGTGAAGCATAGCCCCTGTGGGTCTGCAAGGAACAGGCTAGCTAGGAGAACAGGCTAGAAGAACAGGCTAGTTAGAAGAACAGGCTAGCTAGGAGAACATGATACCAAGGAGAACAGGCTAGCTAGGAGAACGGGCTAGAGAACAGGCTAGTTAGAAGAACAGGCTAGCTAGGAGAACATGATACCAAGAAGAACAGGCTAGCTAGGAGAACAGGCTTGTTAGGATTTGTGTTTTTTCTTACTTTATATTAGTCCTGCATATTATTTCCTTTGACTATTTCTTCTCAAAGTCAAAGTCACCATTATTAGTCAGTTGTACAACCAAATGCCTTCAACCAAAATGTGTCTTCCGCATTTAACCCAACCCCTCTGAATCAGAGAGGTGCGGGGGGCTGCCTTAATCGACATCCACGTCTTCGGCGCCCGGGAAACAGTGGGTTAACTGCCTTGTTCAGGGGCAGAACGACAGATTTTTGTCCTTGTCAGCTCAGGGATTCAAACTTGCAACCCTCCGATTACAAGTCCAAAGCTCTAACCACTAGGCTACCTGCCGTCTCAACTTGATACTAATTACTGCACTGTTGGAAGCATTTCACTGTCGTTTTAACCTGCTGTATCCTGTGCATGTGACAAACTTTGAAACTTGAAACTAGAGAACAGGAAACAGGTAACCAGCTGGAGAAGGGAACAGTGAGCGGGCCTGACTGACTGTGAGACAATAGGCACCATTCTTCAGCCTCTATGCCCCTGATGACTGTGTCACTGGCTCCCAGGGCGGGGCTGACAAAGTCCTGTGACCACCACACACCCTCACCATCAGCCCCATCTGTATACTGGCAGTGGCAGCCCCAGCAATATCACCAGGCCTAGTCCCAAGCATCAGGACACGGCCAGAGCCGTAAACTCCAGCACCATCTTCAGCCCAAGACCTAGTCTCATACCCCAGCTTCATTCCCATGACTTCACCCAAGCGCCAGCCCCATATCACAACCCCAGTCCCATCTCTACCACTCACCTTAGTCCCAGTCCCATCTCTACCACTCACCCCAGTGCCAGTCCCATCCCTAACACTCACCTTAGTCCCAGTCCCATCTCTAACACTCACCTTAGTCCCAGTCCCATCTCTACCACTCACCCCAGTGCCAGTCCCATCCCTAACACTCACCTTAGTCCCATCCCTAACACTCACCTTAGTCCCAGTCCCATCTCTACCACTCACCCCAGTTCCATCCCTAACACTCACCCCAGTCCCATCTCTACCACTCACCCCAGTCCCATCTCTACCACCCACCTTAGTCCCAGTCCCATCCCTAACACTCACCCCAGTCCCATCCCTACCACTCACCCCAGTCCCATCCCTACCACTCACCCCAGTCCCATCCCTAACACTCACCCCAGTCCCATCTCTACCACTCACCCCAGTCCCATCCCTACCACTCACCCCAGTCCCATCCCTAACACTCACCCCAGTCCCATCCCTACCACTCACCCCAGTCCCATCTCTACCACTCACCCCAGTCCCATCTCTACCACTCACCCCAGTCCCAGTCCCATCCCTACCACTCACCCCAGTCCCATCTCTACCACTCACCCCAGTTCCATCCGTACCACTCACCCCAGTCCCAGTCCCATCCCTACCACTCACCCCAGTCCCAACCTCAGTCTCATCCCTACCACTCACCCCAACCCCAGTCCCATTCACATCCCTACCACTCACCCCAGTCCCAGTCCCATGCCTACCACTCACCCCAACCCCAGTCCCATCTCTACCACTCACCCCAACCCCAGGCCCATTCACATCCCTACCACACACCCCAGTCCCAGTCCCATACCTACCACTCACCCCAGTCCCAACCTCAGTCTCAACCCTACCACTCACCCCAGACCCAGTCCCATGCCTACCACTCACCCCAACCCCAGTCCCATCTCTACCACTCACCCCAGTCCCAGTCCCATGCCTACCACTCACCCCAACCCCAGTCCCATGTCTACCACTCACCCCAACCCCAGTCCCAGTCCCATCCCTACCCCGCACCCCAGTCCCAGTCCCATGCCTACCACTCACCCCAGTCCCATCTCTACCACTCACCCCAGTCCCAACCCCAGTCCCATCCCTACCACTCACCCCAGTCCCAACCCCATTCGCATCCCTACCACTCACCCCAATCCCAGTCCCATCCCTACCACTCACCCCAGTCCCATCCCATCCCTACCACTCACCCCAGTCCCAACCTCAGTCCCATCCCTACCACTCACCCCAGTCCCAACCTCAGTCCCATCCCTACCACTCACCCCAGTCCCAGTCCCATCCCATCCCTACCACTCACCCCAACCCCAGTCCCATTCCCATCCCTACCACTCACCCCAGTCCCAGTCCCATCCCTACCACTCACCCCAACCCCAGTCCCATCCCTACCACTCACCCCAGTCCCATCCCATCCCTACCACTCACCCCAGTCCCATCCCATCCCTACCACTCACCCAGTCCCATCCCTACCACTCACCCCAGTCCCAGTCCCATCTCTACCACTCACCACAGTCACATCCCATCCCTACCACTCAGCCCAGTCCCAGTCCCATCTCTACCACTCACCCCAACCCCAGTCCCATCCGTACCACTCACCCCAGTCCCAGTCCCATCTCTACCACTCACCCCAGTCCCATCCGTACCACTCACCCCAGTCCCAGTCCCATCTCTACCACTCACCCCAGTCCCATCCGTACCACTCACCCCAGTCCCATCCCTACCACTCACCCCAACCCCAGTCCCAGTCCCATCCCTACCACTCACACCAGTCCCAGTCCCATCCCTACAACTCACCCCAGTCCCATCCTTACAACTCACCACAGTCCCATCCCTACCACTCACCCCGGTTCCATCCCTACCACTCACCCCAGTCTTAGTCCCAGTCCCAGTCCCATCCCTACCACTCCCTCCAGGCCCAGTCCCATTCCTACCACTCACCCAAACCCCAGTCCCATCCCTACAGTACCACTCACCCCATCCCCCGTCCCTAGCCCCATACCCTAACCTCATTCCTATGACTTCACCCAAGCACCAGCTCCAACCTTATATCGTAACCCCTGCCCAATCTTCAGTCCTAGCCCTCGTCCCAGACCCCATCCACACCTAGTCCCAGACCCCATCTCCATCTTCAGTCCTAGCCCTAGTCCCAATCTCCATCTTCAGTCCTAGCCCTAGTCCCAGACCGCATATCCATGTTCAGTCCTAGCCCTAGTCCCAATCTCCATCTTCAGTCCTAGACCTAGTCCCAGACCCCATCTCCATCTTCAGTCCCAGACCCCATATCCATGTTCAGTCCTAGCCCTAGCCCCAGACCCCATCTTCAGTCCTAACCCTAGCCCCAGACCCCATCTCCATCTTCAGTCCTGGCCCTAGTCCCAGACCCCATCTCCATCTTCAGTCCTAGCCCTAACCCCAGACCCCATCTCCATCTTCAGTCCTGGCCCTAGTCCCAGACCCCATCTCCATCTTTAGTCCTAGCCCTAGTCCCAGACCCCATCTCCATCTTTAGTCCTAGCCCTAGTTCCAGACCCCATCTCCAGTCCTAGCCCTAGTCCCAGACCCCATCTCCAGTCCTAGCCCTAGTCCCAGACCCCATCTCCATCTTTAGTCCTGGCCCTAGTCCCAGACCCCATCTCCATCTTTAGTCCTAGCCCTAGTCCCAGACCCCATCTCCAGTCCTAGCCCTAGTCCCAGACCCCATATCCAGTCCTAGCCCTAGTCCCAGACCCCATCTCCATCTTTAGTCCTAGCCCTAGTCCCAGACCCCATCTCCAGTCCTAGCCCTAGTCCCAGACCCCATCTCCAGTCCTAGCCCTAGTCCCAGACCCCATCTCCATCTTTAGTCCTGGCCCTAGTCCCAGACCCCATCTCCAGTCCTAGCCCTAGTCCCCATCTCCAGTCCTAGCCCTAGTCCCAGACCCCATCTCCATCTTTAGTCCTAGCCCTAGTCCAAGACCCTATCTCCAGTCCTAGCCCTAGTCCCAGACCCCATCTCCATCTTTAGTCCTAGCCCTAGTTCCAGATCCCATCTCCAGTCCTAGCCCTAGTCCCAGACCCCATCTCCAGTCCTAGCCCTAGTTCCAGACCCCATCTCCAGTCCTAGCCCTAGTCCCAGACCCCATCTCCATCTTTAGTCCTAGCCCTAGTTCCAGACCCCTGCCCCATTTTTAGTCCTAGCAGTAGTCCCAGACCCTTGCCTCATCCCCATCTAGGACCAGGGCTTGGGCTGTCCCCTTCCTTTATTTAAGGACCATCAATTTGTAATAGTTTCTATTATGCAATTGTTTTTAGTCGCCACCAGATGTCAGTATATCACCCCAACCTCATGAAAACCCCCAACTAACTTACTATTCATCACTACCTTACAAGTTCTACTCAATAATACGTGTTTCACTACTTATTTACTACATACATGAGTGGTAAGTCAGGACTGATGTTGACTCAGTTCCTAATATGAACTGTAACTGTTTAAGAATAATGTGCAAATATCGTACAATACAGGTCTGCAAAGCTCTTAAGACTTACCCAGAAAGGCTCACAGCTGTAATCGCTGTCAAATTTGATTCTAACATGTATTGACTCAGGGGTGTGAATACTTCACGATATTTCAGTATGTCATTTAGAGCTGACCCCATTTTTGTATTTATTATGGATCCCCATTAGTTCCTGCCAAGGCAGCAGCTACTCTTCCTGGGGTTTATTATAGATCCCCATTAGTTCCTGCCAAGGCAGCAGCTACTCTTCCTGGGGACCCGCAAAATTAAGGCAGTTATACAATTTTAAAAACATTACAATATATTCATAACAGATTTCACAACACACTAAGTGTGTGCCCTCTGGTCCCTACTCCACTACCACATATCTATAACACAAAACCCATGTGTACTTGTATTTAATTAGTGAAGTCAGTTAAGAACAAATTCTTATTTACAATGACGGCCTAGGAACAGTGGCTTAACTGCCTTGTTCAGGGGCTTCAGATTTTTACCTTGTCAGCTCGGGGATTCGATCCAGCAACCTTTCGGTTACTGGCCCAATGCTCTAACCACTAGGATACTACTAAACTACCTATCGTGTGTATATTTTTAAGTTATGGCATGAGACGCTTGTCTGATTCCCGGTGTGGTGCGTAGGTTGGATTTAATCGAACGTACGCGTCAAACTGTTCAAAACTGGACGCGTTAGACGGCTTGACAGAAATGGTAGCAGAAGGTGAATGTTGAACTTTTGTTGCATACATATCCAGATGAAGCTTCACGCTTCGAACACACTGACTGTGTTTTTACGCAAAATTGTACGCATCATCACCTGAATATGTTATGGGGACGACATTCTAATGTTGAAGGGTTTTACTCATGCTCAGTTCTAAGGTCTGGGGCGCTGTGCAAGTGGACATTTGAAATGGGAGTTACGGAACTCCCTTGCTTGCTTTTGTTATGGGAAAACGTCCACAACGAAAATGACCTTTAATGTAGAGAATGATAGACTACATTTGCATCTGTTGGCCATCAAGTAGGCTATTCATTTCTATGCCATTGTAGGATACTGTAGCCTACCATTTGATACAGTACACTATGTTGAAATGACGATATCGCTGGAGTCGTTGCAAACCAATTTGTGCCACTTGTGTAGCCTACCAGGAGCTGGCAAACATATTTAATACATAGCCTGTAACTCAGTGTGTTGTTGTTGCCTTGTGTTATTTTGCAATTATTAATGTCCATGTTTAGTTAATTAAACTGGAAGTTATCAATTGTGATTATGATCACAGCTCTATCGCAAATGTATCAGTCTCCACATTTAATGCCACTTGCATTGTGGACTTTTCCCTGAAATGAGATGTTGGCATGTTGGCCTATCAGGGGGCTATAAACTACCTGCAACAAGTTAAATCAACATCCATTGCTGGAAAATGATTTGGAGAGTTTGAGTTTAATAAGGGCGGTTCTCTTTTAAATTTCGCAAGAATTCTTATTTTGACGAAAAAAGAAAAAAAAATGTTGCTTCTTCTCCTACGTCGTTAGAAATGACGTGGACATCATCGATATTCGTTCCCGAACTCATTCGATATCATTATGGAAACAAGGGTTTCATGGATAAATGTGGCAACTCCTCTCTTGCTGTGAAAAGCAATATTTCTGGGCTAGTTTACAGGGCTTGTGGGCGGGTTTTCAGAAGTCATTGGTCTAGAACGTTTAGCTGGACCTGGCAACCCTGGATCTGATAGTATTTCCGATAGTCTTAACTCACCATCACTCTGGAGCTTCTCAAAAAAAAAAAAAGATTATTCGCCTCAAACAGCAACTAAACAAAGTCTGTTTTTACATCCATTGAGAATGACAATAGTTCCTCAACGTAGCCTATTTAAAAAAATATATATTCCAGCTCTCTCCCTTTCGATAACCACTCCGCATGAAAGAGGGAAAAAATGTCATGCTCTGATCAGGTGGAAATGTCCTAAAATAGGCCTACATGATTACTTCTTATCCCTACAGCTGTGTCTGTCTGTCCGGAGCTCACTGGCACAGCAAACTGAGGGCCCAGAATGGTTTATACAATGTGGCAAGTTTGTTGATATTAGTACTAGTGTTTATTATTAGTGTTTACTAGTAATATTAGTGTTTACTAGTAATATTAGTGTTTACTAGTAATACTAGTGTTTACGAGTAATATTAGTGTTTATTAGTGTTTATTAGTAATACTAGTGTTTATTAGTAATATGAGTGTTTACTAGTAATATTAGTGTTTATTAGTAATATTAGTGTTTATTAGTAATATTAGTGTTTACTAGTAATATTAGTGTTTACTAGTAATACTAGTGTTTACTAGTAATATTAGTGTTTACTAGTAATATTAGTGTTTACTAGTAATACTAGTGTTTACTAGTAATATTAGTGTTTACTAGTAATACTAGTGTTTACTAGTAATACTAGTGTTTACTAGTAATATTAGTGTTTATTAGTAATACTAGTGTTTACTAGTAATATTAGTGTTTACTAGTAATATTAGTGTTTACTAGTAATATTAGTGTTTACGAGTAATATTAGTGTTTACTAGTAATATTAGTGTTTACTAGTAATATTAGTGTTTATTAGTGTTTACTAGTAATATTAGTGTTTACTAGTAATATTAGTGTTTACTAGTAATACTAGTGTTTACGAGTAATATTAGTGTTTATTAGTGTTTATTAGTAATACTAGTGTTTATTAGTAATACTAGTGTTTACTAGTAATATTAGTGTTTACTAGTAATATTAGTAATGATTTATTATGAGTAGCTGAAAACAAGTTTTTTTTTCCCGTTTTTGACGATGGGGAAGTTTGAACCTGAAGGTCCCAAGTTCAAATCCCACCTCAGCCAGAACTAAAATCTCTTGAACAACCACTATAGTCTCCAAAAGTGATGCTAAAATTCACATTGGTGAAGTGAAGGTTACCTGAGTTAATACAGTGATTGTGGTACAGTAGCATACTTCTAACATACAGAAGTGTTGTTCTGATGAATACCTGATAGTATAAATACCTGATAGTATAATCACCTGACAGTATAATCACCTGACAGTATAAATACCTGACAGTATAAATACCTGATAGTTTAAATACCTGACAGTATAAATACCTGATAGTATAATCACCTGATAGTATAAATACCTGACAGTATAAATACCTGACAGTATAAATACCTGACAGTATAATTACCTGACAGTATAAATACCTGACAGTATAATTAACTGACAGTATAATTACCTGATAGTATAATTACCTGACAGTATAAATACCTGACAGTATAATTACCTGACAGTATAAATACCTGACAGTATAAATACCTGATAGTATAATTACCTAGAAGTATAATTACCTGATAGTATAATTACCTGACAGTATAAATACCTGATAGTATAATCACCTGACAGTATAAATACCTGACAGTATAAATACCTGACAGTATAATTACCTGAAAGTATAATTACCTGATAGTATAAATACCTGACAGTATAATTACCTGATAGTATAAATACCTGACAGTATAATTACCTGACAGTATAAATACCTGATAGTATAAATACCTGACAGTATAATTACCTGATAGTATAAATACCTGACAGTATAATTACCTGACAGTATAATTACCTGATAGTATAAATACGTAACATTCTGTATATGACAAGTCTACTCAGAGCCAACTATTTTAGTTATTAATAATTATTAAAGAAATAATGATTTACCTACCAATAAAAGTCATTCAAAGAGTTATGAAATATAGAAACATATTTATTAATGACAAATGTGACACACCCACACATACACAGCCACTAGGGGCCCAAGGTAATGAACACACACAGCCACTAGGGGCCCAAGGTAATGAACACACACAGCCACTAGGGGCCCAAGGTAATGAATGCATACAACCACTATGGAACCAAGGTAATGAACACACACAGCCACTAGGGGCCCAAGGTAATGAACACACACAGCCACTAGGGGCCCAAGGTAATGAACACACACAGCCACTAGGGGCCCAAGGCAATGCACACACACAGCCACTAGGGGCCCAAGGTAATGAACGCACACAGCCACTAGGGGCCCAAGGTAATGAACACACACAGCCACTAGGGGCCCAAGGTAATGAACACATACACAGCCACTAGGGGCCCAAGGTAATGAATGCATACAGCCACTAGGGGACCAAGGTAATGAACACATACACAGCCACTAGGGGCCCAAGGTAATGAACACATACAGCCACTAGGGGCCCAAGGTAATGAACACATACACAGCCACTAGGGGCCCAAGGTAATGAACACATACTGCCACTAGGGGCCCAAGGTAATGAACACATACACAGCCACTAGGGGCCCAAGGTAATGAACACATACAGCCACTAGGGGCCCAAGGTAATGAACACACACAGCCACTAGGGGCCCAAGGTAATGAACACATACAAAGCCACTAGGGCCCCAAGGTAATGAACACATACAGCCA
>CM059788.1:45784309-45799309 GCA_030435695.1 Brachymystax lenok tsinlingensis
ACAATATTTTTCTTTGCAACAATAAATGATTGAAAAAGTGTTTTATGACATTACTAATCTACTCCTGTCCCTGAAAGTAATTAATTGAAACCCTACCAACCCTGTGACTCAAACATAAAAAAATATTGCATATACAGTTCTCATTCTCTCAACCAGCATCACATGGAATGCTTTTCCACCTATGCTGAGCACTTGTTGGCTGCTATTCCTTCAGTCTGCGGTCCAACTCATCCCAAAATCATCTCAATTTGGTTGAGGTTGGGTGACTGTGGAGGCCAGGTCATCTGATGCAGCACTCCATCACTCTCCTTCTTGGTCAAATAGCCCTTACACAGCCTGGAGGTGTGTGTTGGGTCATTGATTGTCCTGTTGAAAAACAAATGATAGTCCCACAAAGCCAAACTAGATAGGATGGCGTATCGCTGCAGAATGCTGTGGTAGCTATGCTGGTTAAGTGTGCCTTGAATTCAAAATAAATCACTGACAGTGTCATCAGCAAAGCACCCCCACATCATCACACCTCCTCCTCCATGCTTCACGGTGGGAACCACACATGCAGGGATCATCCATTCACCTACTCTGCGTCTCACAAAGACACAGAGGTTGGAACCAAAAATCTCATCAGACCAAAGGACAGATTTCCGCCGGTCTAATGTCCATTGCTCATGTTTCTTGGCCCAAGCAAGTCCCCTCTTCTTATCGGTGTCCTCTAGTAGTGGTTTCTTTGCAGCAATTTGACCATGAAGGCCTGATTCACACAGGTTCCTCTGAACAGTAGATGTTGAGATGTCTCTGTTACTTGAACTTTGTGAAGCATTTATTTGGGCTGCAATTTCTGAGGCTGGTAACTCTAATGAACTTGTCCTCTGCAGCAGAGGTAACTCTGAGTCTTCCTTTCCTGTGGCGGTTCTCATGAGAGCCAGTTTCATCATAGTGCTTGATGGTTTTTGCAACTGCACTTGAATAATGTTCCGGATTGACTGACCTTCATGTGTTAAAGTAATGATGGACTGTCGTTTCTCTTTGCTTATTTGAGCTGTTCTGTCCATAATATGGACTTAGTCTTTTACCAAGTAGGGCTATCTTCAGTATACGACTCCTACCTTGTCACAACACAACTGATTGCCTCAAACACATTAAGGAAAGAAATTCCACAAATTAACTTTTAACAAGACACACCTGTTAATTGAAATGCATTCCAGGTGACTACCTCATGAAGCTGGTTGAGAGAATGCCAAGAGTGTGCAAAGCTGTCATCAAGGCAAACGGTGGCTACTTTGAAAAATCTAAAATATTTTTTTTAACCAGGCAAGCCAGTTAAGAACAATTCTTATTTACAATGACGGCCTACTCCGGCCAAACCCTGACGACACTGGGCCAATTGTGCGCCTTCCTATAGGACTCCCAATCACGGCCGGTTGTGATACAGCTTGGAATCGAACCAGGGTCTGTAGTGACGCCTCTAGCACTGAGATGTGCCTTAGACCGCTGCACCACACTTTTTTGGTTACTACATGATTCCATATGTGTTATTTCATAGTTTTGATGTCTTCACTATTATTCTACAATGGTAACTTGCGACTGCACTCGAAGAAACGTTCAAAGTTCTTGAAATGTTCCGCATTGACTGACCTTCAAGTCTTACAGTAATGACGGACTGTCGTTTCTCTTTGCTTATTTGAGCTGTTCTTGCCATGAACGTGAAAATGTTTAAAATGAACTTGTCTCTCAGCAGCGTACATATTCAACATGGGTCGAAATGCCTTATCGGGTCAATATTACTTACGCACCCAAGTAGAGTTGTCTTTTTGAGACACAAATATCCTGTGCTTTCTCATGTTGCGCATAGGCACATACAGACACCGCTTGGCTATACGGAGTACATTTACACATATATATATATACACACACTGATCCTTTGATATTAAAGTGATTATGGCAATAGTTATGTCAACACCTTACTGTGCTTATCTTAAAATCGGCGTACGATCAAAATCTAAGTAAGCATAAAATATGGTTTCTCTGAGCAATATTTCTAATTATTAGGACATCTAAACACCTTAACAATCAGCGATCCAGAGGTGTGTTTGATCGGTGCAGGTGCTAGCGCCAGCGGCGAGAGCCACAGTGTGTGTGTTCGTGGGAACAACTGAATGGACGCGGTTTTACAAGTCGTTTTCAGAATTAAATATGCTTTCCCCCCCCCAAAAAAAAAATAAGATGTTCGCTGCATTTCAAAGCGCCATCGGGTAGCCTGACTACAGACGTGTCCATGTAAAACTGGATTACTGAGGAAATGATTCCTCTTGCAAAGCATTGTTTTAATTGAACTATTACATTGAATCTGATCATCACCAATAGTCGCAAAAACTGTGTGCATTTAACCACGCTCCTTGTAACTGCGAAGCGGCTACGTGGCGAGAAGGCATATGGGGCTCGTGTCAGGACTGTTACTTTAGTAACATTTTAACAATGTGATTTAAACCCATTGATGTTGGGAAAATAGATGACAAAATGCAGAATGACGTTTAAAAATGCGGAGGGAAAATAATTTCACAGACTTTAAATCATGTAATATTAAAGCCTATTGATTATTTATCAGAATCTACTTGGGACAAACTCATTGAAATGCCGTTTTCCTGCTAAGGTACAACCTTTGGTGAGCTGGCGGAAGGACGTAGACTGACGTTAAAGCCCGTCCGGACTACAGAGAAGCCTAGTCGGACGTGCATTCATCACGGTTGACAGGCAAAGGGAAATAATGAATGAATTTGGTTGTGGTGCACGCCGCATATAAACGCTAACGTAACGACGACACCCCGAGTGCGTCGAACGTGAAACAACGACACAAATGTAACGGCACAAATAGATAAAATACATTTTCATTGCAGGTGTCATTTCATTTATCACCAGTAGTGCTTTCTAACTGCAATGAACCAACACAGAGGGTCAAAACCATTCATCTTAAAGCGATAATTATCATTATTATCATTTTTTTTTAAAAACTAGCTTAAAACATTACTAATCATTGAAAATTACCAATTATCAATCAGTAAAAAAAAAAAAGGAAAGTGAAATTTATTTAATATTTAAAATTTAATATTTTGAAAGTGGGGAAGCAGCTGCTCCGTTTGCTCTGGAGGGACTATGTTTTGAGAGGACAGCTAGTTGCTAACCAGACAATGTTCAGGTCAGCCAGAAAATAGGAGCGCTGTTAACATCACACACTATGGAGCATTGCACACATATTCTCCAGATAAGGACAGTCTACACTTGGTGTCCTATAGCAGCATATATTCTCCAGGTAGTGACAGTCTACACTTGGTGTCCTATAGCAGCACATATTCTCCAGGTAGTGACAGTCTACACTTGGTGTCCTATAGCAGCTCATATTCTCCAGGTAGTGACAGTCTACACTTGGTGTCCTATAGCAGCTCATATTCTCCAGATAGTGACAGTCTACACTTGGTGTCCTATAGCAGCTCATATTCTCCAGGTAGTGACAGTCTACACTTGGTGTCCTATAGCAGCACATACTCTCCAGGTAGTGACAGTCTACACTTGGTGTCCTATAGCAGCATATATTCTCCAGGTAGTGACAGTCTACACTTGGTGTCCTATAGCAGCACATATTCTCCAGATAATGAAAGTCTACACTTGGTGTCCTATAGCAGCATATATTCTCCAGGTAGTGACAGTCTACACTTGGTGTCCTATAGCAGCACATATTCTCCAGGTAGTGACAGTCTACACTTGGTGTCCTATAGCAGCTCATATTCTCCAGATAGTGACAGTCTACACTTGGTGTCCTATAGCAGCTCATATTCTCCAGATAGTGACAGTCTACACTTGGTGTCCTATAGCAGCTCATATTCTCCAGATAGTGACAGTCTACACTTGGTGTCCTATAGCAGCATATATTCTCCAGGTAGTGACAGTCTACACTTGGTGTCCTATAGCAGCATATATTCTCCAGGTAGTGACAGTCTACACTTGGTGTCCTATAGCAGCACATATTCTCCAGATAGTGACAGTCTACACTTGGTGTCCTATAGCAGCATATATTCTCCAGGTAGTGACAGTCTACACTTTGTGTCCTATAGCAGCTCATATTCTCCAGGTAGTGACAGTCTACACTTGGTGTCCTATAGCAGCATATATTCTCCAGGTAGTGACAGTCTACACTTGGTGTCCTATAGCAGCATATATTCTCCAGGTAGTGACAGTCTACACTTGGTGTCCTATAGCAGCTCATATTCTCCAGGTAGTGACAGTCTACACTTGGTGTCCTATAGCAGCATATATTCTCCAGGTAGTGACAGTCTACACTTGGTGTCCTATAGCAGCATATATTCTCCAGGTAGTGACAGTCTACACTTGGTGTCCTATAGCAGCATATATTCTCCAGGTAGTGACAGTCTACACTTGGTGTCCTATAGCAGCATATATTCTCCAGGTAGTGACAGTCTACACTTGGTGTCCTATAGCAGCACATATTCTCCAGATAGTGACAGTCTACACTTGGTGTCCTATAGCAGCTCATATTCTCCAGGTAGTGACAGTCTACACTTGGTGTCCTATAACAGCATATATTCTCCAGGTAGTGACAGTCTACACTTGGTGTCCTATAGCAGCACATATTCTCCAGGTAGTGACAGTCTACACTTGGTGTCCTATAGCAGCATCATATTCTCCAGATAGTGACAGTCTACACTTGGTGTCCTATAGCAGCATATATTCTCCAGATAGTGACAGTCTACACTTGGTGTCCTATAGCAGCATATATTCTCCAGATAGTGACAGTCTACACTTGGTGTCCTATAGCAGCATATATTCTCCAGGTAGTGACAGTCTACACTTGGTGTCCTATAGCAGCTCATATTCTCCAGGTAGTGACAGTCTACACTTGGTGTCCTATAGCAGCTCATATTCTCCAGATAAGGACAGTCTACACTTGGTGTCCTATAGCAGCTCATATTCTCCAGGTAGTGACAGTCTACACTTGGTGTCCTATAGCAGCATATATTCTCCAGGTAGTGACAGTCTACACTTGGTGTCCTATAGCAGCATATATTCTCCAGGTAGTGACAGTCTACACTTGGTGTCCTATAGCAGCTCATATTCTCCAGGTAGTGACAGTCTACACTTGGTGTCCTATAGCAGCATATATTCTCCAGGTAGTGACAGTCTACACTTGGTGTCCTATAGCAGCATATATTCTCCAGATAGTGACAGTCTACACTTGGTGTCCTATAGCAGCATATATTCTCCAGGTAGTGACAGTCTACACTTGGTGTCCTATAGCAGCACATATTCTCCAGGTAGTGACAGTCTACACTTGGTGTCCTATAGCAGCTCATATTCTCCAGATAGTGACAGTCTACACTTGGTGTCCTATAGCAGCATATATTCTCCAGGTAGTGACAGTCTACACTTGGTGTCCTATAGCAGCTCATATTCTCCAGGTAGTGACAGTCTACACTTGGTGTCCTATAGCAGCATATATTCTCCAGATAGTGACAGTCTACACTTGGTGTCCTATAGCAGCATATATTCTCCAGGTAGTGACAGTCTACACTTGGTGTCCTATAGCAGCTCATATTCTCCAGGTAGTGACAGTCTACACTTGGTGTCCTATAGCAGCATATATTCTCCAGGTAGTGACAGTCTACACTTGGTGTCCTATAGCAGCATATATTCTCCAGGTAGTGACAGTCTACACTTGGTGTCCTATAGCAGCTCATATTCTCCAGGTAGTGACAGTCTACACTTGGTGTCCTATAGCAGCATATATTCTCCAGGTAGTGACAGTCTACACTTGGTGTCCTATAGCAGCATATATTCTCCAGGTAGTGACAGTCTACACTTGGTGTCCTATAGCAGCTCATATTCTCCAGATAGTGACAGTCTACACTTGGTGTCCTATAGCAGCTCATATTCTCCAGGTAGTGACAGTCTACACTTGGTGTCCTATAGCAGCTCATATTCTCCAGATAGTGACAGTCTACACTTGGTGTCCTATAGCAGCATATATTCTCCAGGTAGTGACAGTCTACACTTGGTGTCCTATAGCAGCTCATATTCTCCAGGTAGTGACAGTCTACACTTGGTGTCCTATAGCAGCATATATTCTCCAGGTAGTGACAGTCTACACTTGGTGTCCTATAGCAGCATATATTCTCCAGGTAGTGACAGTCTACACTTGGTGTCCTATAGCAGCTCATATTCTCCAGATAGTGACAGTCTACACTTGGTGTCCTATAGCAGCATATATTCTCCAGGTAGTGACAGTCTACACTTGGTGTCCTATAGCAGCTCATATTCTCCAGGTAGTGACAGTCTACTTGGTGTCCTATAGCAGCATATATTCTCCAGGTAGTGACAGTCTACACTTGGTGTCCTATAGCAGCATATATTCTCCAGGTAGTGACAGTCTACACTTGGTGTCCTATAGCAGCACATATTCTCCAGGTAGTGACAGTCTACACTTGGTGTCCTATAGCAGCATATATTCTCCAGGTAGTGACAGTCTACACTTGGTGTCCTATAGCAGCTCATATTCTCCAGGTAGTGACAGTCTACACTTGGTGTCCTATAGCAGCATATATTCTCCAGGTAGTGACAGTCTACACTTGGTGTCCTATAGCAGCTCATATTCTCCAGATAGTGACAGTCTACACTTGGTGTCCTATAGCAGCTCATATTCTCCAGATAGTGACAGTCTACACTTGGTGTCCTATAGCAGCACATATTCTCCAGGTAGTGACAGTCTACACTTGGTGTCCTATAGCAGATCATATTCTCCAGATAATGACAGTCTACACTTGGTGTCCTATAGCAGCTCATATTCTCCAGGTAGTGACAGTCTACACTTGGTGTCCTATAGCAGCATATATTCTCCAGATAGTGACAGTCTACACTTGGTGTCCTATAGCAGCACATATTCTCCAGATAGTGACAGTCTACACTTGGTGTCCTATAGCAGCATATATTCTCCAGGTAGTGACAGTCTACACTTGGTGTCCTATAGCAGCTCATATTCTCCAGGTAGTGACAGTCTACACTTGGTGTCCTATAGCAGCATATATTCTCCAGGTAGTGACAGTCTACACTTGGTGTCCTATAGCAGCATATATTCTCCAGGTAGTGACAGTCTACACTTGGTGTCCTATAGCAGCTCATATTCTCCAGGTAGTGACAGTCTACACTTGGTGTCCTATAGCAGCATATATTCTCCAGGTAGTGACAGTCTACACTTGGTGTCCTATAGCAGCACATATTCTCCAGATAGTGACAGTCTACACTTGGTGTCCTATAGCAGCTCATATTCTCCAGATAGTGACAGTCTACACTTGGTGTCCTATAGCAGCACATATTCTCCAGGTAGTGACAGTCTACACTTGGTGTCCTATAGCAGATCATATTCTCCAGATAATGACAGTCTACACTTGGTGTCCTATAGCAGCTCATATTCTCCAGGTAGTGACAGTCTACACTTGGTGTCCTATAGCAGCATATATTCTCCAGATAGTGACAGTCTACACTTGGTGTCCTATAGCAGCTCATATTCTCCAGGTAGTGACAGTCTACACTTGGTGTCCTATAGCAGCATATATTCTCCAGATAGTGACAGTCTACACTTGGTGTCCTATAGCAGCATATATTCTCCAGGTAGTGACAGTCTACACTTGGTGTCCTATAGCAGCTCATATTCTCCAGGTAGTGACAGTCAACACTTGGTGTCCTATAGCAGCATATATTCTCCAGGTAGTGACAGTCTACACTTGGTGTCCTATAGCAGCTCATATTCACCAGGAAGTGACAGTCTACACTTGGTGTCCTATAGCAGCTCATATTCTCCAGATAAGGACAGTCTACACTTGGTGTCCTATAGCAGCTCATATTCTCCAGATAAGGACAGTCTACACTTGGTGTCCAATAGCAGCACATATTCTCCAGATAATGACAGTCTACACTTGGTGTCCTATAGCAGCTCATATTCTCCAGATAAGGACAGTCTATACTTGGTGTCCTATAGTAGCTCATATTCTCCAGATAATGACAGTCTACACTTGGTGTCCTATAGCAGCTCATATTCTCCAGATAAGGACAGTCTACACTTGGTGTCCTATAGCAGCACATATTCTCCAGATAATGACAGTCTACACTTGGTGTCCTATAGCAGCTCATATTCTCCAGATAAGGACAGTCTATACTTGGTGTCCTATAGCAGCTCATATTCTCCAGGTAGTGACAGTCTACACTTGGTGTCCTATAGCAGCATATATTCTCCAGGTAGTGACAGTCTACACTTGGTGTTCTATAACAGCATATATTCTCCAGGTAGTGACAGTCTACACTTGGTGTCCTATAGCAGCTCATATTCTCCAGATAATGACAGTCTACACTTGGTGTCCTATAGCAGCTCATATTCTCCAGGTAGTGACAGTCTACACTTGGTGTCCTATAGCAGCACATATTCTCCAGGTAGTGACAGTCTACACTTGGTGTCCTATAGCAGCTCATATTCTCCAGATAGTGACAGTCTACACTTGGTGTCCTATAGCAGCATATATTCTCCAGGTAGTGACAGTCTACACTTGGTGTCCTATAGCAGCTCATATTCTCCAGATAGTGACAGTCTACACTTGGTGTCCTATAGCAGCATATATTCTCCAGATAGTGACAGTCTACACTTGGTGTCCTATAGCAGCTCATATTCTCCAGATAATGACAGTCTACACTTGGTGTCCTATAGCAGCATATATTCTCCAGGTAGTGACAGTCTACACTTGGTGTCCTATAGCAGCTCATATTCTCCAGATAAGGACAGTCTACACTTGGTGTCCTATAGCAGCTCATATTCTCCAGGTAGTGACAGTCTACACTTGGTGTCCTATAGCAGCATATATTCTCCAGGTAGTGACAGTCTACACTTGGTGTCCTATAGCAGCATATATTCTCCAGATAGTGACAGTCTACACTTGGTGTCCTATAGCAGCATATATTCTCCAGATAGTGACAGTCTACACTTGGTGTCCTATAGCAGCATATATTCTCCAGGTAGTGACAGTCTACACTTGGTGTCCTATAGCAGCATATATTCTCCAGGTAGTGACAGTATACACTTGGTGTCCTATAGCAGCTCATATTCTCCAGATAGTGACAGTCTACACTTGGTGTCCTATAGCAGCTCATATTCTCCAGGAAGTGACAGTCTACACTTGGTGTCCTATAGCAGCTCATATTCTCCAGGTAGTGACAGTCTACACTTGGTGTCCTATAGCAGCATATATTCTCCAGGTAGTGACAGTCTACACTTGGTGTCCTATAGCAGCACATATTCTCCAGATAGTGACAGTCTACACTTGGTGTCCTATAGCAGCATATATTCTCCAGGTAGTGACAGTCTACACTTGGTGTCCTATAGCAGCTCATATTCTCCAGGTAGTGACAGTCTACACTTGGTGTCCTATAGCAGCATATTCTCCAGGTAGTGACAGTCTACACTTGGTGTCCTATAGCAGCTCATATTCTCCAGGTAGTGACAGTCTACACTTGGTGTCCTATAGCAGCTCATATTCTCCAGGTAGTGACAGTCTACACTTGGTGTCCTATAGCAGCATATATTCTCCAGGTAGTGACAGTCTACACTTGGTGTCCTATAGCAGCACATATTCTCCAGATAGTGACAGTCTACACTTGGTGTCCTATAGCAGCTCATATTCTCCAGATAGTGACAGTCTACACTTGGTGTCCTATAGCAGCTCATATTCTCCAGGTAGTGACAGTCTACACTTGGTGTCCTATAGCAGCTCATATTCTCCAGATAGTGACAGTCTACACTTGGTGTCCTATAGCAGCTCATATTCTCCAGGTAGTGACAGTCTACACTTGGTGTCCTATAGCAGCTCATATTCTCCAGGTAGTGACAGTCTACACTTGGTGTCCTATAGCAGCATATATTCTCCAGGTAGTGACAGTCTACACTTGGTGTCCTATAGCAGCTCATATTCTCCAGGTAGTGACAGTCTACACTTGGTGTCCTATAGCAGCTCATATTCTCCAGATAAGGACAGTCTACACTTGGTGTCCTATAGCAGCTCATATTCTCCAGATAGTGACAGTCTACACTTGGTGTCCTATAGCAGCTCATATTCTCCAGGTAGTGACAGTCTACACTTGGTGTCCTATAGCAGCTCATATTCTCCAGATAAGGACAGTCTACACTTGGTGTCCTATAGCAGCTCATATTCTCCAGATAGTGACAGTCTACACTTGGTGTCCTATAGCAGCTCATATTCTCCAGATAGTGACAGTCTACACTTGGTGTCCTATAGCAGCTCATATTCTCCAGATAGTGACAGTCTACACTTGGTGTCCTATAGCAGCTCATATTCTCCAGATAGTGACAGTCTACACTTGGTGTCCTATAGCAGCTCATATTCTCCAGGTAGTGACAGTCTACACTTGGTGTCCTATAGCAGCATATATTCTCCAGGTAGTGACAGTCTACACTTGGTGTCCTATAGCAGCATATATTCTCCAGGTAGTGACAGTCTACACTTGGTGTCCTATAGCAGCTCATATTCTCCAGATAATGACAGTCTACACTTGGTGTCCTATAGCAGCTCATATTCTCCAGGTAGTGACAGTCTACACTTGGTGTCCTATAGCAGCATATATTCTCCAGGTAGTGACAGTCTACACTTGGTGTCCTATAGCAGCTCATATTCTCCAGATAGTGACAGTCTACACTTGGTGTCCTATAGCAGCATATATTCTCCAGGTAGTGACAGTCTACACTTGGTGTCCTATAGCAGCTCATATTCTCCAGATAGTGACAGTCTACACTTGGTGTCCTATAGCAGCATATATTCTCCAGGTAGTGACAGTCTACACTTGGTGTCCTATAGCAGCTCATATTCTCCAGATAATGACAGTCTACACTTGGTGTCCTATAGCAGCTCATATTCTCCAGGTAGTGACAGTCTACACTTGGTGTCCTATAGCAGCTCATATTCTCCAGATAAGGACAGTCTACACTTGGTGTCCTATAGCAGCTCATATTCTCCAGGTAGTGACAGTCTACACTTGGTGTCCTATAGCAGCTCATATTCTCCAGGTAGTGACAGTCTACACTTGGTGTCCTATAGCAGCATATATTCTCCAGATAGTGACAGTCTACACTTGGTGTCCTATAGCAGCATATATTCTCCAGATAGTGACAGTCTACACTTGGTGTCCTATAGCAGCATATATTCTCCAGGTAGTGACAGTCTACACTTGGTGTCCTATAGCAGCATATATTCTCCAGGTAGTGACAGTATACACTTGGTGTCCAATAGCAGCTCATATTCTCCAGATAGTGACAGTCTACACTTGGTGTCCTAAAGCAGCTCATATTCTCCAGGTAGTGACAGTCTACACTTGGTGTCCTATAGCAGCTCATATTCTCCAGGTAGTGACAGTCTACACTTGGTGTCCTATAGCAGCATATATTCTCCAGGTAGTGACAGTCTACACTTGGTGTCCTATAGCAGCTCATATTCTCCAGATAATGACAGTCTACACTTGGTGTCCTATAGCAGCATATATTCTCCAGGTAGTGACAGTCTACACTTGGTGTCCTATAGCAGCTCATATTCTCCAGGTAGTGACAGTCTACACTTGGTGTCCTATAGCAGCATATATTCTCCAGGTAGTGACAGTCTACACTTGGTGTCCTATAGCAGCATATATTCTCCAGGTAGTGACAGTCTACACTTGGTGTCCTATAGCAGCTCATATTCTCCAGGTAGTGACAGTCTACACTTGGTGTCCTATAGCAGCTCATATTCTCCAGGTAGTGACAGTCTACACTTGGTGTCCTATAGCAGCACATATTCTCCAGATAGTGACAGTCTACACTTGGTGTCCTATAGCAGCTCATATTCTCCAGATAGTGACAGTCTACACTTGGTGTCCTATAGCAGCTCATATTCTCCAGGTAGTGACAGTCTACACTTGGTGTCCTATAGCAGCTCATATTCTCCAGATAATGACAGTCTACACTTGGTGTCCTATAGCAGCTCATATTCTCCAGGTAGTGACAGTCTACACTTGGTGTCCTATAGCAGCATATATTCTCCAGATAGTGACAGTCTACACTTGGTGTCCTATAGCAGCTCATATTCTCCAGGTAGTGACAGTCTACACTTGGTGTCCTATAGCAGCATATATTCTCCAGATAGTGACAGTCTACACTTGGTGTCCTATAGCAGCATATATTCTCCAGGTAGTGACAGTCTACACTTGGTGTCCTATAGCAGCTCATATTCTCCAGGTAGTGACAGTCTACACTTGGTGTCCTATAGCAGCTCATATTCTCCAGGTAGTGACAGTCTACACTTGGTGTCCTATAGCAGCACATATTCTCCAGGTAGTGACAGTCTACACTTGGTGTCCTATAGCAGCTCATATTCTCCAGATAAGGACAGTCTACACTTGGTGTCCTATAGCAGCTCATATTCTCCAGGTAGTGACAGTCTACACTTGGTGTCCTATAGCAGCTCATATTCTCCAGATAAGGACAGTCTACACTTGGTGTCCTATAGCAGCTCATATTCTCCAGGTAGTGACAGTCTACACTTGGTGTCCTATAGCAGCTCATATTCTCCAGGTAGTGACAGTCTACACTTGGTGTCCTATAGCAGCATATATTCTCCAGGTAGTGACAGTCTACACTTGGTGTCCTATAGCAGCATATATTCTCCAGGTAGTGACAGTCTACACTTGGTGTCCTATAGCAGCATATATTCTCCAGATAGTGACAGTCTACACTTGGTGTCCTATAGCAGCTCATATTCTCCAGGTAGTGACAGTCTACACTTGGTGTCCTATAGCAGCACATATTCTCCAGGTAGTGACAGTCTACACTTGGTGTCCTATAGCAGCTCATATTCTCCAGATAGTGACAGTCTACACTTGGTGTCCTATAGCAGCATATATTCTCCAGGTAGTGACAGTCTACACTTGGTGTCCTATAGCAGCTCATATTCTCCAGATAGTGACAGTCTACACTTGGTGTCCTATAGCAGCTCATATTCTCCAGGTAGTGACAGTCTACACTTGGTGTCCTATAGCAGCTCATATTCTCCAGATAAGGACAGTCTACACTTGGTGTCCTATAGCAGCTCATATTCTCCAGGTAGTGACAGTCTACACTTGGTGTCCTATAACAGCATATATTCTCCAGGTAGTGACAGTCTACACTTGGTGTCCTATAGCAGCTCATATTCTCCAGGTAGTGACAGTCTACACTTGGTGTCCTATAGCAGCATATATTCTCCAGATAGTGACAGTCTACACTTGGTGTCCTATAGCAGCTCATATTCTCCAGGTAGTGACAGTCTACACTTGGTGTCCTATAGCAGCTCATATTCTCCAGATAGTGACAGTCTACACTTGGTGTCCTATAGCAGCTCATATTCTCCAGGTAGTGACAGTCTACACTTGGTGTCCTATAGCAGCTCATATTCTCCAGGTAGTGACAGTCTACACTTGGTGTCCTATAGCAGCTCATATTCTCCAGATAATGACAGTCTACACTTGGTGTCCTATAGCAGCTCATATTCTCCAGGTAGTGACAGTCTACACTTGGTGTCCTATAGCAGCATATATTCTCCAGATAGTGACAGTCTACACTTGGTGTCCTATAGCAGCTCATATTCTCCAGATAGTGACAGTCTACACTTGGTGTCCTATAGCAGCTCATATTCTCCAGATAGTGACAGTCTACACTTGGTGTCCTATAGCAGCTCATATTCTCCAGATAGTGACAGTCTACACTTGGTGTCCTATAGCAGCTCATATTCTCCAGGTAGTGACAGTCTACACTTGGTGTCCTATAGCAGCTCATATTCTCCAGATAGTGACAGTCTACACTTGGTGTCCTATAGCAGCTCATATTCTCCAGGTAGTGACAGTCTACACTTGGTGTCCTATAGCAGCTCATATTCTCCAGATAATGACAGTCTACACTTGGTGTCCTATAGCAGCTCATATTCTCCAGGTAGTGACAGTCTACACTTGGTGTCCTATAGCAGCATATATTCTCCAGATAGTGACAGTCTACACTTGGTGTCCTATAGCAGCTCATATTCTCCAGGTAGTGACAGTCTACACTTGGTGTCCTATAGCAGCTCATATTCTCCAGATAGTGACAGTCTACACTTGGTGTCCTATAGCAGCTCATATTCTCCAGGTAGTGACAGTCTACACTTGGTGTCCTATAGCAGCTCATATTCTCCAGATAGTGACAGTCTACACTTGGTGTCCTATAGCAGCTCATATTCTCCAGGTAGTGACAGTCTACACTTGGTGTCCTATAGCAGCTCATATTCTCCAGATAATGACAGTCTACACTTGGTGTCCTATAGCAGCATATATTCTCCAGGTAGTGACAGTCTACACTTGGTGTCCTATAGCAGCTCATATTCTCCAGATAATGACAGTCTACACTTGGTGTCCTATAGCAGCTCATATTCTCCAGGTAGTGACAGTCTACACTTGGTGTCCTATAGCAGCATATATTCTCCAGGTAGTGACAGTCTACACTTGGTGTCCTATAGCAGCTCATATTCTCCAGGTAGTGACAGTCTACACTTGGTGTCCTATAGCAGCTCATATTCTCCAGGTAGTGACAGTCTACACTTGGTGTCCTATAGCAGCTCATATTCTCCAGATAATGACAGTCTACACTTGGTGTCCTATAGCAGCTCATATTCTCCAGGTAGTGACAGTCTACACTTGGTGTCCTATAGCAGCATATATTCTCCAGATAGTGACAGTCTACACTTGGTGTCCTATAGCAGCTCATATTCTCCAGGTAGTGACAGTCTACACTTGGTGTCCTATAGCAGCATATATTCTCCAGATAGTGACAGTCTACACTTGGTGTCCTATAGCAGCATATATTCTCCAGGTAGTGACAGTCTACACTTGGTGTCCTATAGCAGC
>CM059788.1:45804309-45929309 GCA_030435695.1 Brachymystax lenok tsinlingensis
TCGCTGCCAAAGGTGCTTCAACAAAGTACTGAGTAAAGGGTCTGAATACTTATGTAAATGTTATATTTCACATGTTTTTTTTCTATACATTTGCAAAAATTTCTAAAAACCTGTTTTTGCTTTGTGATTTTGGGGTATTGTGTGTAGATTGATGGGGAGAGGGGACTATTTAACGTAACAAAATGTGGAAAAAGTCAAAGGGTCTGAATACTTTCCCGAATGCACTGTTAAGCAATGTCCTCACGCTCTTCAGCAGCTTTCATAGCTGGGAAACGTTTTTTTTTTTCCCTCCTCTGGCGCACAGCTTCAGAGAAGTTCTCATTGAGGAAGATGTTTGTTCCTCTCAAGTTCTTGGCTCTCTCCAGAACAGTCACCTGGGGAACTTGACTACTGTCCCCTGGACTGTTTACAGGTTTTCCACCTCAATCTTCCTATGATCCAAAATGCAGCTTTTCTGTGATAATTATTTCTCATTTTCTCCTCAGACCCCGTCCAGGTCTCATGTGGAGACTCTGGTACGCCGTCCACAACAATGTTATTCCTCCTGGATTGTCCCTCGAGAAAAAATAAAATAATCTATAACCATTTGTAATAATGATTCACAGACAGTGATGATGTCATCTCACGTGGACTTACAGTTTGTAGGCATCTTGCCGCAAGGCTCTTTCAGGACATCCACCTCTCCCAGGTGCCTACGGCGATGGCCCTTGTATCTGCTGTGGCAATCTGCACCGTCAGAGCAGATAGACAGAGACAGCTACAGACAGAGACAGACAGACACAGACAGACAGACAGACAGACATGGTCACTGATGGGAAGGACAGACAGACAAATTATACAAGTAAAGAATCAGAGCAATTAAGACATGAATAAAAGCGTTTGCCTCCTTGTATTTTACCTGTGTCGTTCATGACTGTAGCGTATACTAAGAAGGTAATGTTTGTTTTGGACTAGCTGGACAACAGGTGAGCTGGCCAGAACTTCAGTACACCATCATTATCGTTCTCATTAATCTGCCTCTGGTCATAGATCCTACAGAGGTAGAAGGTAAGGTGAGGTAAAGAGACAGATTGCCAGACAATTCATTTTCTACTGTCTTACAACACAACTGTAAGAGGGATTGGGAGTGTCAGCTGACATACTGATCTGTCCCACCCCACGAAGAACGATAAGCAGTACCTAAATGGAACCAAGGCTAATACGGTCAGCCTACAAGAACAAAGGCTGTTATTGGATAATTAGCCAGTAGTCAAGCAATTAGGCTAATCAAGCATTAGGGTAAATGAGTCTAACTTAAGACTATATCAGGTATGTGAGGCTATATCATGGACTGATGGTCACAGTAGGTAGCTTCTATACCTGTGTGTATAGCTTTCAACTACAGTTTTTAGCTGGCTTGATATTTAACTTGTCATGTCAAAATTAATGCAGATTTAGATTACATCTGACAGCTGTCACCCAAAAAACGATTTCTATCTTCAACTTGTGTCATGACAAATCAACTAGCTAGCTAGCTAGCTAACTAAAGTGCTACTGTCAAACTTAGCAAAACCCATTAGCTAGATATAGCAACTTGATAGAGGTGGAAAAAAACAACCTTAGCTAGCTGGCTTAATATCTTATCTTGTCATGAAAAATCGAAATGCAGATGTCAATTGGAATGGTAGCTAACATTGGCTAGCTAGCTAGCTAGCACCACAACTCCTGGCTATCTGTCCATCTTGCTGCTGAACTGGCGATGACGACGGCTATGGGTTAGTTAAATCAGGCAAACCATTAGCACGCAACAATATCATTAACTACAGGTATAATCGATAAGCTACTATTCTCGGATCTTACCTTGTCATTTGAAAAGTGAAATTCGCCAGCGACTTTTTTCTCGATCAGGATTGTTGTTGTTCACGTCGTCCACGATTCAAAGGTGAAGGGGTGAGACGCTATTGGCTGGGTCGTCCTGCCAAAGATGAAGGGGTGAGACGCTATTGGCTGGGTCCTCCTGCCAAAGGTGAAGGGTGAGGACGCTATTGGCTGGGTCCTCCTGCCAAAGATGAAGGGGTGAGACGCTATTGGCTGTGTCCTCCTGCCAAAGGTGAAGGGGTGAGACGCTATTGGCTGGGTCCTCCTGCCAAAGATGAAGGGGTGAGACGCTATTGGCTGTGTCCTCCTGCCAAAGGTGAAGGGGTGAGACGCTATTGGCTGGGTCCTCCTGCCAAAGATGAAGGGGTGAGACGCTATTGGCTGTGTCCTCCTGCCAAAGGTGAAGGGTGAGACGCTATTGGCTGGAGTCGTCCTGCCAAAGATGAAGGGGTGAGACAGCTATTGGCTGTGTCCTCCTGCCAAAGATGAAGGGGTGAGACGCTATTGGCTGGGTCCTCCTGCCAAAGATGAAGGGGTGAGACGCTATTGGCTGTGTCCTCCTGCCAAAGATGAAGGGGTGAGACGCTATTGGCTGTGTCCTCCTGCCAAAGAACGAGAAGCTACACATGATTGGCTTATGGGAGCATGGACAACTGGATGATGATGACTGACATTTTCAACCTCTCCCTGTCCGAGTCTGTAATACCAACATGTTTCAAGCAGACCACCATAGTCCCTGTGCCCAAGAACACCAAGGTAACCTGTCTAGATGACTACAGACCCGTAGCACTCACGTCTGTAGCCATGAAGTGCTTTGAAAGGCTGGTCATGGCTCACATCAACACCATTATCCCAGACACCCTGGACCCACCATAGCTCATTACTAAGCACAGGACCCTGGGGCTGAACACCCGCCTCTGTAACTGGATCCTGGACCTTCTGACGGGCCGCCCCCAGGTGGTGAAGGTAGGCAATAACACATCCGCCACGCTGACCTTCAACACGGGGGTGCGTGCTTAGTCCCCTCCTGTACTCCCTGTTCACCCACAACTACCACACAGAACTCCAACGCCATTGGTTAAGTTTTCAGACGACACGACAGCGACAGTCTGATCAAAGTCAAAGTCACCATTATTAGTCAGTTGTACAACCAAATGCCTTCAACCGAAATGTGTCTTCTGCATTTAACCCAACCCCTCTGAATCAGAGAGGTGGGGGGGCTGCCTTAATCAACATCCACGTCTTCGGCGCCCGGGGAACAGTGGGTTAACTGCCTTGTTCAGGGGGCAGAACGACAGATTTCTTTCCTTGTCAGCTCGGGGATTTGAACTTGCAACCCTCCGGTTACAAGTCCAAAGCTCTAACCACTAGGCTACCTGCCGCCCCCGACCGGTTTATCGGTTGACCGATATTAACCTTTTACGGGTGTATTTGTATTGGCTTTCAATCCACCGAAAATGATCGATGTAAGATGCGGAGAAAACGCACACCAAAAAGCAGTCAATAGATTTTTTTATTTTATTATTAATTATTATTAGTCCTGAAGAGGGCGCTCTTTTACATGACTATAAGCATATCTTGCCTTGGCACGCTACAGCAAGACCCCCGGGGCACTATCAGCCAACGCAATTACACCAATGGATGTTATGCCCAAATGTAAAGCAAGTGCCGTGCTAAGAACGTTCAGCCCTTTAGTGAAGCCCGGGGGAAATTTGGTGTGTTATATTTGCTTGGGACGTCCCTATGCTAAATCCTAACCTTAACCCATACCTAGGGCAATTGCGGTGACCATATTACTGCCACACCGGCGGTCACGAGTCATGAAGGCAGTCAAATTCCATGTGACCGTTTAGTAACAGTAATTAGGCTTCTCCAAGCTCTGATGCTGCTGATGGTCATTAGTAGCACTAATACTCAGCACTCTACTGTCCCTCTAATCACTCTGACATCAATGCAAATCTAACCGAAAATCTAATAAAACACTTCATGAGAGCCCATGAGCTCATGTTGTGCAACATTTCTATAGGCTATGCAATAGCATGAGAAAACAGAGTGATGGCCTCTATTAAAAAGAGGAGGAACCCATCAGCTTTCTAAAGGCCTACTATAGGTATTTCAAAACGTTCCTAATATTAAGCACATTGCTTCTCATTACAACAGGAGTAAAAGCCTACCTGGTTGGAATAAAAATGAACCACGAGAAAAGCGTCCTCCAATCGCTATTTAAGTACATAGATGTTATTTTTCCCCTGCCCCTGTTTCGAGACAGGTGCGTGATAATGGTCCATTCTAAATCAAAACAGATTTCACACATTCAGTACCAGTCAAACATTTGGACACACCTACTCATTGCAGGGTTTTTCTTTATTTGTACTATTTTCTACATTGTAGAATAATAGTGAAGACATCAAAACTATGAAATAACACATATGGAATCATGTAGGAACCAAAAATATATATTTTAGATTCTTCAAAGTAGCCACCCTTTGCCTTGATGACAGCTTTGCACACGCTTGGCATTCTCTCAACCAGCTTCATGAGGTAGTCACCTGGAAAGTTGTGTTGTGACAAGGTAGGGGTGGTATACAGAAGATAGCCCTATTTGGTAAAAGACCAAGTTCATATTATTTCAAAAACAGCTCAAATAAGCAAAGAGAAACGACAGTCCATCATTACTTTAAGACATGAAGGCCAGTCAATCCGGAAAAGCACTATGATGAAACTGGCTCTCATGAGGACCATCACAGGAAAGGAAGACCCAGAGTTACCTCTGCTGCAGAGGATAAGTTTATTAGAGTTACCAAATTGCAGCC
Source organism: Brachymystax lenok tsinlingensis (assembly GCA_030435695.1). Classification (NCBI taxonomy): domain Eukaryota; kingdom Metazoa; phylum Chordata; class Actinopteri; order Salmoniformes; family Salmonidae; genus Brachymystax; species Brachymystax lenok. The sequence goes on from CM059788.1 coordinate 45,808,980, forward strand.
CAAATAAATGCTTCACAGAGTTCAAGTAACAGAGACATCTCAACATCTACTGTTCAGAGGAACCTGTGTGAATCAGGCCTTCATGGTTGAATTGCTGCAAAGAAACCACTACTAAAGGACACCGATAATAAGAAGGGACTTGCTTGGACCAAGACACACGAGCAATGGACATTAGACTGGTGGAAATCTGTCCTTTGGTCTGATTTTTGGTTCCAACCGCCGTGTCTTTGTGAGAGACGCAGAGTAGGTGAAACGAATGATGGGAGGAGGTGTGATGGTGTGGGGGTGCTTTGATGGTGACACTGTCAGAGATATATTTAGAATTCAAGGCACACTTAACCCGAGTATTTAGGATTCAGGGCTCCCGAGTACCGCAGTGGTCTAAGACTCTGCATCTCAGTGCAAGAGGCGTCACTGCAGTACCTGGTTTGAATCCAGGCTGTATCACATCCGGGCCGTGATTGGGAGTCCCATAGGGCGGCGCACAATTGGCCCAGCGTCATCCAGGCCGTCATTGTAAATAAGAATTTGTTCATAACTGACTTGCCTAGTTAAATAAAGGTTAAATAAAAATACAAAATACAAAAATAACCAGTATTGCTACCACAGTATTCTGCGGCGATACGCCGTCCCATCTGGTTTGCGCTTAGTGGGACCATCATTTTTCAACAGGACAATCAATGACCCAACACACCTCCAGGCTGTGTAAGGGCTATTTGACCAAGAAGGAGAGTGATGGAGTGCTGCGTCAGATGACCTGACTTCCACAGTCACCCGACCTCAACCCAATTGAGATAAATGAAGCACATGAATCCACTTTACAAGGGATGTAGAGCCTAACCAGCATACATAAGCAGCGCGTGAGTTCCAAGTTTTAACATAAATATGCCCCTTTATGATAAAAGCATTACATGCACAATCGCATTTGTTTTAACGCTAATGTCACTTTCGCGCTTACAGCCTACTGCCGTGTGTGCATCGCTGAGCTTATGATCTGCGGGCAGTGTCACGGTCGTGCAGTATGACTGCTGTAAATACTTCAACTTTCTTTCTGTAGTCCATCCTTGTGGTGATATTTAGTCCATATTTGACAGATCTCACACTGAGCACCAGAGAAGTGACTGAGTGAGTCAGAGAGGAAACAGGTGGAGCAGAGTTAACAGTGACTCAGCCGGAATATGTTTCTTTAACAGCCTCTACGACCCAACCCAGCACAACTACCGCTATACTACAGCCACTGGCCAACATTACTATACAACACAACTACCACTATACTACAGCCACTGGACAACATTACTATACAACACAACTACCACTATACTACAGCCACTGGCCAACATTACTATACAACACAACTACCGCTATACTACAGCCACTGGCCAACATTACTATACAACACAACTACCACTATACTACAGCCACTGGCCAACATTACTATACAACACAACTACCACTATACTACAGCCACTGGCCAACATTACTATACAACACAACTACCACTATACTACAGCCACTGGCCAACATTACTATACAACACAACTACCACTATACTACAGCCACTGGCCAACATTACTATACAATGTTAAGGAAATAGTACAATGACTTAATTAGTAATGTTAAAGGAGTATTTCGCTTAATTTTTTTAATTCACAACCAAATCTTAATTTTTTGACGTAAACGGCATGTTCTGGAAGGGCGAGGGTCCAGTCACTTTTTTTTTAGAAACTTACCCCAAGCAGAGATTCATTTCCTCATCCTCGTTGTGAGGCTCTGAAAAAAAAAAAACATGAACAAACGCTCCCGAAAACACCCAAAATACGTCCTTTTTAGAGACGTTGTGTCATTCCCGAACTTTATCCTCAAAGTTATATTCCATTTTGTGCGAGCCGTGTCCCCCCCCCCCCTATCCAGCTGTTCCACTTCTCCCTGTAGTCTGCTGCTACAGGTAACTGCCCAAATAAAGGATAAACACCAACACAGTGTCTTGATAGGGCGTTGGGCCACCACGAGCCGCCAGAACAACTTCGATGGGGCCTTGGTATTTTGGTATTCTATTAGGATCCCCAGTAGCTGTTGCCAAAGCAGCAGCTACTCTTCCTGGGGTAATGATACAAAAAACATTAAATGGACGAGAGCAGCTCAAGTACAGAATATATACTTTCTTCTTTTTTTTTTAATCGCAGAAGAAGAAAAAGAACTGTCTGGACCCTTCTATAGAATAACATTTACAAAACAAATTGAGTTTTTGGGTTGTAAAAAAAACCTACATTCTCCTTTAAAGAGCACAGTGACTTCCTTAATCATGTTTAGGAGTTAGGACACCACCTAGGTAGGCATCATTACAGAGTTTCATGAATAACACGGTAGCACAGAGACTAATACGACTGACTGAATTGTACTACTTTTGACCATGGCCCATAGGGCCCATAGAGCCCAGGTCAAAAGAAGAGCACTAAATATGGAATAGGGTACTATTTGGGACACTACCTATGTGACTAACTGAGTACACAGTATCTCTCCACCTAGGCTCTACGCTACCGTTGGTTTTACAGGTTACCGAGTCAACGCAGGTGAAGTGTGTTTTTCTAGGACACAAACAAACATACACCTGTATCAGATATTCACATCGTGGTTAAAATCTGTGAAGCATTAAATACACTACCCAGAGAGAGAGAGAGAGAGAGAGAGAGAGAGAGAGAGAGACAGAGAGAGAGAGAGAGAGAGAGAGAGAGAGAGAGAGAGAGAGAGAGAGAGAGAGAGAGAGAGAGAGAGAGAGAGAGAGAGAGAGAGAGAGAGAGAGAGAGAGAGAGAGAGAGAGAGAGAGAGAGACCACTGCACAACAGCAGAACCTGAGACAGAGCTGCATTTCTTGACAAAATGTCAAAAATATAAAACAATTAGAGACTGTCATTTCCCCAAATTTGAAACCCTTACTCAAGGTTTCAAATACCTCTCTGATGAGAGTAGGCTACCCATCCTGTTGGGGGAGGAAGCAGAAAGCTGTGGGTTGGCAGAGCACTACATTGCTGCCTGCCATAAGATGAGGGACAGTGTCTGACAGACCAATCAACCTGCACATGTCCTCTACTGTATGCTTAGTGTTATTGTTTAATGTGGTTATTTTGACCCTTGGTTATTGTTGTTACTGTTGTCCCATTGACAATTTTGATTGATTGTTATTATTTTCATATTGTAAATATCCCAAGTAAGCTTTGGCAATATGTACATTGTTACGTCATGCCAATAAAGCAAATTGAATTGAATTGAGAGAGAGAGAGAGAGAGAGAGAGAGAGAGAGAGAGAGAGAGAGAGAGAGAGAGAGAGAGAGAGAGAGAGAGAGAGAGAGAGAGCGAGCGAGAGAGAGAGAAAGGACACGGCCTACAAAAGCACAGCTAAAGAAGTGAAAGTAGGCTAACTGTTTTAGCAATATCACTCATTGATTCAACACAAACACTGCGATGCAAAAGCCAGCAACTCACATCACCAAGCACCACACGGGTTGAAATGTTCCAACAACAACAAAGCTGCTTCCTTGTGCACCCCTTTAAAGGAAAACGAGGCCTAAAGCTTACTGATTTAACGTCTGTGCAGACAGTTAACTTCAGAAACAGCTCCCATAACCAGCTGATAGCTAGGCTTAACTTTAGGAACAGCTCCCATAACCAGCTGATAGCTAGGCTTAACTTTAGGAACAGCTCCTACAACCAGCTGATAGCTAGGCTTAACTTTAGGAACAGCTCCTACAACCAGCTGATAGCTAGGCTTAACTTTAGGAACAGCTCCTACAACCAGCTGATAGCTAGGCTTTAGGAACAGCTCCTACAACCAGCTGATAGCTAGGCTTAACTTTAGGAACAGCTCCTACAACCAGCTGATAGCTAGGCTTTAGGAACAGCTCCTACAACCAGCTGATAGCTAGGCTTAAGTTTAGGAACAGCTCCTACAACCAGCTGATAGCTAGGCTCAACTTTAGGAACAGCTCCTACAACCAGCTGATAGCTAGACTTAACTTTAGGAACAGCTCCTACAACCAGCTGATAGCTAGGCTTAACTTTAGGAGCAGCTCCCACAACCAGCTGATAGCTAGGCTTTAGGAACAGCTCTTACAACCAGCTGATAGCTAGGCTTAACTTTAGGAGCAGCTCCCACAACCAGCTGATAGCTAGGCTTTAGGAACAGCTCTTACAACCAGCTGATAGCTAGGCTTAACTTTAGGAGCAGCTCCCACAACCAGCTGATAGCTAGCCTTAACTTTAGGAGCAGCTCCCACAACCAGCTGATAGCTAGGCTTAACTTTAGGAGCAGCTCCCACAACCAGCTGATAGCTAGGCTTAACTTTAGGAACAGCTCCTACAACCAGCTGATAGCTAGGCTTAACTTTAGGAACAGCTCCCATAACCAGCAATGCTTTGTGTAGTAGGTGGAGGATGAGAGGTAGACTGCGACGGAGACAGAACTTACTATTGTGCACAGTCGATGAGCTGGTACTCGTTGGACCTTTCGAAGCAAGCCTTCACTCCCTCGTCATCCCACAGCTTCTTCGCATGATCAAAGAACTCCTGGACAGAGGGTAGAGAGAGAGGACAGAAGGTTAGGAGCAGACCAGAAATCATAAATAAATAAAATCGGGGTAGTCGAGCAGTTCAGAGTGTTGGGCCAGTAACCGAAAAGGTCGCTGGTTGGAATCCCCAAGCCGTCAATTAACCATAATTTCTCCTATAAGTCGCTCTGGATAAATGACTGAAATGTAAATAGAAACACATTTTATTAATGTAATATACAGGTTGTAGCCTAGTCACTCTCCTAACCCACAAAAGAAGACCTTTGGAAAGTCAGTCAGTCGCACACACACACCAGCGGAGGCTCCTCAGAGGAGGAAGGGCAGGACCATCCTCCCCGGTGAATTTCATTAAAATAGAAAAAAGAAAATTAAAATGTAAAAAATAAAACTGATTAAAGCACACTGTTTTGCAATGAAGGTCTACAGTAGCCTCAGCAGCCCTCTGTAGGGTAGCACCATGGTGTAGCCGGAGGACAGCTAGCTTCCGTCCTCCTCTGGGTACATTGACTTCAATACAAAACCTAGGAGGCTCGTGGTTCTCACCCCTTTCCATAGACTTACACAGTAATTATGACAACTTCCAGAGGACGTCCTCCAAACTATCAGAGCTCTTACAGCATGAACTGACATGTTGTCCACCCAATCAAAGGATCAGAAAATGATTATACTACTGAAAGCACAAGCTACAGCCAGATAGCACTGCAGTGCATAACAAGTGGTGAATAGTTGACTCAAACAGATAGAAATAAAATAGTTGAACCGTTTTGAAAGGTCTGGGGCAGGGAGATGGTCCTCCAGGGCGGGACTTTTAGTCCCCAGCCTCTCCTACAGTACAGTACCATGTCTCCAACCCCGGCCTCTCCTACAGCACCATGTCTCCAACCCCAGCCTCTCCTACAGTACCATGTCTCCAACCCCGGCCTCTCCTACAGCACCATGTCTCCAACCCCGGCCTCTCCTACAGTAACATGTCTCCAACCCCAGCCTCTCCTACAGTACCATGTCTCCAACCCTAGCCTCTCCTACAGTACCATGTCTCCAACCCCGGCCTCTCCTACAGCACCATGTCTCCAACTCCAGCCTCTCCTACAGTACCATGTCTCCAACCCCGGCCTCTCCTACAGTAACATGTCTCCAACCCCAGCCTCTCCTACAGCACCATGTCTCCAACCCTAGCCTCTCCTACAGTACCATGTCTCCAACCCCAGCCTCTCCTACAGTACCATGTCTCCAACCCCGGCCTCTCCTACAGCACCATGTCTCCAACCCGGCCTCTCCTACAGTAACATGTCTCCAACCCCAGCCTCTCCTACAGTACCATGTCTCCAAACCCAGCCTCTCCTACAGTACCATGTCTCCAACCCCAGCCTCTCCTACAGAACCATGTCTCCAACCCCGGCCTCTCCTACAGTACCATGTCTCCAACCCCAGCCTCTCCTACAGTACAGTACCATGTCTCCAACCCCGGCCTCTCCTACAGTACCATGTCTCCAACCCCAGCCTCTCCTACAGTACCATGTCTCCAACCCCGGCCTCTCCTACAGTACCATGTCTCCAACCCCAGCCTCTCCTACAGTACCATGTCTCCAACCCCAGCCTCTCCTACAGTACAGTACCATGTCTCCAACCCCAGCCTCTCCTACAGTACCATGTCTCCAACCCCAGCCTCTCCTACAGTACCATGTCTCCAACCCCAGCCTCTCCTACAGTACAGTACCATGTCTCCAACCCCAGCCTCTCCTACAGTACCATGTCTCCAACCCCAGCCTCTACTACAGCACCATGTCTCCAACCCCAGCCTCTCCTACAGTACCATGTCTCCAACCCCAGCCTCTACTACAGCACCATGTCTCCAACCCCAGCCTCTCCTACAGTACCATGTCTCCAACTCCAGCCTCTCCTTCAGTACCATGTCTCCAACTCCAGCCTCTCCTTCAGTACCATGTCTCCAACTCCAGCCTCTCCTACAGTACCATGTCTCCAACCCCAGCCTATCCTACAGTACCATGTCTCCAACCCCAGCCTCTACTACAGTACCATGTCTCCAACCCCAGCCTCTCCTACAGTACAGTACCATGTCTCCAACCCCAGCCTCTCCTACAGTACCATGTCTCCAACTCCAGCCTCTCCTTCAGTACCATGTCTCCAACTCCAGCCTCTCCTTCAGTACCATGTCTCCAACCCCAGCCTCTCCTACAGTACAGTACCATGTCTCCAACCCCAGCCTCTCCTACAGTACAGTACCATGTCTCCAACCCCAGCCTCTCCTACAGTACCATGTCTCCAACTCCAGCCTCTCCTACAGTACAGTACCATATCTCCAACCCCAGCCTCTCCTACAGTACCATGTCTCCAACCCCAGCCTTTCCTACAGTACCATGTCTCCAACTCCAGCCTCTCCTTCAGTACCATGTCTCCAACTCCAGCCTCTCCTTCAGTACCATGTCTCCAACTCCAGCCTCTCCTACAGTACCATGTCTCCAACCCCAGCCTCTCTTACAGTACCATGTCTCCAACCCCGGCCTCTCCTACAGTACCATGTCTCCAACCCCGGCCTCTCCTACAGTACCATGTCTCCAACCCCAGTCTCTCCTACAGTACCATGTCTCCAACCCCGGCCTCTCCTACAGCACCATGTCTCCAACCCCGGCCTCTCCTACAGTAACATGTCTCCAACCCCAGCCTCTCCTACAGTACCATGTCTCCAACCCCGGCCTCTCCTACAGTACCATGTCTCCAACCCCAGCCTCTCCTACAGAACCATGTCTCCAACCCCGGCCTCTTTTACAGTACCATGTCTCCAACCCCAGCCTCTCCTACAGTACAGTACCATGTCTCCAACCCCGGCCTCTCCTACAGTACCATGTCTCCAACCCCAGCCTCTCCTACAGTACCATGTCTCCAACCCCGGCCTCTCCTACAGTACCATGTCTCCAACCCCAGCCTCTCCTACAGTACCATGTCTCCAACCCCAGCCTCTCCTACAGTACAGTACCATGTCTCCAACCCCAGCCTCTCCTACAGTACCATGTCTCCAACCCCAGCCTCTCCTACAGTACCATGTCTCCAACCCCAGCCTCTCCTACAGTACAGTACCATATCTCCAACCCCAGCCTCTCCTACAGTACCATGTCTCCAACCCCAGCCTCTCCTACAGTACCATGTCTCCAACCCCAGCCTCTACTACAGCACCATGTCTCCAACCCCAGCCTCTCCTACAGTACCATGTCTCCAACCCCAGCCTCTACTACAGCACCATGTCTCCAACCCCAGCCTCTCCTACAGTACCATGTCTCCAACTCCAGCCTCTCCTTCAGTACCATGTCTCCAACTCCAGCCTCTCCTTCAGTACCAAGTCTCCAACTCCAGCCTCTCCTACAGTACCATGTCTCCAACCCCAGCCTCTACTACAGTACAGTACTATGTCTCCAACCCCAGCCTCTCCTACAGTACCATGTCTCCAACTCCAGCCTCTCCTACAGTATCATGTCTCCAACTCCAGCCTCTCCTACAGTACCATGTCTCCAACCCCAGCTTCTCCTACAGTACCATGTCTCCAACCCCAGCCTCTCCTACAGTACCATGTCTCCAACCCCGGCCTCTCCTACAGAACCATGTCTCCAACTCCAGCCTCTCCTACAGTACCATGTATCCAACCCCAGCCTCTCCTACAGTACCATGTCTCCAACCCCGGCCTCTCCTACAGTACCATGTCTCCAACCCCAGCCTCTGCTACAGTACCATATCTCCAACCCCAGCCTCTCCTTCAGTACCATGTCTCCAACCCCGGCCTCTCCTACAGTACCATGTCTCCAACCCCAGCCTCTCCTACAGTACCATGTCTCCAACTCCAGCCTCTCCTTCAGTACCATGTCTCCAACCCCAGCCTCTCCTACAGTATCATGTCTCCAACCCCAGCCTCTCCTACAGCACCATGTCTCCAGCCCCAGCCTCTCCTATAGCACCATGTCTCCAACCCCAGTCTCTCCTACAGTACCATGTCTCCAACCCCAGTCTCTCCTACAGTACCATGTCTCCAACCCCAGCCTATCCTACAGTACAGTACCATGTCTCCAACCCCAGCCTCTCCTACAGTACCATGTCTCCAACCCCAGCCTCTCCTACAGTACCATGTCTCCAACCCCAGCCTCTCCTACAGTACCATGTCTCCAACCCCAGCCTTTCCTACAGTACCATGTCTCCAACCCCAGCCTCTCCTACAGTACCATGTCTCCAACCCCAGCCTCTCCTACAGTACAGTACCATGTCTCCAACCCCAGCCTCTCCTACAGTACCATGTCTCCAACTCCAGCCTCTCCTACAGTATCATGTCTCCAACTCCAGCCTCTCCTACAGTACCATGTCTCCAACCCCAGCCTCTCCTACAGTACCATGTCTCCAACTCCAGCCTCTCCTACAGTACCATGTCTCCAACCCCAGCCTCGCCTACAGTACCATGTCTCCAACTCTAGCCTCTCCTACAGTACCATGTCTCCAAAATCGGCCTCTCCTACAGTACCATGTCTCCAACCCCGGCCTCTCCTACAGTACCATGTCTCCAACCCCAGCCTCTCCTACAGTACCATGTCTCCAACCCCAGCCTCTCCTACAGTACAGTACCATGTCTCCAACCCCAGCCTCTCCTACAGTACCATGTCTCCAACCCCAGCCTCTCCTACAGTACCATGTCTCCAACCCCAGCCTCTCCTACAGTACAGTACCATGTCTCCAACCCCAGCCTCTCCTACAGTACCATTTCTCCAACTCCAGCCTCTCCTACAGTATCATGTCTCCAACTCCAGCCTCTCCTACAGTATCATGTCTCCAACTCCAGCCTCTCCTACAGTACCATGTCTCCAACCCCAGCCTCTCCTACAGTACCATGTCTCCAACCCCAGCCTCTCCTACAGTACAGTACCATGTCTCCAACTCCAGCCTCTCCTACAGTATCATGTCTCCAACCCCGGCCTCTCCTACAGTACCATGTCTCCAACCCCAGCCTCTCCTACAGTACCATGTCTCCAACCCCAGCCTCTCCTACAGTACAGTACCATGTCTCCAACCCCAGCCTCTCCTACAGTACAGTACCATGTCTCCAACTCCAGCCTCTCCTACAGTACCATGTCTCCAACTCCAGCCTCTCCTACAGTACCATGTCTCCAACCCCAGCCTCTCCTACAGTACCATGTCTCCAACCCCGGCCTCTCCTACAGTACCATGTCTCCAATCCCAGCCTCTCCTACAGTACAGTACCATGTCTCCAACCCCAGCCTCTCCTACAGTACCATGTCTCCAACCCCAGCCTCTCCTACAGTACCATGTCTCCAACCCCAGCCTCTCCTACAGTACCATGTCTCCAACCCCAGCCTCTACTACAGTACAGTACTATGTCTCCAACCCCAGCCTCTCCTACAGTACCATGTCTCCAACTCCAGCCTCTCCTACAGTATCATGTCTCCAACTCCAGCCTCTCCTACAGTACCATGTCTCCAACCCCAGCTTCTCCTACAGTACCATGTCTCCAACCCCAGCCTCTCCTACAGTACCATTTCTCCAACTCCAGCCTCTCCTACAGTATCATGTCTCCAACTCCAGCCTCTCCTACAGTATCATGTCTCCAACTCCAGCCTCTCCTACAGTACCATGTCTCCAACCCCAGCCTCTCCTACAGTACCATGTCTCCAACCCCAGCCTCTCCTACAGTACAGTACCATGTCTCCAACTCCAGCCTCTCCTACAGTATCATGTCTCCAACCCCGGCCTCTCCTACAGTACCATGTCTCCAACCCCAGCCTCTCCTACAGTACCATGTCTCCAACCCCAGCCTCTCCTACAGTACAGTACCATGTCTCCAACCCCAGCCTCTCCTACAGTACAGTACCATGTCTCCAACTCCAGCCTCTCCTACAGTACCATGTCTCCAACTCCAGCCTCTCCTACAGTACCATGTCTCCAACCCCAGCCTCTCCTACAGTACCATGTCTCCAACCCCGGCCTCTCCTACAGTACCATGTCTCCAACCCCAGCCTCTCCTACAGTACAGTACCATGTCTCCAACCCCAGCCTCTCCTACAGTACCATGTCTCCAACCCCGGCCTCTCCTACAGTACCATGTCTCCAACCCCAGCCTCTCCTACAGTATCATGTCTCCAACCCCAGCCTCTCCTACAGTACCATGTCTCCAACCCCAGCCTCTACTACAGTACAGTACCATGTCTCCAACCCCAGTACCATGTCTCCAAACATATATGTCTATGGACTAGGCTACATGTTGAGTTATTTGGTCACATTAGTTGTAATACAAACCTTATCAAAACATATAAACCTATGGGCTAGGCTACATGAGGTGTGATACTAACCTTATAAAAACATATAAACCTATGGGCTAGGCTACATGATGCTACTATGATTTGAAAAAGTGGCAAAAAAATAAGGCACGGGCTGTTTCTGGACTACACACGGTGGACATCATTCACAAGTGATAATATTGGCACCCATCAGACTATTCTTGATTTAATCTTGTCTTTACATATACGAAATAATATATGTGTGAAATTAGTTTTGATTTACAACGGGCCATTTTCATGCCGATTTCGGAACTAAAAAATGTTAAAAATGTAAAATATTTTCATGCCAGTTAGGTAGGCTATATTCCTGTTGTGAAGTGAAACAATGTGCTTAATATTAGGAAAGTCGCAAAAAAAAATATAGTAGGCCTAGCCTATAGAATTCTGACGGGCTCCTCCTCTTTTTAATAGAGGCCATCAAAACTCTGCATTGTCTATAGAACTGTTGTTTATAGGAACACAAGCAATGGAGAAAGAGAGAGAGAGAGCAGAAAGAGTGATGGAGAGGGCGAGAGAGAGAGAGAGAGAGAGAGAGAGAGAGAGAGAGAGAGAGAGAGAGAGAGAGAGAGAGAGAGAGAGAGCGCGTGGTCTGACTCCTGGAGGCTCTTTTCCACCGAGCCGTGTGACATTGGGCTGCTGAATAAATGTAGTGTTGCTGCTGTGCCCTAAAGAGCTACTGATCACAGAGAGAGAGAGAGAGTTCACTGTTGCCGCTCATCTCCAACATGATCCTTTTCAGGATACAAACTAGACCCAGTTTGGGTGACCGTCCCTCTCCCCTTGGAGAAAGCCATAGGCTACAGCAGCGGTGGGCGACATACGAGCCCATTCAATCCAGCCCACAGGAGGTTCGGGTAAAAAAAGAAAATAATAATATTAGGGAGAAAGTATTATTTCGGGTAAAACTAAAACTCCAGGCCACCCATGAACGTCTAGAACTAGATGTAAAGTATGTAATCTGAACGGACCTTAGAATTCAAATAGTTATGAGAGTATTCATATTTTACACACTGAAAAAATGATTTTTCTACATTTTATAAAAAATATCCACGGAACATTGTTACATACAAGGATATACCATGACATTTCAAATGAGTCATTTAAACACCCAACTTTTCACAACGTTTAGTCGCCCCTCTCTCAGCCAATCAAACCGGCTCAATGTGTAGCAAGTAGAGTGAGAGTTCACTAAGGCAATGCAAGATGGAATACATTTTACGTCATTCAAAGTTAGCGAACTGATTAGGAATAGGCTACAACGAGCAACCAACAGGTAGACATTTATCTGAAATGGGGAGAAAGCGCAGCGTGTGGCCTCAATTAGCCAAGCTAGCTATACTGAAATACAGTCATGAGAATTTCGGGGTGAAAAAATGTCAAATGTATTTCAAATAAGACTCTTTGCCAGACATCTTAGTCCTCAGTATGATTGAGTTGAGTTTTTTTTTGTAACTCAATTTGGTACAGACATGTTTAAAACTGGTTTCATGAGAATCACCCAGCCAGTCAGCCAGCCAACCAGCCAGTCAGTCAGCCAGCCAACCAGCCAGTCAGTCAGTCAGTCAGTCAACCAGCCAGTCAGCTAGTCAGCCAGTCAGCCAGTCAGCCAGCCAGTCAGCCAGCCAACCAGCCAGTCAGCCAGCCAACCAACCAGCCAGTCAGTCAGTCAGTCAGTCAGTCAGTCAACCAGCCAGTCAGCCAGCCAGCCAGCCAGCCAGTCAACCAGCCAGCCAGCCAGCCAACCAGTCAGTCAGCCAGCCAGTCAGCCAGCCAGCCAGTCAGTCAACCAGCCAGCCAGCCAGCCAGTCAGCCAGCCAGTCAGCCAACCAGCCAGTCAGTCAGTCAGTCAGTCAACCAGCCAGTCAGCCAGCCAGCCAACCAGCCAGTCAGCCAGTCAGCCAGCCAGCCAACCAGCCAGTCAGTCAGTCAACCAGCCAGTCAGCCAGCCAACCAGCCAGTCAGCCAGACAGCCAGCCAGCCAGCCAGTCAGTCAGCCAGCCCTACAGAAACCCATGATAGCCATCCTCCCTACTTTTATTAGATTGCAAAAGATCTACATTAGATAACAGTCACACAGAGCACGTGCGTGAGCACACACAGACACGCTCATGTGTTACACCAGAAAACTACAGGCAAATGTAGCTGAGAGAGAGACAGAGACAGAGACAGAGACAGAGACAGAGACAGAGACAGAGACAGAGAGAGACAGACAGACAGACAGACAGTGAGAGACACACAGAAAGAGACAGAAAGAGAGAGACAGAGAGAGACAGAGAGAGCGAGACAGACAGGCAGACAGACAGAGAGCGAGAGACAGAGAGCGAGAGACAGAGAGCAAGAGACAGAGAGACAGAGACAGAGAGCAGGAGAAAGAAACGAGAAAGAGAGACAGAGAGAGAGACACAGAAAGAGAGAGAGAGACAGAGAGAGAGAGACACACAGAAAGAGACAGAAAGAGAGAGACAGAGAGAGCGGGACAGACAGGAAGACAGACAGAGAGCGAGAGACAGAGAGCAAGAGACAGAGAGACAGAGACAGAGTGACAGAGACAGAGAGCAAGAGACAGAGAGACAGAGAGACAGAGACAGAGTGACAGAGACAGAGAGCGGGAGAAAGAAACGAGAAAGAGAGACAGAGAGAGAGACACAGAAAGAGAGAGCGAGAGAGAGACAGAGAGAGAGACACAGAAAGAGAGACAGAGAGAGAGACACAGAAAGAGAGAGAGAGACAGAGACAGAGCGACTGTTCAAGACCGTCTTTCATAACATCTCCCTTGATCCACCAAACTGCAAAAGTATCAAAGATGAATGGATACACTTATCATATTTGTAAACTTTATAAAACGTTTATAGGTACATTGAATGAACTAAATCATTAAATCAAATCAAATTTTATTCATCACATGCTTCGCAAACAGGTGTAGACTAACATTGAAATGCTTACGGGCCCTTCCCAACAATGCAGAAAAAAAATACATTTTGAAAAGTAAAACATGCAATAATAAATCCACACTGAGTAATGATAACTTGGCTACATACAGAGAGAACAGTCTATGGCTTGGGTGGCTGGAGTCTTCCTCTGACACCACCTGGTATAGAGGACTAGTTTATAGACAGAGAGAACAGTCTATGGCTTGGGTGGCTGGAGTCTTCCTAGGACACCGCCTGGTATTGAGGACTAGTTTATAGACAGAGAGAACAGTCTATGGCTTGGGTGGCTGGAGTCTTCCTCGGACACCGCCTGGTATAGTGGACTAGTTTATAGACAGAGAGAACAGTCTATGGCTTGGGTGGCTGTAGTCTTCCTCGGACACCGCCTGGTATTGAGGACTAGTTTAGTTAGAAGACTGTTAATCATTAATTTATAGATTCTTTATGAATCAGTGTTAAACAGATATAACATACTTCCTTCAAAGTTGAGGGAACCTAGTCTACATACTTCCTTCAAAGTGGAGGGGACCTAGCCTACATACTTCCTTCAAAGTAGAGGGGGCCTAGCCTATAAACTTCCTTCAAAGTGGAGGGGACCTAGCCTACATACTTCCTTCAAATTGGAGGGAACCTAGCCTACATACTTCCTTTAAAGTGGAGGGGACCTAGCCTACATACTTCCTTCAAAGTGGAGGGGACCTAGCCTACACACTTCCTTCAAAGTGGAGGGAACCTAGCCTACATACTCCTTCAAAGTGGAGGGAACCTAGCCTACACACTTCCTTCAAAGTGGAGGGAACCTAGCCTACATACTTCCTTCAAAGTGGAGGGAACCTAGCCTACATACTTCCTTCAAAGTAGAGGGAACCTAGCCTACATTCAATAGTTCTTTAAACATTTACTTGAGATTACAATGTGGGTTTAACATCTGAGTTACTTTGAATACATTAAATAATTTGTCCAATTTGAACATATGTCCACCAATATCCACCTAAAATCATGATTACTTATATGTGAAGTTGTTCAACATACTCCTGCACTCTATTTGTATATTGTAGCCTGTCTATTTTAAAATCACCAAGTAGCCTAAAGCTCTGAGGGCAGTACATTGGGAAGAAAAGCGATTAGGTTCAAGCACAGTCTGAAAGGAAGGATGACCAGCATAGTGAGAGAGGCTGAGAACTATCTCATTCTGTGGATATGAAAACCCCCAGTGGCACTAGGTGACAATGTAATGGTGACACCGAGGACCGAGCTAAGTGACGTGGTGATGAGGACGATGACAAGCTGGGACGCACTAACACAGAGACATGTTGTTCAGATAGGCCTGGGAACTGGCCTGTCCCTATCCCCACGGCAGGGCCACTAGCTCACACAGAGACAGGACCAGTCACATACAGAGAGACAGGACCAGTCACACACAGAGAGACAGGACCAGTCACACACAGAGAGACAGGACCAGTCACACACACAGAGACAGGACCAGTCACACACACAGAGACAGGACCAGTCACATACAGAGAGACAGGACCAGTCACACACAGAGAGACAGGACCAGTCAGACACAGAGAGACAGGACCAGTCACTCACACAGAGACAGGACCAGTCACACACAGAGAGACAGGACCAGTCACACACACAGAGAGACAGGACCAGTCACACACACAGAGAGACAGGACCAGTCACACACACAGAGACAGGACCAGTCACACACAGAGAGACAGGACCAGTCACACACACAGAGACAGGACCAGTCACACACAGAGAGACAGGACCAGTCACACACACAGAGAGACAGGACCAGTCACACACACACAGAGACAGGACCAGTCACACACACAGAGAGACAGGACCAGTCACACACACAGAGAGACAGGACCAGTCACACACACAGAGAGACAGGACCAGTCACACACAGAGAGAGACAGGACCAGTCACACACACAGAGAGACAGGACCAGTCACACACACAGAGAGACAGGACCAGTCACACACACAGAGACAGGACCAGTCACACACAGAGAGACAGGACCAGTCACACACACAGAGAGACAGGACCAGTCACACACACAGAGACAGGACCAGTCACACACACAGAGAGACAGGACCAGTCACACACACAGAGAGACAGGACCAGTCACACACACAGAGACAGGACCAGTCACACACACAGGACCAGTCACACACAGAGAGACAGGACCAGTCACACACAGAGAGACAGGACCAGTCACACACACAGACAGGACCAGTCACACACACAGAGAGACAGGACCAGTCACACACACAGAGAGACAGAGACAGAGACAGAGAGAGAGAGAGAGAGAGAGAGAGAGAGAGAGAGAGAGAGAGAGAGAGAGAGAGAGAGAGAGAGAGAGAGAGAGAGAGAGAGAGAGAGAGAGAGAGAGAGAGAGAGAGAGAGAGACAGAGAGAGAGAGAGAGACAGAGAGAGAGAGAGAGAGAGAGAGAGAGAGAGAGAGAGAGAGAGAGAGACACACTGGCCCTCCCATAGCTAAACGTAACCTCACAGTATACATCTCAATGGAGGTGAGCGTACCTCTGCCTATACCGAGTCGGTATCAGTCGATATAGTTTCTTTGGGTGCTGCAATCCATCGTTTTGGATCAACTTTATTCTATGTGACCTCAGTCAAATGTTCCAACGGGGTTATAGAGTTCAGACACGCATTACCACTCGATACTTTTCTAAATATAAATGATTCAAATGCTTACTGTGCACCTGTGCTTGTCCTGGTTGTTATATAGTTGAATACACAGTTTCTGCCCCTAACAAAACGCAATCTATGCATCCCATGCAAACAGAGGGGTCAACGGGGTCGCGTAAAACTCAATTTTTTTTATGTATATATTTTGATTCAAGTTTTACAAAACGGACATCAATGTCAGTACAAAGATTTGACCATATCCCAACCACCCTGCCTCCCTCCACAAAACACATCCACCCAACCCCCTAGTCCCTTCCCGACCTCTCCGCCCTACCTCGCCCTACCTCCCTCCACACAACACATCCACCCAACCCCCTAGTCCCTTCCCTGCCTCGCCCTACCTCGCCCTACCTCGCCCTACCTCCCTCTACACAACACATCCACCCAACCCCCTAGTCCCTTCCCGACCTCTCCGCCCTACCTCGCCCTACCTCGCCCTACCTCCCTCTACACAACACATCCACCCAACCCCCTAGTCCCTTCCCGACCTCTCCGCCCTACCTCGCCCTACCTCGCCCTACACAACACATCCACCCAACCCCCTAGTCCCTTCCCTGCCTCGCCCTACCTCGCCCTACCTCGCCCTACACAACACATCCACCCAACCCCCTAGTCCCTTCCCGACCTCTCCGCCCTACCTCGCCCTACCTCCCTCCACACAACACATCCACCCAACCCTCTAGTCCCTTCCCGACCTCTCCGCCCTACCTCGCCCTACCTCGCCCTACACAACACATCCACCCAACCCCCTAGTCCCTTCCCTGCCTCGCCCTACCTCGCCCTACCTCCCTCTACACAACACATCCACCCAACCCCCTAGTCCCTTCCCGACCTCTCCGCCCTACCTCGCCCTACCTCGCCCTACCTCCCTCCACACAACACATCCACCCAACCCCCTAGTCCCTTCCCTACCTCTCCGCCCTACCTCGCCCTACCTCCCTCCACACAACACATCCACCCAACCCCCTAGTCCCTTCCCTACCTCTCCGCCCTACCTCGCCCTACCTCGCCCTACACAACACATCCACCCAACCCCCTAGTCCCTTCCCGACCTCTCCACCCTGCCTCAGTCCACCCGTAAAACTACATTTTTAATCATAAAATTAGATTGCAGACCTCAAAGAAAATAAGAACACAGTAACACAAGACAAACATAGGTACAAGGCAGGCATTAAATAATGAGAATTTTTACATGTATCGACTGATTCCGACTCAAAGTAGTCGGTGGTACACTCTGCCAAACCAAATCCAATTGTGTTTGTCACATGTGCCGAATACAACAGGTATTTCACCTTGCTGACTGACAAGCCTTTAACCAACAATGCAGTTCAAGAAATGGAGTTTAGAAAATATTTACTAAATAAACAAAAGTAAAAAATAATAAAAAGGTAACACAAGAAAATGACATAATAACGAGGCTATATTATACAGGGGGTACCAGTACCGAGTCAATGTGTGAGGGTACAGGTGGGGTACCAGTACCGAGTCAATGTGTGGGGGTACAGGTGGGGTACCAGTACCGAGTCAATGTGTGAGGGTACAGGTGGGAGTACCAGTACCAGTCAGTATGTGTGGGGGTACAGGTGGGGTACCAGTACTGAGTCAATGTGTGGGGTACAGGTGGGAGTACCAGTACCGAGTCAATGTGTGGGGGTACAGGTGGGAGTACCAGTACCGAGTCAATGTGTGGGGGTACAGGTGGGGTACCAGTACCGAGTCAATGTGTGGGGGTACAGGTGGGGTACCAGTACCGAGTCAATGTGTGGGGGTACAGGTGGGGTACCAGTACCGAGTCAATGTGTGGGGGTACAGGTGGGAGTGCACGATACTGAGTCAATGTGTGGGGGTACAGGTTGGGTACCAGTACCAAGTCAATGTGTGTGGGGGTACAGGTGGGGTACCAGTACCGAGTCAATGTGTGGGGTACAGGTGGGGTACCGGTGCAGTCAGTGTGTGGGGGTACAGGTTGGAGTACCAGTACCGAGTCAATGTGTGTGGGGGTACAGGTGGGAGTACCAGTACCGAGTCAATGTGTGGGGGTACAGGTGGGGTACCAGTACTGAGTCAATGTGTGGGGGTACAGGTTGGGTACCAGTACCAAGTCAATGTGTGGGGGTACAGGTGGGGTACCAGTACCGAGTCAATGTGTGGGGGTACAGGTGGGGTACCAGTACCGAGTCAATGTGTGGGGGTACAGGTGGGGTACCAGTACCGAGTCAATGTGTGAGGGTACAGGTGGGCTACCAGTACCGAGTCAATGTGTGGGGGTACAGGTGGGGTACCAGTACCGAGTCAATGTGTGGGGGTACAGGTGGGGTACTGCACTGAGTCAATGTGTGGGGGTACAGGTTGGGTACCAGTACCAAGTCAGTAATGTGTGGGGGTACAGGTGGGGTACCAGTACCGAGTCAATGTGTGGGGGTACAGGTGGGGTACCGGTACCGAGTCAATGTGTGGGGGTACAGGTTGGGTACCAGTACCGAGTCAATGTGTGTGGGGGTACAGGTGGGGTACCAGTACCGAGTCAATGTGTGGGGGTACAGGTGGGGTACCAGTACCGAGTCAATGTGTGGGGGTACAGGTTGGGTACCAGTACCAAGTCAATGTGTGGGGGTACAGGTGGGGTACCAGTACCGAGTCAATGTGTGGGGGTACAGGTGGGGTACCAGTACCGAGTCAATGTGTGGGGGTACAGGTGGGGTACCAGTACCGAGTCAATGTGTGAGGGTACAGGTGGGCTACCAGTACCGAGTCAATGTGTGGGGGTACAGGTGGGGTACCAGTACCGAGAGTCAATGTGTGGGGGTACAGGTGGGGTACCAGTACCGAGTCAATGTGTGGGGTACAGGTGGGGTACCAGTACCGAGTCAATGTGTGGGGGTACAGGTGGGGTACCAGTACCGAGTCAATGTGTGGGGGTACAGGTGGGGTACCGGTACCGAGTCAATGTGTGGGGGTACAGGTTGGTCGAGGTCATTAGTAAAGTGACTATGCATAGATAATAAACAGCGAGTAGCAGCAGTGTAAAGACTTGGCGCTCCGGTACCGCTTGCCGCTTTGCCGAGCTGACAGAGGGAGAAAACATCACACAAGAAAGTTGTGGATTACAACAGGTTATGTTATGATGACATTAGGGTTAATATATTTTCCCGGTATTTTACAAACGTTAAATCCCGAGAATTAATCGCTTTTCTCCCGGGATAACCTGGTATTTCCTGCCAAAATAGAAGTGCTGAATCAAAAGCTTTGATCAGTGTGAAAATTCAAACCTGACACTAGCTGAGCCTGATGAGCCACATATTAAAAACATTTAATGAGCCCAAGACCAAATGATTAAGCTGTTATCCAATAACAGAGAGAAAGAGACTGTGATAGAGCGAGAGACTGCGAGAGAGAGAGACTGCGAGAGAGAGAGACTGCGAGAGAGAGAGAGACTGTGACAGAGAGACAGACTGCGAGAGAGAGAGACTGCGAGAGAGAGAGAGACTACGAGAGAGACTGCGAGAGAGAGAGACTGCGAGAGAGAGAGAGACTACGAGTGAGAGAGACTGCGAGAGAGAAAGAGACTGTGATAGAGAGAGAGACTGCGAGAGAGAGAGACTGAGAGAGAGAGAGACTGTGAGAGAGAGACTACGAGAGAGAGACTGCGAGAGAGAGAGACTACGAGAGAGAGACTACGAGAGAGAGAGAGAGAGAGAGAGAGAGAGAGAGAGAGAGAGAGAGAGAGAGAGAGAGAGAGAGAGACTGCGAGAGAGAGAGAGATTGTGATTGCAGATTGTAAAATTATAAGGAAAAGACTTAGAACACTATCAAACCAAAAGCACAGAGACCCAAATAATGGTGAATTACCCCTTCATTACTGTGAGACTTTAAAACTCTATAAACGTACACTCAGAACCAATAAAGCACAGTACAACAGCGAGCAGCTGACACTAATTGAGGAGTCCATAAACACAAACAACTTCTGGCAAAACTGGAAAAAAACTAAAAAAATCGAAACAAGAGGAATAAGCGATACAAAATGGTGACATATGGACAACCCATTTTAAAACACTCTACAACACCGTTCAAATTGACAAAAACGCAGAACAACGCCAAATTCATGAGAAGTTGAATGGATTAGAAAAAGCTATAAAGGACAATCAAAATCCATTGGACTCCCCAAGTACTGACCAGGAGCTCTATAAGAAACTTCAGGCCCTCAAATGTAGAAAATCATGCGGACCTGATGGCATCCTAAATGAGATGCTCAAACTCACTAGTGCAACATTTCAATTGGCTATATTAAAACTGTTTAATTTGATCCTGAGTGTAGGTTATTTCCCTGACATCTGGAATCAAGGACTCCAATCTTTAAGAACGGAGACAAATTTGACCCTAACAGTTACAGAGGCATTTGTGTGAACAGTAACCTGGGGAGGTTTTCTGTAGTATTATAAATGTAAGAGTTCTAAACTTCCTTAATAAGCACAATGTCTTGAGTAAAAGCCAAATTGGATTTATACCAAAACATCGCACGATCATATTTACACCCTACACACCCTGATAGATAAACATGTCCAACAAAATAATACCAAAATATACGCTTGCTTTATCGACTTCCAAAAAGCATTTGATTCTATTTGGCATACGGGACTGTTCTACAAAGTTATTGAAAGTGGTGTAGGGGGTAAAACATATGACATAATTAAATCAATGTATACTGGCAATACGTGCGCCATTAAAATTGGCAAGAAAAGAATAGAATTCTTTACCCAGCGGCGGGGCCTTCGCCAGGGTTGCAATCTGAGCCCTGCACTCTTCAATATTTACATCAACGAATTGGCCACTATTCTAGAAAAATCCTCTGCCCCTGGTGTTAGTCTCCACAATTCAGAGGTTAAATGCTTATTCTTCGCAGATGACCTGTGCCTGCTGTCACCCACAGCACATGGCCTACAGCAGTGCCTGGACCTGCTACAGCAGTACTGCCAGACCTGGGCCCTGGCAGTAAACCCCAAAAAGACTAAAATAATGATTTTTCAGAGAAGATCCAGATCTCAGGGAATTAGACCAAAGATTGCAATTGGTACACAATATATAGAGTACTGCACACACTACAATTACTGAGGTTTAAATATATAGAGTACTGTCCACACTACAATTACTGAGGTTTAAAAATAAGCCCAACTGGACACCTTAATGAGGCAGTGAATGAACTGAGAGAGAAAACACGCAGGGCATTCTACGCCATTAAAAAACAAATTCAAATTGAAATACCTATTCAAATTTGGCTAAAACTAATTGAATGTGTCATTGAACCAATTGTACTTTATGGAAGAGAGGTGTGGGATCCACTTGCAAAACAAGATTTCACCAAATGGGACAAACACCCCATTGAAACCCTGCATGCAGAGTTCTGTAAGATTCTCCTACATGTCCAGAGGAAAACTACAAACAGTGCATGCAGGGCAGAATTAGGCCAATATCCACTAATAATAAAAACTAAAAAAAGAGCAATTAAGTTTTGGAAACATCGAAAATACAGTGACCCCCTCTCATATCATTACCAAGCCCTGCAATGCCAAGAGCTGAGCAAAGAAAAGAGTCCCCTCATCAAGCTGGTCCTGGGGCTGAGATCACTAACCTGTTCTACTATCACACTTAAGCCTCAGGACCCTCATCCAGCTGGTCCTGGGGCTGAGATCACTAACCTGTTCTACTAACACACTGAAGCCTCAGGACCCTCATCCAGCTGGTCCTGGGGCTGAGATCACTAACCTGTTCTACTAACACACTGAAGCCTCAGGACCAGAACATCCAATCAATCAGAATAAAACAAATTACATCACAATCAAAACAAAACTACATTTCTCATTGGGAAACACAAGCACAAAGCAAAATGCAGTGCTATCTGGCCCTAAATCGACAGTACACCATGGCAAACTATTTGACCATGGTTACTGATCAAAACCTTAGAACAACCTTGACAAAGTACAGGCTCAGTGAGCACAGCCTTGCCATTGAGAAGGGTCGACACAGGAAAACCTGGCTCCCTGTAGAGGAAAGGCTGTGCAACCACTGCACCACAGCAGAACCTGAGACAGAGCTGCATTTCCTGACAAAATGTCAAAAATATAAAACAATTAGAGACTGTCATTTCCCCAAATTTGAAACCCTTACTCAAGGTTTCAAATACCTCTCTGATGAGAGTAGGCTACCCATCCTGTTGGGGGAGGACGCAGAGAGTTGTGGGTTGGCAGCGCACTACATTGCTGCCTGCCATAAGATGAGGGACAGTGTCTGACAGACCAATCAACCTGCACATGTCCTCTACTGTATGCTTAGTGTTATTGTTTAATGTGGTTATTTTGACCCTTGGTTGTTGTTGTTACTGTTGTCCCGTTGACAATTTTGATTCTTGTTATTTTCATATTGTAAATATCAAAAGTAAGCTTTGGCAATATGTACATTGTTACGTCATGCCAATAAAGCAAATTGAATTGAATTGAATCGAGAGACCAGGAGAGAGAGAGAGACTACGAGAGAGAGAGAGAGAGAGAGAGAGAGAGAGAGAGAGAGAGAGAGTGAGAGAGAGAGACTGCGAGAGAGAGAGACTGCGAGAGAGAGAGAGACTGCGAGAGAGACTGCGAGAGAGAGAGGCTGCGAGAGAGAGAGACTGCGAGAGAGACTGCGAGAGAGAGAGAGAGAGAGAGAGAGAGAGAGAGAGAGAGAGAGAGAGAGAGAGAGAGAGAGAGAATGCGAGAGAGAGAGAGACTGCGAGAGAGAGAGACTGCGAGAGAGAGAGAATGCGAGAGAGAGAGAGACTGCAAGAGAGAGAGACTGCGAGAGAGAGAGAGACTGCAAGAGAGAGAGAATGCGAGAGAGAGACTGCAAGAGAGAGAGACTGCGAGAGAGAGAGAGACTGCAAGAGAGAGAGAGAGGCTGCGAGAGAGAGAGGCTGCGAGAGAGAGAGGCTGCGAGAGAGAGAGAGAATGTGAGAGAGAGAGAGAGAGACTGCGAGAGAGAGAGACTGCGAGAGAGAGAGAGACTGCAAGAGAGAGAGAGAGGCTGCGAGAGAGAGAGAATGCGAGAGAGAGAGAGAATGTGAGAGAGAGAGAGACTGCGAGAGAGAGAGAATGCGAGAGAGAGAGAATGCGAGAGAGAGAGAGAGAGGCTGCGAGAGAGAGAGAGAGGCTGCGAGAGAGACAGGCTGCGAGAGAGAGAGAGAAGAGCGAGAGAGAGAGAGAATGTGAGAGAGAGAGAGAGAGAGAGAGAGAGAGAGAGAGAGAGAGAGAGAGAGAGAGAGAATGCGAGAGAGAGAGAGAGAGAGAGAGAGGCTGCAGAGAGAGAGAGAGAATGCAGAGAGAGAGAGAATGAGAGAGAGAGAGAGAGAGAGAGAGAGAGAGAGAGAGAGAGAGAGAGAGAGAGAGAGAGAGAGAGAGAGAGAGAGAGAGAGAGTTCTGCAAGAGAGAGAGAGAGGCTGCGAGAGAGAGAGAATGCGAGAGAGAGAGAGAATGTGAGAGAGAGAGAGAGAGAGAGAGAGAGAGAGAGACTGCGAGAGAGAGAGAATGCGAGAGAGAGAGAATGCGAGAGAGAGAGAATGCGAGAGAGAGAGAGAGAGAGAGGCTGCGAGAGAGAGAGAGAGGCTGCGAGAGAGAGAGAATGCGAGAGAGAGAGAGAATGTGTGAGAGAGAGAGAGAGAGAGAGAGAGAGAGAGAGAGAGAGAGAGAGTTCTCATGCGTGCACTGATTTAAAGCAACAAGTGATAGGCTGTTTTAAAACTCTGCAGCTGCAATATAAAATAAAATCTCTACAATTACAAAACAAGGTGACCCCTGTAAGCCAGATGGAGATGGGGAAATTAGATACGCATTCAGTCTTTATATTACCATAGCATAGGCTGTGCTGCAGCAAATGTAGGTCTACCTGTCACAAGAACAACAAGTTACCATGAGATGATAGGTCTACAGGCATTGTGAAATGAGCTCCACACGGGCCCTCTGTCCCCACCCTGAGACGGGCCCTCTGTCCCCACCCTGAGACGGGCCCTCTGTCCCCACCCTGAGACGGGCCGTCTGTCCCCACCCTGAGGCGGGCCCTCTGTCCCCACCCTGAGACGGGCCGTCTGTCCCCACTCCTGAGACGGGCCGTCTGTCCCCACCCTGAGACGGGCCCTCTGTCCCCACCCTGAGACGGGCCCTCTGTCCCCACCCTGAGACGGGCCCTCTGTCCCCACCCTGAGACGGGCCGTCTGTCCCCACCCTGAGACGGGCCCTCTGTCCCCACCCTGAGACGGGCCGTCTGTCCCCACCCTGAGACGGGCCGTCTGTCCCCACCCTGAGACGGGCCCTCTGTCCCCACCCTGAGGCGGGCCGTCTGTCCCCACCCTGAGACGGGCCGTCTGTCCCCACCCTGAGACGGGCCTTCTGTCCCCACCCTGAGACGGGCCGTCTGTCCCCACCCTGAGACGGGCCGTCTGTCCCCACCCTGAGACGGGCCGTCTGTCCCCACCCTGAGACGGGCCGTCTGTCCCCACCCTGAGACGGGCCCTCTGTCCCCACCCTGAGACGGACGTTTAGCCTATTCCATTTGGTCATGTGACAAGACCCTATCAGAGCCCCGGGATCAAAACACAGCAGAGGTGTGTCGGAAAAAAGGGCGACCCTATTCCCTATAGAGCGCACTACTTTTGACCACAGCCCTATTGGTCCAGGTCAAAAGTAGTGCCCTATGTAGGAAACAGGGTCCCTTTAGGACGCAGCCAAGGGGAACTGAAGCGGAGCGGCAACTCCATGGCTAAACTGAGAAAAGTTTATATTTTATCTTTTTGATTACGGCCGATCAGAAGCCCAACAACATCTCCAATCTTTTCCTCACAGCACCACAGATCAATTATAGCGCTAGTAGCAAAGACTATTTAAAAATAAAAAATTAAAATATCAAATAATGACTAACAAAATGGCATTGACAATAACTGTATACAATTCATTATTCTAAGTTACAGTGCATAGTTACTGACCAAAGTCAAAGTCACCATTATTAGTCAGTTGTACGAATGCCTTCAACTGAAATGTGTCTTCCGCATTTAACCCAACCAGAGAGGTGCAGGGGGGGGCTGCCTTAATCGACATCCACGGCGCCCGGGGAACAGTGGGTTAACTGCCTTGTTCAGGGACAGAACAACAGATTTTTACCTCGTCAGCTCGGGGATTCGAACTTGCAACCCTCCGGTTACAAGCCCAACGCTCTAACCACTAGGCTACCATTCGACCATCACAACTGTTGACAACACACACCCCCCCCGAATGAAAACCTAAACAGCCATCTTACCTGTGTGTAGTCAAAGTCCGAGAGAGGATCTATGCTTTTGACGTACTCCATTCTAAACTGGTCTCCGGGGTTGGCTAGAGTGACTGGGGGTATCAAGGTGCCCATCGCTGACGCGATCGTCTAGAAAGAGGAGAGAGGAGAAACACAAGATGGGGAAAAAATACACAGGCTAAATGAGATCGTAAGCCTAGACTATTAAGGGAAATAGGATCGGCGTGTCCCATCTGACACTGAGGATGCATCCCAAATGGTACCTTATTCCCTATATAGACCTAGTGCCCTGGGTTATAGTCAACAGTAATGCACTGTATACATATATACGGAATAGGATGCTATTTGGGACACACAGAATAACCTGGTAAACCACTAGTTTACTTTGAAAACAGGACACAGGATTAATGTCAGCCTACTCACCACTACGGCATCCTTCACGTTTTTCCGAATATCTTGGATTTTCTGTTTCTTTTCTCTGGTGAACGGGGGGGGACAGAACACAGGCGTTAGTGGATAAGTAACCAACAAGATAACATCGTCACAATGTTCCTTGTCTATGAACCTAAAGATCCCACTATGAAGGCTACGTAGTGCCACTCCAGTTCTAGGCCCTGATGTTAACACACTAGAGTCGCTATGTGTGGAGGCTAGACAGGCAGTAAGATATCCCTACCAGTAACCGTAGGCCTATGTAACTAAGACAGTAACATATCTCTACCAGTAACCGTAGGCCTGTGTAACTCAGACAGACAGTAAGATATCCCTACCAGTAACCGTAGGCCTATGTAACTAAGACAGTAAGATATCCCTACCAGTAACCGTATGCCTATGTAACTCAGACAGTAAGATATCCCTACCAGTAACCGTAGGCCTATGTAACTCAGACAGTAAGATATCCCTACCAGTAACCGTAGGCCTATGTAACTCAGACAGTAAGATATCCCTACCAGTAACCGTAGGCCTGTGTAACTCAGACAGACATAGACCACTGTCTCTATCATATGTACAGAAGGCCTTGCAGCAAAAAATCCATAGACCCTAGGCCTATCTCCAATAACAGTCAATATAGCTATGACAGACAAAACTACATAACAGTAAACAATGTGACCGCAGTAATAACAGTCAAGTCAGGGGAGATGTCATGTCTCACCTACGGAAGCCTATACAGTCTATATCTCTCTGCTGTAAGCAAAGAGAGAGAGCCTTAAGATGCATTAGGGGGAACCAGACCCACTGCTAGAGCTAGTCGCCTGGCTGTACAGTACATTGTGTGTTGGTCACAGATAGAGCGGGGCCTAGGCTCCTCAGTAGTGCCGGAGGAAAATCCAGTCAGTTCTCTAAAACCTATTCTCAGCAGTCTCACTCACAGGCAGGGAGTGGTGAAATAGGTATATATCTGGGCCTATATGTCAAATGGAGATTCAGTATGGGCCTTTTAATAACAGTGGATGCATGTACTCACTCTGCGTTAAAACCATTGACGTGTAGAATCCTCATCTGCTTCACAACAGTGCTTTTCCCGGACTCTCCAGCACCTTCGGGAATGCAGCGAACAGGACAGAATGTTACAATGTGTTGCTGATAACCGAACAATAAGGGTCATCTTGTTACCGAACAATAAGGGTCATCTTGTTACCGATAATAAGGGTCATCTTGTTACCGATAATAAGGGTAATCTTGTTACCGATAATAAGGGTCATCTTGTTTCCGATAATAAGGGTCATCTTGTTACCGATAATAAGGGTCATCTTGTTTCCGATAATAAGGGTCATCTTGTTTCCGATAATAAGGGTCATCTTGTTACCGATAATAAGGGTCATCTTGTTACCGATAATAAGGGTCATCTTGTTTCCGATAATAAGGGTCATCTTGTTACCGATAATAAGGGTCATCTTGTTACTGATAATAAGGGTCATCTTGTTACCGATAATAAGGGTCATCTTGTTACTGATAATAAGGGTAATCTTGTTTCCGATAATAAGGGTCATCTTGTTACCGACAATAAGGGTCATCTTGTTACCGATAATAAGGGTCATCTTGTTACTGATAATAAGGGTCATCTTGTTACCGATAATAAGGGTCATCTTGTTACCGATAATAAGGGTCATCTTGTTACCGATAAAAAGGGTCATCTTGTTACTGATAATAAGGGTCATCTTGTTACCGATAATAAGGGTCATCTTGTTACCGATAATAAGGGTCATCTTGTTACCGATAATAAGGGTCATCTTGTTACCGATAATAAGGGTCATCTTGTTACCGATAATAAGGGTCATCTTGTTACTGATAAGGGTCATCTTGTTACCGATAATAAGGGTCATCTTGTTACCGACAATAAGGGTCATCTTGTTACCGACAATAAGGGTCATCTTGTTACCGATAATAAGGGTCATCTTGTTACCGATAAGGGTAATCTTGTTACCGATAATAAGGGTCATCTTGTTACCGATAAGGGTCATCTTGTTACCGATAAGAGTCATCTTGTTACTGATAATAAGGGTCATCTTGTTACCGATAATAAGGGTCATCTTGTTACCGATAATAAGGGTCATCTTGTTACCGATAAGGGTCATCTTGTTACCGATAATAAGGGTCATCTTGTTACCGATAATAAGGGTCATCTTGTTACCGATAATAAGGGTCATCTTGTTACCGATAATAAGGGTCATCTTGTTACCGATAATAAGGGTCATCTTGTTACCGATAAGGGTCATCTTGTTACCGATAATAAGGGTCATCTTGTTACCGATAATAAGGGTCATCTTGTTACCGATAATAAGGGTCATCTTGTTACCGATAAGGGTCATCTTGTTACCGTTCAAAAAAATGAATAAGAATGTTATCGAAATGAATGTAATTGCTAGGCTTCGCTTCCATCAATATCCACCTCCATGACATATTGCGAAAGCTGTCAAAATACGTGTTAGGGTAAATGGTATTTTATATCACACAGTGTTCGGGGCCAAGCCGTTAAATAAAACCTTACCCAATAATAACAGCCTGTGCGTCGCTATATACGCTTGTCTTTCTTTTTCCAACTGTTTTTCTATGTTTTTATTCGCCTCTTGTTGTGCCTTTTCGTCGACGCGTTGATCTTCAGTCTTGCTGTTGCCCAAACAACCCATATCTTCCATTAACCTACCTCGTCTATCGAAAATACGAAATAATACCAAAAGACGTTATCATGAAAAAAACCCGAATGGTGCGACGCTTCTCCGCCGTCCGGAGGGTGTATGTTCTCCCCGCTACGATTCCTTTTTGGCCGCAACCAACCGGACCTTCCTTCGGCATCCACAACAATTTTTGATTCGCATCAACTCGAATCGTTGAAATAACAAGAGGATACATACACAAGAGAAGGAAGGTTTTGGATTTCTGGAAACAGGCCAAGTGTCTCTCTATCTAAATGTCTATTCGGGTCTCTATAACTCAGCACTGCCTCTTTCTGTTGTAGCAGGTAGCAGCCATGAACCGAGCCGCAATGTACGGACGCGGCTGTTCGCTCACACACCTACAATCCGCTTACATAGTATTTGATCATTTCTGTGAGACGGGTAGGAGGGTCATTATCATCACATGTACCCCCCCCAGCTATCCGTCCTGAAAACCACGAGAGGGGAGAGACTATCCCCCTGCACCAGACTGATTGGGTAGGAGCGTTGGGTCGGTCTGTCGACCGAGAGAAATGAACCAGAGTTGGCTAGTCCTGTTGAGGTGACCCTGACCTCGGGTTTAGGTTCTCAATCGAAGCCTACAAACTAAATAATATCCCACTATAACACTAGATTATCAGTCACCTACACAAAAACAACACGATCTAAAGCAAAACAAAAACATGGGAGCAGCAACGTGATCATTTCTAGCCCTTCACAAAAAAAGTTTTGCTACCAACTCATATCACTTCTTCCACTTGTGTTCAGTCTAGTCCTGTCATCTGATCCATTATCCATGGGACAATGTTTTCTATCGTACACGTGTGCAACACCATAACGGTCGATGCCATCCACCGATAAAACCCCACCGAAGAAGAGAGACCCTCCGCCCCAAAAGCATTCCCGAGCACCGGTGGGAAAGCGGGTTCTCTGCACCGCGGTATTTCTCCACACTGACAGTTCAGCCCCGACACTAGAGAACCGGAGTAGAGTACTGCGCATATTCACAGGTGGTTAGTGTAACGGTCTGTCTACATGGTTGCTGCATGATAGAGTTGCTTTGTTTTAGAAGGATGCTATTTAAATAGATGTTACATTCTAGATGTTACATTATTCATAAAAAATAATAATCATGAGATGTCATTTTAACTATAGCAATTGATATGGATAAAAAACATAAAACATCTGACTACATCCACCACTATTACTACATCCTCCACCATTACTACATCCTCAACGATTACTACATCATCCACCATTACTACATCCTCCACCATTACTACATCCTCCACTATTACTACATCATCCACCATTACTACATCCTCCACCATTACTACATCCTCCACTATTACTACATCATCCACCATTACTACATCCTCCACCATCACTACATCATCCACCATTACTACATCCTCCACCATTACTACATCATCCACCATCACTACATCATCCACCATTACTACATCCTCCACCATCACTACATCATCCACCATCACTACATCATCCACCATTACTACATCCTCCACCATCACTACATCATCCACCATTACTACATCCTCCACCATCACTACATCCTCCACCATTACTACATCCTCCCCCATTACTACATCCACCACCATTACTACATCCTCCACCATTACTACATCCTCCACCATTACTACATCATCCACCATCACTACATCATCCACCATTACTACATCCTCCACCATTACTACATCCACCACCATTACTACATCCTCCACCATTACTACATCCTCCACCATTACTACATCATCCACCATTACTACATCCTCCACCATTACTACATCCTCCACCATTACTACATCCTCAACAATTACTACATCCTCCACCATTACTACATCCTCAACAATTACTACATCCTCCACCATTACTACATCCTCCACCATTACTACATCATCCACCATCACTACATCATCCACCATTACTACATCCTCCACCATTACTACATCCTCCACCATTACTACATCATCCACCATCACTACATCATCCACCATTACTACATCCTCCACCATTACTACATCCTCCACCATTACTACATCCTCCACCATGACTACATCCTCCACCATTACTACATCCTCCAGCATTACTACATCCTCCTATATTACTACATCCTTCCCTATTACTACATCCTCCACTATTACTACATCCTCCACCATTACTACATCCTCCACCATTACTACATCCTCCACCATTACTACATCCTCCCCTATTACTACATCCTCCTATATTACTACATCCTTCCCTATTACTACATCCTCCCCTATTACTACATCCTCCACCATTACTACATCCTCCACCATTACTACATCTTCCACCATTACTACATCCACCACTATTACTACATCCTCCCCTATTACTACATCCTCCACCATTACTACATCCTCCCCCATTACTACATCCTCCACCATTACTACATCCTCCCCCATTACTACATCCTCCACCATTACTACATCCTCCACCATTACTACATCCTCCCCTATTACTACATCCTCCACCATTACTACATCCTCCCCTATTACTACATCCTCCACCATTACTACATCCACCACCATTACTACATCCTCCACCATTACTACATCCTCCACCATTACTACATCCTCCACCATTACTACATCCTCCCCTATTACTACATCCTCCACCAATACTACATCCTCCACCATTACTACATCCTCCCCTATTACTACATCCTCCACCAATACTACATCCTCCACCATTACTACATCCTCCACCATCACTAAATCCTCCACCATCACTACATGCTCCACCATCACTACATCCTCCACCATCACTACATCCTCCACCATTACTACATCCTCCACCATTACTACATCCTCCACCATCACTACATCATCCACCATCACTACATCCTCCAGAATTACTACATCCTCCACCATTACTACATCCACCACCATTACTACATCCTCCACCATTACTACATCCACCACTATTACTACATCCTCCCCTATTACTACATCCTCCACCATTACTACATCCTCCACCATTACTACATCCTCCACCATTACTACATCCTCCACCATTACTACATCCTCCACCATTACTACATCCTCCCCCATTACTACATCCTCCACCATTACTACATCCTCCACCATTACTACATCCTCCCCCATTACTACATCCTCCACCATTACTACATCCTCCACCATTACTACATCCTCCACCATTACTACATCCTCCACCATTAATACATCCTCCACCATTACTACATCCTCCCCTATTACTACATCCTCCACCATTACTACATCCTCCCCCATTACTACATCCTCCACCATTACTACATCCTCCCCCATTACTACATCCTCCACCATTACTACATCCTCCACCATTACTACATCCTCCCCTATTACTACATCCTCCACCATTACTACATCCTCCCCTATTACTACATCCTCCCTTATTACTACATCCTTCCCTATTACTACATCCTCCACCAATACTACATCCTCCACCATTACTACATCCTCCACCATCACTACATCCTCCACCATCACTACATCCTCCACCATCACTACATCCTCCACCATTACTACATCCTCCACCATTACTACATCCTCCAGCATTACTACATCCTCCACCATTACTACATCCTCCACCATTACTACATCCTCCACCATCACTACATCATCCACCATCACTACATCCTCCACCATCACTACATTCTCCACCATTACTACATCCTCCACCATTACTACATCCACCACCATTACTACATCCTCCACCATTACTACATCCTCCACTATTACTACATCCTCCACCATTACTACATCCCCCACCATTACTACATCCCCCACCATTAATACATCCTCCACCATCACAACATCCTCCACCATTACTACATCCTCCACCATTACTACATCCTCCCCTATTACCTCATCCTCCCCTATTACTACATCCTCCACCATTACTACATCATCCCCTATTACTACATCCTCCACCATTACTACATCCTCCCCTATTACTACATCCTCCACCATTACTACATCCTCCACCATTACTACATCCTCCACTATTACTACATCCACCACCATTACTACATCCACCCCTATTACTACATCCTCCCCTATTACTACATCCTCCACCATTACTACATCCTCCCCCATTACTACATCCTCCACCATTACTACATCCTCCACCATTACTACATCCTCCACCATTACTACATCCTCCACCATTACTACATCCTCCACCATTACTACATCCTCCCCTATTACTACATCCTCCACCATTACTACATCCTCCCCTATTACTACATCCTCCACCATCACTACATCCTCCACCATTACTACATCCTCCACCATTACTACATCCTCCACTATTACTACATCCACCCCTATTACTACATCCTCCACCATTACTACATCCACCCCTATTACTACATCCTCCACCATTACTACATCCTCCCCCATTACTACATCCTCCACCATTACTACATCCTCCCCCATTACTACATCCTCCCCCATTACTACATCCTCCACCATTACTACATCCTCCCCCATTACTACATCCTCCACCATTACTACATCCTCCCCCATTACTACATCCTCCACATTTACTACATCCTCCACCATTACTACATCCTCCACCATTACTACATCCTCCACTATTACTACATCCACCCCTATTACTACATCCTCCACCATTACTACATCCACCCCTATTACTACATCCTCCACCATTACTACATCCTCCCCCATTACTACATCCTCCACCATTACTACATCCTCCCCCATTACTACATCCTCCACCATTACTACATCCTCCACCATTACTACATCCTCCCCTATTACCTCATCCTCCCCTATTACTACATCCTCCACCATTACTACATCATCCCCTATTACTACATCCTCCAGCATTACTACATCCTCCCCTATTACTACATCTGCCACTGTTTCGAGTCTGGTTCCTCTCGATATTTCTTCCTTATGGAGTTTTTCCTTGCCACTGTACTTTTACTTTGTCTTGTTGTAGTCTAGCAGTACTCTAGGGTTTACGATGAAGCACCGTTGTTGTAAAAATAACTAAAATATAAATAACATTTGATTAGATTCATTCCATTGATTAATGTACTCACAATTTCTACAAATAATTCCTAGAAAATGAGTGTCTGGTATTCATTTTATTTTCCACACACAGTCTGCGCCTGTATTTCGTTTTCATGCTAGTGAGGGCCGAGAATCCACTCTCACATAGGTACGTGGTTGCAAAGGGCATCAGTGTCTTAACAGCGTGATTTGCCAAGGCAGGATACTCTGAGCACAGCC
Organism: Brachymystax lenok tsinlingensis; assembly: GCA_030435695.1. NCBI lineage: Eukaryota > Metazoa > Chordata > Actinopteri > Salmoniformes > Salmonidae > Brachymystax > Brachymystax lenok. The sequence continues at coordinate 45,843,300 of CM059788.1, forward strand.
CTATCCAGAAATCTGGCAGTGGCTTCTGATTAAATTACATTTTCACAGAACCGCTTGTTGCAATTTTGATGAGGCTCTCTTGTTCAGATATCGGTAAGTGGACTGGAGGCAGGGCATGAAAGGGATAACAAATCCAGTTGTTTGTGTCGTCCGTTTCGGGAAAGTACCTGCGTAATTGCGCACCAAGCTCACTCAGGTGCTTCACTATATCACATTTGACATTGTCCGTAAGCTTGAGTTCATTTACACACAAAAAATCATACAATGATGGAAAGACCTGTGTGTTGTCCTTGTCAATGCAGACAGAAAAGAGCTCCAACATCTTAATCAAAGCCTCAATTTTGTCTCGCACATTGAATATAGTTGTGGAGAGTCCCTGTAATCCTAGAATCAGATCATTCAGGCGAGAAAAAAATCACCCAGATAGGCCAGTCGTGTGAGAAACTCGTCATCATGCAAGCAGTCAGACAAGTGAAAATGATGGTCAGTAAAGAAAACTTTAAGCTCGTCTCTCAATTCAAAAAAACGTGTCAATACTTTGCCCCTTGATAACTAGCGCACTTCTGTATGTTGTAAAAGCGTTACATGGTCGCTGCCCATATCATTACATAGTGCAGAAAATACACAAGAGATCAGGGGCCTTGCTTTAACAAAGTTAACCATTTTCACTGTAGTGTCCAAAACATCTTTCAAGCTGTCAGGCATTCCCTTGGCAGCAAGAGCCTCTCGGTGGATGCTGCAGTGTACCCAAGTGGCGTCGGGAGCAACTGCCTCCACTATGTCTCCCTGTCATGGTTTTTTCACCATCAGTACAGCTACCAACATGAGCAGCAGCTACGTTTGGCTCCGTACAAACCGTTAGTATAATTCCCGCGAGAGAGTAACGGTTAATGTGATTGGATGTTCATTATTTGACTAGTCTACCTGTATTTGACATTGTGTTGTTATTTCGCTGAACACTAGATGGTTTCATTTTATTTTTGGCAGTGAAACGAGGCTACTCAGGCGAGGAGAAAAAAACTCACCAAATGTATAGCCCCGTTGGAAAATATGAATGTGAATCACATTTTTATTTGGCGTATACATATTGGGGTGGCAGGTAGCCTAGTGGTTAGAGCGTTCGACTAGTAACTGTAAGGTTGCAAGATCAAATCCCTGAACAAGGCAGTTAACCCACTGTTCCTAGGCTGTCATTGAAAATAAAAATGTGTTCTTAACTGACTTGCCTAGTTAAATAAAGGTAAAAATGACAGCATCAATAGGGCTATCTCATGACAGGTGCAAACTGTTAATGCCAGCTTCAATAACTTTTTGTTGAACATCAGGCTACTGTCTCTACCGGCAACATCATCGGCTACTGTCGCTACCGGCAACATCATCAGCTACTGTCGCTAACGGCAACATAACATGCAGCGGTAGCAAAGGTCAGTGTCAATGGTCAATGATAAAAACCCTCCGACAACATAACGAAAGACAGAAAATACAATTTACATTCATTTAAAAACATTAACGTAGACATTACAGCATACGTGCATTACTACATAGACTGAGTGGTCAAAACATTATGAACACCGGCTCTTTCCATTACATAGACTGACCAGGTAATACTGTAGTCTCCATTGAGTATATAAAACATTAGGAACACCATGACAGACTGACCAGGTAATACTGTAGTCTCCACTGAGTATATAAAACATTAGGAACACCATGACAGACTGACCAGGTGAATTCAGGTGAAAGCTATGATCCATTATTGATGTCTCTTGTTAAATCCACTTCAAATCAGTGTAGATGAAGGGGAGGAGACGGGTTAAAGAAGAATTTTTAAGCCTTGAGAAAATGAAGACGGATTGTGTATGTGTGCCATTCAGAGGGTGAATGGGCAAGACAAAAGATTTAAGTGCCTTTGAGCGGGGTATGGTAGTAGGTGCCAGGCACACCGGTTTGTATGAAGAACTGCAGCGCTTCTGAGTTTTTCATGATCAACAGTTTCCCGTGTGTATCCAGAATGGTCCACCACCCAAAGGACATCCAGCCAACTTGACACAACTGTGGGAAGCATTGGAGTCAACATGGGCCAGCATCCCTGTAGGAACGCTTTCAACACCTTGTAGAGTCCCATGCCCCGATGAATTGAGGCTGTCCTGAGGGCAAAGGGGGGTGCAACTCAATATTAGGAAGGTGTTCTTAATGTTTTGTACACTCAGTGTATACATATGCCTTAACTAGGTCAGATAGAGGAGAGGCGTTGTGAAGTGTTTTATTTGTTTTGCTTGAGTAATTTGAGATGGGAGTTCCATGTGATCATGGCTCTATATAATACTGTGCCAAGGGCTGGGCTCGGGCCAGGTTTTACGAGGGGGGACAAGGGGGCCCCTCAGTTTTGCCCCCCCCCTGTTTTGTATATATATTTTAAAAAAAATACAAATACTTCAAATGAGCCACTGGGTGAATAGGTATGACTCCTTTGGGTTTCCATAAAAAAACAGGGGGAAACACTGCTCATCTGTGGTTGGCTACGTGAATAAAGTGATAAGCCTCCACCTGAAATATTTGATTTTGATTTAAGGTCGGGGTCAAGTTTTCAGTTGAAACTGGTTCACTCAACTCTACAGAGTTTAGTTAGCGTCTTAATTAGCTGTGAAAAGCGTTAATGTTATTATTAGGTCTATTTAGCTAGCTCGAACCAGCTAATCTGCCACAGCTATGATGGATATCAGAAATTGGCTTCACCAAAGTTCCCAAACAAAGCCAAAAGGAGGAGAGCCAGCGAAGACGCCGCCAAGCTCCAGCAGCGAAGACGCCGCCAAGCTCATAGGACTCATGGGTGGGGCGTCCACAGTTACAGTGCATTCGGAAAGTATTCAGACCCCTTGACGTTTTCCCCACATTTTGTTAAGTTACAGCCTTATTCTAAAATGGATTAAATAAAACAATTTCCTCAGCAACCTACACACAATACCCCATAATGACATCACAATACCCCATAATGACATCACAATACCCCATAATGACATCACAATACCCCATAATGACATCACAATACCCCATAATGACAAAGCAAAAACAGGTTTTTAGAATTTTTGCAAATGTATAAAAATTAAAAATCCCTTATTTACATAAGTATTCAGACCCTTTGCTATGAGACTCGGAATTGAGCTCAGGTGCATCCTGTTTTCCATTGATCATCCTTGAGATGTTTCTACAACTTGATTGGAGTCCACCTGTGGTAAATTCAATTGATTGGACATGATTTGGAAAGGCACACACCTGTCTATATAAAGGTCCCACAGTTGACAGTGCATGTCAGAGCAAAAACCAAGCCATGAGGTCAAAGGAATTGCCCATAGAGCTCAGAGACAGGATTGGGTCGAGGAACAGAACTAGGAAGGGTACCAAAACATTTCTGCAGCATTGAAGGTCCCCAAGAGCACATCATTCTTAAATGGAAGAAGTTTGGAACCACCAAGACTCTTCCTAGAGCTGGCCGCCTGGCCAAACTGAGCAATTGGGGGAGAAGAAGAACTCGATGGTCACTCTGACAAAGCTCTAGAGTTCCTCTGTGGAGATGGGAGAACCTTCCAGAAGGACAACCATCTCTGCAGCACTCCACCAATCAGGCATTTATGGTAGAGTGGCCAGACGAAAGCCACTCCTCAGTAAAAGGCACATGACAGCCCACTTGGAGTTTGCCAAAAGGCACCTAAATACTCTCAGACCATGAGAAAAAAGATTATCTGGTCTGATGAAACCAAGATTGAACTCTTTTCCCTAAATGCCAAGCGTCACATCCGGTGGTAACCAGGCACCATCCCTACAGTGAAGCATGGTGGTGGCAGCATCATGTTGTGGAGATGTGTATCAATCAATCAAATGTATTTATAAAGCCCTTTTTACGTCAGCCGATGTCACAAAGTGCTATGCAGAAACTCAGCCTAAAACCCCAAACAGCAAGCAATGCAGATGTAAAGGACGGTGGCAAAAAAACTCCCTTATCAGCGGCAGGGACTGGGAGACTAGTCAGGATCAATGCAAAGATGAACAGAGAGATCCTTGATGAAAACCTGCTCCAGGGCGCTCCAGACCTCAGACTGGGGTGAAGGTTCACCTTCCAACAGGACAATGACCCTAAGCACACATCGAAGACAACGCAGGATGATGGCGCCGATAGAGAAGAATGATGGCGCCGATAGAGATGGCAGCTTCGCTTCTAGTCCTTAGGAAACTGTGCAGTATTTTGTTTTTTTATGTATTATTTCTTGCATTGTTAGCCTAGAAAACCTTAAGTACTATTACATACAGCCGGGAAGAACTATTGGATATCAGAGAGACATCGTCTTACCAGCACAACCAGCATTACAACCAGGAATACGACTTTCCCAAAGCGGATCCTTTGTCTGCACCCCCAGGGCGATTGAACTGATTCCAGAGGCCGACCCAAAACAACGCCGCCGGAGGAGAGGGTGCCGGAGCGGTCTTCTAGTGAGGCTTCGGATGCGTGCACACCACCCACCGCTTCCCAGTATATTACTCACTAATGTCCAGTGCCTAGTTAACAAAGTCGACAAAATCAGGGCAAGAGTTGCTTTCCAAAGAGATATCCAGGATTGTAACATTCTCTGTTTCACGGAGACATGGCTAGCTGGGGACATGGTGTCGGAGTCCGTACAGCGAACGGGATGTTTCGGTGCGTCGCGCCGACAGGAATAAACATCTCTCTGGTAAACAGAAGGGGTGTATGTTTCATGATTAACAACTCATGGTGTAATTGTAACAACATACAGGAACTCAAGTCCTTTTGTTCACGGGACCTAGAATTTCTCACAATCAAATGCTGACCGTATTATCTCCCAAGAGAACTCTCCTCAGTTATCGTCACAGCTGTGTATATCCCCCCGCAAGCGGATACCAAGACGGCCATCAAGGAACTTCACTGGACTTTATGCAAACTGGAAACCATATATTCTGAGGCTGCACATATTGTAGCTGGGGATTTTAACAAAGCTAATTTGATAACAAGGCTACCTAAATTCTATCAGCATATTGATTGTAGTTCACGAGCGAGTAACACGCTTGACCATCCACGATGCATACAAGGCCCTCCTCTGCCCTCCTTTTGGCAAATCTGACCATGACTCCATCTTGTTGCTCCCCTCCTAGGCAGAAACTAAAACAGGAAGCTCCCGTGCTTAGGTCATATTCAATCTCTCCCTAACCCAGTCTGCTGTCCCCATATGCTTCAAGACGGCCACCATTGTTCCTGTATCCAAGAAAGCAAAGGTAACTGAACTAAATGACTATCGCCCCGTAGCACTCACTTCTGTCATCATGAAGTGCTTTGAGAGACTAGTCAAGGATCATATCACCTCAACTCTACCTGTCACCCTAGACCCACTTCAGTTTGCATACCGCCCCAATAGAACCACAGACCATGCAATCGCCATCACACTGCACACTGACCTATCCCATCTGGACAAGAGGAATACCTATGTAAAAATGCTGTTAATTGACTACAGCTCAACATTCAACACCATAGTACCCTCCAAGCTCATCATTAAGCTTGAGGCCCTGGGCCCCATCCCCGCCCTGTGCAATTGGGTCCTGGACTTGCGGACGGGCCGCCCCCAGGTGGTGAAGGTAGGAAACAACATCTCCACTCCGCTGATCCTCAACACTGGGGCCCCACAAGGGTGCATGCTCAGCCCACTCCTTTACTCCCTGTTCACCCATGAACAAGTGGCCACACACGGCTCCAACTCAATCAAGTTTGCAGACCACACAACAGAAGTAGGCTTGATTCTGTTTTATTTATTTCCAAAGCAATCTTACAGAAACTCCCTCTATATGTAACATAATTAATTAAGATAAGAATCATAAGTTACCAAACCCGTTCACTAGAGATCCCTTGAGATCCCTAGGCGCTTCACAAGTCCTCAACTGGCAGCTTCATTAAATAGTACCCGCAAAACACCAGTCTCAACGTCAACAGTGAAGAGGGGACTCCGGGAATGCTGGCCTTCTAGGCAGAGTTGCAAAGAAAAAAGCCATATCTCAGACTGGCCAATAAAAATAAAAGATTAAGATGGGCAAAAGAACACAGACACTGGACAGAGGAACTCTGCCTAGAAGGCCAGCATCACGGAGTCACCTCTTCAATGTTGACGCTGAGACTGGTGTTTTGCGGGTACTATTTAATGAAGCTGCCAGTTGAGGACTTGTGAAGCGTCTGTTTCTCAAACTAGACACTCTAATGTACTTGTCCTCTTGCTCAGTTGTGCACAGGGGCCTCCCACTCCTCTTTCTATTCTGGTTAGAGCCAGTTTGCGCTGTTCTGTGAAGGGAGTAGTACACAGCGTTGTACAAGATCTTCAGTTTCTTGGCAATTTCTCACATGGAATAGCTTTCATTTTTCAGAACAAGAATAGACTGACGAGTTTCAGAAGAAAGTTATTTGTTTCTGGCCATTTTAAGCCTGTAATCGAACCCACAAATGCTGACGCTCCAGATACTCAACTAGTCTAAAGAAGGACAGTTTAATTGCTTCTTTAATCAGAACAACAGTTTTCAGCTGTGCTAACATAATTGCAAAAGTGTTTTCTAATGATCAATTAGCCTTTTAAAATGATCAACTTGGATTAGCTAACACAACGTGCCATTGGAACACAGGAGTGATGGTTGCTGATAATGGGCCTCTGTACGCCTATGTAAATATTCCATAAAAAATCTGCCGTTTCCAGCTACAATAGTCATTTACAACATTAACAATGTCTACACTGTATTTCTGATCAATTTGATGTTATTTTAATGGACAGAAAATTTGCTTTTTTTTTCAAAAACAAGGACATTTCTAAGTGACCCCAAACTTTTGACTGGTAGTGTATACACACACACACACACACACACACATACACAGTACCAGTCAACATTTTGGACAACCTACTCATTCAAGGGTTTTTCTTTATTTTTTACTATTGTCTACATTGTACAATAACATTGAAGACATCAAAACGATGGAATGTGTAAAAATGTGTAAATTTAAAATATTTTATATTTGAGACTCTACAAAGTAACCACCATTTGCCTTGATGACAGCTTTGCACACTCTTGGCATTCTCTCAACCAGCTTCATGAGGTAGTCACCTGGAATGCATTTCAATTAACAGGTGTGCCTTGTTAAAAGTTCATTTCTAGAATTTATCTCCTTCTTAATGCGTTTGAGCCAATCAGTTGTGTTGTGACAAGGTAGGGGTGGTATACAGAAGATTTATCTATTTGGTAAAAGACCAAGTCCATATTATGGCAAGAACAGCTCAAATAAGCAAAGACAAACGGCTGTCCATCATTACTTTAAGACATGAAGGTCAGTCAATCCGGAAAATTTCAAGAACTTTGAAAGTTTCTTCAAGTGCAGTCGCAAAAACCATCAAGCACTATGATGAAACTGGCTCTCATGAGGACCACCACAGGAAAGGAATACCCAGAGTTACCTCTGCTGCAGAGGATAAAGTCATTAGAGTTAACAGCCTCAGAAATTGCAGCCCAAATAAATGCTTCACAGAGTTCAAGTAACAGACACATCTCAACACCAACTGTTCAGAGGAGACTGCGTGAATCAGGTCTTCATGGTCAAATTGCTGCAAAGAAACCACTACTGAAGGTCACCAATAAGAAGAGACTTGCTTGGGCTAAGAAACATGAGCAATGGACATTAGACTGGTGGAAATCTGTCCTTTGGTCTGATGAGTCCAAATTTGAGCTTTTTGGTTCCAACCGCTGTGTCTTTGTGAGATGCAGAGTAGATGAACGGATGATCTCTGCATGTGTGGTTCCCACCGTGAAGCATGGAGGAGGAGGTGTGATGGTGTGGGAGTGCTTTGCTGGTGACACTGTCAGTGATTTATTTAGAATTCAAGGCACACTTAACCAGCATGGCTACCACAGCATTCTGCAGCGATATGCCATCCCATCTGGTTTGTGCTTAGTCCCACTATCATTTGTTTTTCAACAGGACAATGACCCAAAACACACCTCCAGGCTGTGTAAGGGCTATTTGACCAAGAAGGAGAGTGATGGAGTGCTGCATCAGATGACCTGGCCTGCACAATCACCTGACCTCAACCCAATTGAGATGATTTGGGATGAGTTGGACCACAGAGTGAAAGAAAAGCAGCCAACAAGTACTCAGCATATGTGGGAACTCCTTCAAGACTGTTGGCAAAGCATTCCAGGTGAAGCTGGTTGAGAGAACGCCAAGAGTGTGCAAAGCTGTCATCAAGGCAAAGGGTGGCTACTTTGAAGAATCTCAATTTAAAATATACTTTGATTTATTTAACACTTTTTTGGTTCGAACATGATTCCATATGTGTTATTTCATAGTTCTGATGTCTTCACTATTATTCTACAATGTAGAAAATAGTAAAAATTAAGAAAAACCCTGGAATGAGTAGGTGTGTCCAAACTTTTGACCGGTACTGTATATGTATATTGCCCATCATTTCGAAAGAATCAAGATATGATTTGTAGGCGATATCACACACACACACACACACACACACACTTTCTCTGGAGCTATGTTGTGTACCCATGTGGCCTAATATGAACTAACAATGGATTCCCTGCTTCCTTTTCCTGGAATCAGTGGTGAGCTTGGCCGGCCACCAAATCAGAACACAGTGCACAAAGTAGGCCTATCAAAGTATACCAGACAAAGTCAAGCGGTTTGAATGTAAATGAAGCCAGACTGATAAGAGGGAAGCCCTCATCAAGGTGGCGATCATGAATACTAGAATACTAGCCATGTTCTAGAGCCTAGACATTCTAGAATATAAACAGTGATCAATTCTAGATTCAAGTTTACAAAAAACCCCACATCAAAATGACGACTTATGAATTGTTTTCCAATAAGTTACTTATATACTTGCCGTTTGAGTGTATTGTTACTCAAGGTGCCGGCCACTACTACAAACAGATAAAGTGACCCAGATCAGCCGGGCCGGCACACCTTGGCCTGGCTGAAATGTAACACTATTTGGAAGGTGTCCACTTTCAGAGAAACAGAGGCAACACACACCCACACCTCACCATACCACACCCACTCCACACCACACCTCACTATACACCTCACCATACCACACCTCACCATACCACACCCACTCCACACCACACCTCACCATACCACACCCACACCTCACCATACCACAACCACTCCACACCACACCTCACTATACCTCACCATACCACACCCACACCTCACCATACCACAACCACTCCACACCACACCTCACTATACCTCACCATACCATACCACACCATACACCTCACTATACCTCACCATACCACACCACACCATACACCTCACCACACCACACCTCACTATACCTCACCATACCACACCTCACCATACCACACCTCACCATACCACACCCACTCCACACCACACCTCACTATACCTCACCATACCACACCACACCATACACCTCACTATACCTCACCATACCACACCTCACCATACACCTCACTATACCTCACCATACCACACCTCACCATACACCTCACCATACCACACCTCACTATACCACACCTCACCATACCACACCCACACCTCACCATACCACACCCACACCTCACCATACCACACCCACTCCACACCTCACTATACCTCACCATAACACACCTCACTATACCACACCATACACCTCACCATACCACACCTCACTATACCACACCCACTCCACACCTCACTATACCTCACCATACCATACCACACCATACCACACCATACCATACCACACCACACCATACACCTCACCACACCACACCTCACTATACCTCACCATACCATACCACACCATACACCTCACCACACCTCACCACACCCACTCCACACCACACCTCACTATACCATACCACACCACACCATACCACACCATACAACTCACCATACCACACCTCACTATACCACACACCTCACCATACCACACCTCACTATACCACACCATACACCTCACCATACCACACCTCACTATACCACACCTCACCACACCATACCATACCACACCTCACTATACCACACCTCACTATACCACACCTCACCATACCACACCTCACTATACCACACCTCACCATACCACACCTCACTATACCACAGCTCACTATACCACACCTCACTATACCACACCTCACCATACCACACCTCACTATACCACACCTCACCATACCACACCTCACTATACCACACCTCACCATACCACACCTCACTATACCACACCATACACCTCACCATACCACACCTCACTATACCACACCTCACCACACCATACCATACCACACCTCACTATACCACACCTCACTATACCACACCTCACCATACCACACCTCACTATACCACACCTCACCATACCACACCTCACTATACCACACCAAACCATACCTCACCATACCACACCTCACTATACCACACCTCACCATACCACACCTCACTATACCACAGCTCACTATACCACACCTCACTATACCACACCTCACCATACCACACCTCACCATACCACACCTCACTATACCACACCTCACCATACCACACCTCACCACACCACACCCACACTTCACCATACCACACCTCACTATACCTCACTATACCACACCTCACCATACCACACCACACCACACCATAACATACCACACCTCACTATACCACACCTCACCATACCATACCATACCACACCTCACCTCACCATACCACACCATACCACACCTCACTATACCCCCCCTTTACTATACCACACCTCACCATACCACACCCACTCCACACCCACACCTCACTATACCACACCTCACCATACCATACCACACCTCACTATACCACACCTCACTATACCACAGCTCACTATACCACACCTCACTATACCCCACCTCACCATACCACACCTCACCATACCACACCTCACCACACCACACCATACCACACTTCACCATACTACACCTCACTATACCTCACTATACCACACCTCACCATACCATACCACACCACACCATACCACACCTCACTATACCACACCTCACCATACCACACCTCACTATACCACACCTCACCATACCATACCACACCACACCATAACATACCACACCTCACTATACCACACCTCACCATACCACACCATACCACACCTCACCATACCTCATTATACCCCCCCTTTACTATACCACACCTCACCATACCACACCCACTCCACACCCACACCTCACTATACCACACCTCACCATACCACACCTCACTATACCACACCTCACCATACCACACCATACCACACCTCACCATACCTCATTATACCCCCTTTACTATACCACACCTCACCATACCACACCCACTCCACACCCACACCTCACTATACCACACCTCACCATACCATACCACACCTCACCATACCACACCTCACTATACCACACCTCACCATACCACACCTCACCATACCACACCTCACTATACCACACCTCACCATACCACACCATACCACACCTCACCATACCATACCATACCATACCACACCTCACTGTACCACACCTCACCATACCACACCACACCTCACCATACCATACCACAACTCACTATACCACACCACACCACACACCTCATCATACCATTCCACACCCACACCTCACCTTACTAAACCACACCACACCTCACCTCCCTCGGCACCAACAAAAGCCCTTACTGTGTATGAACACTTGGGCTGAAATGGTACCCTATTCCCTATGTAGTGCACTACTTTTGACAAGGGCTATGGCTGTCTGTCTGAAATTGTACCCTATTCCCTATGTAGTGCACTACTTTTGACCAGGGCTATGGCTGGCTGCGTCTGAAATGGTATCCTATTCCCTATGTAGTGATGGACTCTGGTCAAAAGTAGTGCACTATATAAGGAAAAGGGTGGAGCCTGGTCAAAAGTAGTGCACTGTACATATTAGGGAATAGGGTGCCGTTTGGGATGCACACACAGTGTGTGGAGGGGACTAAGTAGGTCTAAGTCCCAGTGCCGGTTTCTTAAGGGGCCCTATAGCCTATACCTGGGCTGCTAATCAGGCCCTTGGGAACTGAGGCTGTGGGGTAACAACTGTGTCCGAAATGGCACCCTCTCTCATGTAGTGCACTCCTTTTGGTCAGGCCCCCATAGTACACTCTCTTTTGGTCAGGCCCCCCATAATGCACTCCTTTTGGTCAGGCCCCCATAATGCACTCCTTTTGGTCAGGCCCCCATAATGCACTCCTTTTGGTCAGGCCCCCATAATGCACTCCTTTTGGTCAGGCCCCCATAGTACACTCCCTTTTTGTCAGGCCCCCCATAATGCACTTCTTTTGGTCAGGCCCCCATAATGCACTCCTTTTGGTCAGGCCCCCCAAAGGGATTAAGATGCCATTAGGGAGGCTGTCTGACTGTTGAGGTGACCAAGGAAGGGGACCACGGATGGGGACCAAGGAAGGGGACTGGAGTTTTTCAAGGAATACCCAACTGGACCCTCTGTTCGCTGTAGCTCAGGGTCCATATATCAAGCATCTGATTTAGGATTAGTTTTGCCTTTTTATATATAAAACTAATGAAATGACATGGACAGGGAGGGACCTGATCCTAGATCAACACTCCTACTCGGAGTTCCTTGATACATACAGCCCCATAAGGTTCTTAAGAGGCCCTTTGACAGACTTTGGGACATATGACAGCAATATAAATATGACGACTGAGGTGACGGACTGAACAACGAGCGTTAGCCCAGACTATTGTAATGGGTGAGATGGCTCAATAACCCAGTGACAGGCAGAACAAACACCGGTCAACTTAGCGTTAAGTGGTTCTCAACAAGCAGATGGTAGGAGAGGACTGTCAGTCAACAGTTCATAGGTGTTGATGAACGAGTTACACGTGATGTAATTAACTGTCCACTACTCGTGAGAACTTTACAAACCCTCCTTAAAAAAACAAGATGAATGTAAAGTGCTACCCAACTTTTAAATGCTGCAGTGGACGCGTTGCCTCCTACTGTTAGCCGCCAAAGTTTGGCCCTAGCTGTGTTGAAACTAGGCCCAAACTAGGCTTGATACTGGTACATATAATTGAATCGACACAGACTCAAGACTCCATCTCCAGCTTTGAGTCGGTCGTGTATTAAACTACTAGGCTACGTTATACTGATTTCTTTGATAAAAGCCATTGGCTTCTCTAAGTGGAACCTTTGGCCCTCTAGTAATGCCAACCACAACCCCCATCTGAACAGTTACAGTCCAACCCCCCATCTGAACAGTTACAGTCCAACCCCCATCTGAACAGTTACAGTCCAACCCCCCATCTGAACAGTTACAGTCCAACCCCCATCTGAACAGTTACAGTCCAACCCCCATCTGAACAGTTACAGTCCAACCCACCCCCATCTGAACAGTTACAGTCCAACCCCCCATCTGAACAGTTACAGTCCAACCCCCCATCTGAACAGTTACAGTCCAACCCCCATCTGAACAGTTACAGTCCAACACCCCCATCTGAACAGTTACAGTCCAACCCACCCCATCTGAACAGTTACAGTCCAACCCCCATCTGAACAGTTACAGTCCAACCCCCCATCTGAACAGTTACAGTCCAACCCACCCCATCTGAACAGTTACAGTCCAACCCCCATCTGAACAGTTACAGTCCAACCCCCCATCTGAACAGTTACAGTCCAACCACCCATCTGAACAGTTACAGTCCAACCACCCATCTGAACAGTTACAGTCCAACCCCCATCTGAACAGTTACAGTCCAACCCCCATCTGAACAGTTACAGTCCAACCCCCATCTGAACAGTTACAGTCCAACCACCCATCTGAACAGTTACAGTCCAACCCCCATCTGAACAGTTACAATCCAACCCCCATCTGAACAGTTACAGTCCAACCCCCATCTGAACAGTTACAGTCCAACCCCCATCTGAACAGTTACAGTCCAACCCCCATCTGAACAGTTACAGTCCAACCCCCCATCTGAACAGTTACAGTCCAACCCCCCATCTGAACAGTTCAGCCATTTCAGAGAGAGAGAGAAAGAGGAATAAGGTGGACAACCAGTGATTTATAACGAACTGGTGAAGCCGTCTTTCCCACACCACTGACACTGGGTAATGTTTCAGTGATAATGCCAGAGAAGCCAGTGTTTGGAGGATATATCTGGACATAGAGATGGCCACTGTATTTAAAGAGTAAGGTGGTGAGGTGAATGGTTGAGACTTAGAGGAAGGAATCGTTTGAATGAGGGAATAGAAAACCTCACAGGGATTTGAACTGTCTGTCAGCATACTGTTTAAGTATCTTTTGTGGGGAAGAATCACATTTTTTTTGTATTATTGTTTCAAGTCATCTTTCCCACAGCAATGACACTGGGTGATATATATATATGGACATAGCAACAGGCACTATGTATAAAGGCCATGGGTGGTGTGGATAGTTGGGACTAGAGGAAGGAATCACTGTAGCCGACATATATTGTGAGCTATTGGGTCTTAAGCCACCTGCATGTCCCTATATTTAATAATCATTTTTTTAAACACTTTATATTTGTTAAATGCATCAGTTTAGTGTGTGTGTTGTAAAAGATCCACCATCATAACAATAACAACCCCGGAAAAATCAGCCATCGTCAATGTAAGCGGTAAACGCAACCAAAACAGAGATAGCTAGGACAAGGACAAAACTGGTGCGTAGAGGAGGATGGGTAGACTACATCACGTCCATCTTCAGCTCGGTCAAATGACAACTGCCGGGGATACCATTTCACGCTGAAAATAACGTGACATAAGCATAGACACCACCGGAATCTCGCTGGAATAGCCTACATGACCGGTACAGGCATCTGAAAGGCCGCCGTTCACAACATAAGGGAGAGATGGTTCCACAATGTGTCCGTCCTACCTAGTAATAGCAGCCGATGCGTCTGTTTGTATTCCCGTTTAAGCTCCTTTAGTGCCCTGTCAATGTTCTTGCTGATTTTCTTCGCCTCCCTCTCGGCCTCTTTCTCCTCGACTAGCAGTTTGTCCCAGTTTTTCTGTTTTGGGGTGCTGGTTGTTTTCTGCAGCAACTGTATGCGTCGACTACGGTCCTTGCCCGTTCCCTTGCCTACTCCACCCCCGTTCTGGATGAGCACTCCATCAGTGCCGGTGTTGTCTGTACCGCGGGGCTCCCCGGACGGGAGCTTGACTGGGTCCCCATGGCGTACTTTGCCGCTACCGTCTCGGAGCGACGAGGTCTCGCCATATCCACCTGTGTCCTCTTGACGGGTTCCCCCGGCTCGGCAAGGTACAGCTGTGTCTGGAGGCTGATCCGAGTCCGAGGTAGCGTTCGATATAGACCCGCTCAGGTCCCCGAAGAGCCGGGGACGCAAACTGTAGCACAGCCCCATGTCGATGGTGTAGACAATATTTCTCCTCTGAACTGTGGTATTTCATAAATTAAAATATAAAAAATCCGCCTTCGCGCAACAGTCCTAGCGCGACATCGTTACATTGGAGTTCCAGTATTGCGATTTGAATTCCAATTTGATCCAAAATCGTGAATGAATTATGCACCGACATTTGCTATATGTCATTTTGCATTTTTCACCAGTCAGCCTGCGCTCCGTAGTTAGCGGATCACCTGATCCTTACTGGACACTGCGGGTCCACCTCACCGTAAGTAAACCAAAAGCAAATCCAGGGAGAAAAATGATGGCATCCGCTGTGCAGATGCACAAAATCTTTAAGCCCCCCAGTTTTAGAGGAAAGACATACTACGTCATATTTAGGCTGGCCATTTCGAGAGTGCTGGACATTGATTTCTATTTCACACAAGAAGACAAGTGTCTGTGATTGCCCCGTAGTAGTCTTTTGGACCAGCCACTTTGACCATGATTACGGCTAATCCTTGAATGGACCGTGAATAATGATGATTGAGAACGTTAGACGGTCAAAGATCATACCCTCAAGACATGCCTTAGGGATATGATCTTTGACCGTCTAACTTTTACACATCATTATTCACGATTCATTCATGTTGTTCGTATTTACAATAGGCAGAATGTACCCGCGCACCCAGAGCTGATTTGTGAAGGTGCTGGAGGCCTTAACTGGAGAAACAGGAAATACTTTCTGCACACTTCCAGTCAGATGCACATTTCTTTAATTGTGGCTGAGCTTTCGGTCAGTCGACATTCATCAGAGCCTACCGGTATAAAGCCAGTGAATCATGGGTAATGGCAGACACCTGTGATAATCTAAAGTACCCACAAAGGGTCACTAGATGTCATATCGGATAGAAATAGCAATTCTAGATAGAATAGAACATATTATAGATGTATTTCTACTAGAACAAAACACGTGCACATAAAGGATGTGGTGTTAGTACGAAGGACCCATACTCTCAGAGTGGTGTCAGTACGAAGGACCCATACTCTCAGAGTGGTGTCAGTACGAAGGACCCATACTCTCAGAGTGGTGTCAGTACGAAGGACCCATACTCTCAGAGTGGTGTCAGTCGAAGGACCCATACTCTCAGAGTGGTGTTAGTCGAAGGACCCATACTCTCAGAGTGGTGTCAGTACGAAGGACCCATACTCTCAGAGTGGTGTCAGTACGAAGGACCCATACTCTCAGAGTGGTGTCAGTCTGAGAAGGACCCATACTCTCAGAGTGGTGTCAGTACGAAGGACCCATACTCTCAGAGTGGTGTCAGTCTGAAGGACCCATACTCTCAGAGTGGTGTCAGTCTGCAGAAGGACCCATACTCTCAGAGTGGTGTTAGTACGAAGGACCCATACTCTCAGAGTGGTGTCAGTACGAAGGACCCATACTCTCAGAGTGGTGTCAGTACGAAGGACCCATACTCTCAGAGTGGTGTCAGTCTGAAGGACCCATACTCTCAGAGTGGTGTCAGCACGAAGGACCCATACTCTCAGAGTGGTGTCAGTGCGAAGGACCCATACTCTCAGAGTGGTGTCAGTCTGAAGGACCCATACTCTCAGAGTGGTGTCAGTCTGAAGGACCCATACTCTCAGAGTGGTGTCAGTCTGAAGGACCCATACTCTCAGAGTGGTGTCAGTCTGAAGGACCCATACTCTCAGAGTGGTGTCAGTCACGAAGGACCCATACTCTCAGAGTGGTGTCAGTACTGAAGGACCCATACTCTCAGAGTGGTGTCAGTCTGAAGGACCCATACTCTCAAGAGTGGTGTCAGTCACGAAGGACCCATACTCTCAGAGTGGTGTCAGTGCGAAGGACCCATACTCTCAGAGTGGTGTCAGTCTGAAGGACCCATACTCTCAGAGTGGTGTCAGTACGAAGGACCCATACTCTCAGAGTGGTGTCAGTACGAAGGACCCATACTCTCAGAGTGGTGTCAGTACGAAGGACCCATACTCTCAGAGTGGTGTCAGTCTGAAGGACCCATACTCTCAGAGTGGTGTCAGTCTGAAGGACCCATACTCTCAGAGTGGTGTCAGTACGAAGGACCCATACTCTCAGAGTGGTGTCAGTCTGAAGGACCCATACTCTCAAGAGTGGTGTCAGTCCGAAGGACCCATACTCTCAGAGTGGTGTCAGTACGAAGGACCCATACTCTCAGAGTGGTGTCAGTACGAAGGACCCATACTCTCAGAGTGGTGTCAGTACGAAGGACCCATACTCTCAGAGTGGTGTCAGTACGAAGGACCCATACTCTCAAGAGTGGTGTCAGTACGAAGGACCCATACTCTCAGAGTGGTGTCAGTACGAAGGACCCATACTCTCAAGAGTGGTGTACTGTACAATATTTCAGCATGACCTTCATTAAATGTTTGTTATTATAGAGTGAGTTCTTTACTCAACAACTCACTCTACATTGAGTGAGTTGTTGACCGATATAAAAATTATTATTTTATTTCTAACTCAGCCAATGAGTTCAAGATATCCATACTTTATTTCTGGAAGATAACATGTGTCCGTATATCAAATATATATATTTTTTGGTACAAAATGGCTTGGTCTGAACATTTGTTGAACATCTAAGCATGATAAGAAGTCCTTATCAATGTTTTCCTAGCTGTCATCACTCTGATTTAGATCTGCAGTTATGTACGTGTTAAATGTTGAAAATGATTTTTATAAATTATCTACAACGCTGTAAAGCCTTCCCTCGGCCACACATGTAAGCTTCAAATTAGATAAACCTAGCTGAATATTAATTTTCATTAATTATTGAAAATGTCTTGAAAGGTTTCAATTGTACATGTTTCTTTGCAATGACAATGATATAAATTCAGATATCAAATAACTGTGTATATAAAAAACCACAAACATTTAATATAAAAACGGTGAAATTCCTATATTCTTCACATTTATGAATCATGTGGTCTCTTGAACATTCCCACTGCAGTCTTCCCCAGCATCAGTATACTAGAAAAAAAGAGAGAGAACATTTGGTTCTGGGATTAGTGGAAGAACAGTCAGCTCATTTACAAACATTGGAATGTCTGCCATGGTGTGGCTATTACCATTCCCTCTACCTGTCTGCCATGGTGGGGCTATTACCATTCTCTTACCTGTCTGCCATGGTGGGGCTATTACCATTCCCTCTACCTGTCTGCCATGGTGGGGCTATTACCATTCCCTCTACCTGTCTGCCATGGTGGGGCTATTACCATTCCCTCTACCTGTCTGCCATGGTGGGGCTATTACCATTCTCTTACCTGTCTGCCATGGTGGGGCTATTACCATTCCCTCTACCTGTCTGCCATGATGGGGCTATTACCATTCCCTCTACCTGTCATAGCATCCCATTCCACCAGGGCTGGCCAATCTATTTCATCCACAGAGGGCCAGTGTGGGTGCAGGTTTGTGTTCCAACCAAGCATTAACAGACCTAATTCCATGCAAAACCAAAGCTATCTGGCCTAAACATCAGACTGTTAACATGGACCGAAGTCACCCTAAAGAACGACGCAATATTCTCTACAGAATGTTGAATACAATGACATGTCGAGGTTGTACAGTAGGTCCTTCTGGTGACAGGAGGTGGAGATAGGATATCCACATGAAAGTGTTGTTTACTTGACTCTTTGCACTCGCCGGTAGGTTATGTTGCTTGTATACAAACCGACATACAGACCAGCATACTGAAGGTTGGATTCATTACACTAGATTGTGGATATTTTGTATCAGATTACCTCCGACAGGGATAAAATCGACAGGACAACATGTCAAGTAAATTGAAATTAAGTTTGTTCAACATTCTGAGTTGTAATGGGACTGTTTGGGAATGCTGAGCCTACCATGTTAGAGACGAGCAGTCAAAGTCACCATTATTAGTCTGTTGTACAACCGAATGCCTTCAACCGAAATGTGTCTTCCGCATTTAACCCAACCCCTCTGAATCAGAGATGGCTATTACCGGGGGGCTGCCTTAATCAACTTCCACGTCTTCGGCGCCCGGGGAACAGTGGGTTAACTGCCTTGTTCAGGGGCAGAACGACAGATTTTTTTTCCCTTGTCAGCTCAGGGATTCGAACTTGCAACCCTCCGGTTACAAGTCCAACACTCTAACCACTAGGCTACCTGCCGCCGGCAAGTGTAAGTATTTCATGTAAGCATGTAAGTATTTCACTCTCAGATTCTAAAAGGGGGTTTTAACTATTCCACGGTTTAGTAACAGAAGCCTTAATGAGACATGATGTCCCATCCACAGTACCTCGCTATTGCCATCAGACCAGCTGGCATGAACTTCCAGGAATTTAGAAACCTCATTCCCATGACAATGGCCAGTGTTCCTGAGGTACCTATTTACACATTGAGAAGACATGTTACTGCAGTGTAGTTGTTTCCAACACTCACTAACATCATCTAGCCTACACGTAGGACATGTCATGTTATTGATAACAAGACCAAGTTTGACCCACTCACCTAGAGAAAGCCTGGCATCCGTAGGATTGTGAGACATCAGGTAGGCACCAACTCCAGCTAGAAACCCAAAGAAAAGTCCTGCGACCAGTGAAGTTACGCTTCCTGGTATGGGAACAAATCACACCGCATATTGAAGAATAACAACTTCCATGCACAATTCTATCAATATTTCTTGACAGCGGACTTTAAAATAAACACTTGGTAAAGTCAGCAAACATTTGGAAGTGTGTAATCATCCGTACCTGCTTTTACATAGCCCATGATTCCTCCTGCCGAGACCAATGCAGCATAGCTATAACCAATCCAATCTTGAGACATTGTCACGTCTTGTCTAAAATTAATAAGGAAAAATATTATCAAAGGTAAACCTTTATCTGAGACAATTCAACTACAATGTAGCATTTCAGTGCCACAAGTCGAATTCCGCTGTTCCAGTCCCGGAAGTGTTATGGATTTCAAAATAAAAGTGCCAACACTTTGAGATTCTTCTTCTCTGAAACTTTATGTCATACCACAACTATTGTTGTATTGCCGCCACCAACTGTTCAATTACGGAGAAGGGAAACATGAATCCACACGTATTATGAAAAAAAAAACGTAATAAACGTTTTGAGCAGTGCCCGTTCACCACCACTGCTATAAAAGTAGCGAAGTCCTCCTTCTTCACAGTAAGACTTTCTGTGTCCGGCTGGTGATAGGAACTCTCCGCAGGTTGCAGTGCAGGCCGAGACACTAGTATAGGACCTCCACAGATACTTATTCTTTCTACCGTTTTGACAGCCTCCGCATAGGAGTTTCTTAACTGCCCAGATTTTGGACAACCTCGGTCTCTTTCACCCTCCTGGTGCATTCAACTGATTTCCACCACAGTTATAACATTTTCCTCCTTGTTCATTCTCTTCTGCCAAACAATTTCCTTCAAAATGATCTTTCCCACATCTCGGATTCTCCGGTCTGCGTACACTTGATACATGGTCCACACGTGTTACAGCTGGTAGCCTACATTGCAAAGGATCTGGGAATAAACGCGCCGACGGGATTGTTCACATATTTTAGCTCCAATCAGATAGTGAGAAACTCCTCAAAACACAATAAAAAAAGACAACTCGTCTACTTCTTGTCATGTAACATCCGATTCATTCTGCGTGCATCGACCACTCAATTAATTTCCTTTCAGTAGAGCGATGTTGAATTCTTCCGCTACTGCAGAAATGACTCATTTGACAGGTGCACTGCATCGTAAATCAAAGCACAACACAGCCTATCTATCAGTTCGCGTGAGATCCAACACATGTTTATTCTGATCAACAGATACATAAAAAAATAAAAACAAGTCCACTTCTCGTGATTTTCACAGATGTAACTTTCCCATAGAGGAAGAGGCGACGCGAAATGGTTATTTAAGCATGGGCCCAAAATCTGTCTTCTCCAACAGGTGGCGTATTTTAATCTCACCAAGCGAGGAGTTTTTGTATGGAGGTCAACGAGTGTCGGATTTGATTAACAAAACGATGTATGGTTTATTTGCAACATGTGTTTTATTTGATCGAGTAGAAGTTTCGTACTGCTTAAGTTGTTACAAGTTTACTGATATATGTAGCGTAAAGACGAGAACGCATCTAAATATAGTCACTCTTAGTGATTATGTGCGTCAAGGCATTATTCCAAGGGGACTAACTAACCATCATTGGGACAGAGCACAGATGATTTCTGGGATCGCTGGTGTGTCGTCCTGAACAAAATGCTCTATTGATTTAATGACATTCATTGTTGACCAGTTGAGAAAGAATTTCATTGAACTGGATATCAACGATTGAAGAGAAACGCACAGCTCTGCAAGGAGCTGTTAATGAGGATAACATATTCAATGAACTGATGAAAACTAACCAAGCGCTCCAGGACAAATTGTCTACATAACTAAAGGAATTCAACCAAGACAACAAAAAAAAAGACAAGGCCGAGGACAAAGTCTACTACTGGAGAAACCCTGACAAGAGGTCCTGCTCCTCCTCTCCATGATAGACGCAGGAGGGAGGCCTCTTCCTTCTTCAACTCCCGTCTGACCAACGCTATACAACCAGTGCCTCATCCGTTTCCAGTGCCAGTTTTTATCCAACCAGAGACAGGGCCGACCGAAGCGCGGAGGTGGCCGCGGTCACGCGTACCGACGAGATGTCGTACCCGACCGTGTAAGAAGAAACAACTACCAGAGTCAGAGGACACGGTTCACACGGTCCCAGAACCCACGGGACTGAGTGTCTTTAATTTATCAAGCAAGATATTGACCCCTGCCCATGTCTCCTTGCTAAATAAAGGGTTATCGTTTGTGCCTACAACTCAGTGCAACGATTTCGATGTTATGGTAAACATGTTTAAGTTTTTTAGAAACATCCGTTTAAGGGAATTATTTACCTCCTTAAATCGTGATATTTATACTGAACATGTAGGTTGCTCACCGGCACATACTCCGACTCCTTCTAGAAGTAAGTTATTTTATACCTCCAGCCAATCGCAACCACTCGATTGAGACATATTGCAGACTCGTTGACAAAGATGTTGTTCATCTCCTTAAGAACAAACAGGAGTACATCTCTTTCCATCATTTACCTAAGGATGCGATACGTCAGTCCTTACCCGCCCTGCTGATAAGGGTGGGTCGGTTGGACTCATGGATAGGACAGCTTATGTAAATGAGTGTCATAGACAACTGCTTGACAACACCTTTTACAAGAAACTCAGAAGTGACCCTACTTCCCAATTTCAGAACACGATCCTTACTGTCCTAGATGGGTATTTAAGTTCTAGTCAAATCACCGAAAAATAACATGACCTTTTGTCTATTCAATACCATAAAATTGTCACTTAATGTACTTTGCCGAAATTACACAAGAATGTTACAAAACCTCCGGGGCGTCCTATTGTAGCGGGCATTGAAGCAGTAACGGCCCCTTTATCATTGATACAGTAATGTCCCCTTTATCATTGATACAGTAATGGCCCCTTTATCATTGATACAGTAATGTCCCCTTTATCATTGATACAGTAATGGCCCCTTTATCATTGATACAATAATGGCCCCTTTATCATTGATACAGTAATGGCCCCTTTATCATTGATACAGTAATGACCCCTTTATCATTGATGCAGTAATGGCCCCTTTATCATTGATACAGTAATGGCCCCTTTATCATTGATACAGTAATGGCCCCTTTATCATTGATACAGTAATGGCCCCTTTATCATTGATGCAGTAATGGCCCTTTATATTGATGCAGTAATGTCCCCTTTATCATTGATACAGTAATGGCCCCTTTATCATTGATACAGTAATGGCCCCTTTATCATTGATACAGTAATGGCCCCTTTATATTGATACAGTAATGGCCCCTTTATCATTGATACAGTAATGTCCCTTTATCATTGATACAGTAATGGCCCTTTATCATTGATACAGTAATGTCCCCTTTATCATTGATACAGTAATGACCCTTTATCATTGATACAGTAGATACAGTAATGGCACCTTTATCATTGATACAGTAATGACCCTTTATCATTGATACAGTAATGTCTCCTTTATCATTGATACAGTAATGGCCCCTTTATCATTGATACAGTAATGGCCCCTTTATCATTGATACAGTAATGGCCCCTTTATCATTGATGCAGTAATGGCCCTTTATATTGATGCAGTAATGTCCCCTTTATCATTGATACAGTAATGGCCCCTTTATCATTGATACAGTAATGACCCCTTTATCATTGATACAGTAATGGCCCCTTTATATTGATACAGTAATGGCCCCTTTATCATTGATACAGTAATGTCCCTTTATCATTGATACAGTAATGGCCCTTTATCATTGATACAGTAATGTCCCCTTTATCATTGATACAGTAATGACCCTTTATCATTGATACAGTAGATACAGTAATGGCCCCTTTATCATTGATACAGTAATGACCCTTTATCATTGATACAGTAATGGCCCCTTTATCATTGATACAGTAATGACCCTTTATCATTGATACAGTAATGTCCCCTTTATCATTGATACAGTAATGACCCTTTATCATTGATACAGTAATGGCCCCTTTATCATTGATACAGTAATGGCCCCTTTATCATTGATACAGTAATGACCCCTTTATCATTGATACAGTAATGTCCCCTTTATCATTGATACAGTAATGACCCCTTTATCATTGATACAGTAATGTCCCCTTTATCATTGATACAGTAATGACCCCTTTATCATTGATACAGTAATGACCCTTTATCATTGATACAGTAATGACCCTTTATCATTGATACAGTAATGGCCCCTTTATCATTGATACAGTAATGACCCCTTTATCATTGATACAGTAATGGCCCCTTTATCATTGATACAGTAATGGCCCCTTTATCATTGATACAGTAATGACCCTTTATCATTGATACAGTAATGGCCCCTTTATCATTGATACAGTAATGGCACCTTTATAATTGATACAGCAATGACCCTTTATCATTGATACAGTAATGTCCCCTTTATCATTGATACAGTAATGGCCCCTTTATCATTGATACAGCAATGACCCTTTATCATTGATACAGTAATGGCCCCTTTATCATTGATACAGTAATGGCCCCTTTATCATTGATACAGTAATGGCACCTTTATCATTGATACAGTAATGACCCTTTATCATTGATACAGTAATGACCCTTTATCATTGATACAGTAATGGCCCCTTTATCATTGATACAGTAATGACCCTTTATCATTGATACAGTAATGACCCTTTATCATTGATACAGTAATGGCCCCTTTATCATTGATACAGTAGATACAGTAATGGCACCTTTATCATTGATACAGTAATGACCCTTTATCATTGATACAGTAATGGCCCCTTTATCATTGATACAGTAATGGCCCTTTATCATTGATACAGTAATGTCCCCTTTATCATTGATACAGTAATGACCCTTTATCATTGATACAGTAGATACAGTAATGGCACCTTTATCATTGATACAATAATGACCCTTTATCATTGATACAGTAATGGCCCCTTTATCATTGATACAGTAATGGCCCCTTTATCATTGATACAGTAATGGCCTTTATCATTGATACAGTAATGACCCTTTATCATTGATACAGTAATCCCTTTATCATTGATACAGTAATGACCCTTTATCATTGATACAGTAATGGCCCCTTTATCATTGATACAGTAATGACCCTTTATCATTGATACAGTAATGGCCCTTTATCATTGATACAGTAATGACCCTTTATCATTGATACAGTAATGACCCTTTATCATTGATACAGTAATGGCCTTTATCATTGATACAGTAATGGCCCCTTTATCATTGATACAGTAATGACCCTTTATCATTGATACAGTAATGGCCCCTTTATCATTGATACAGTAATGACCCTTTATCATTGATACAGTAATGGCCCCTTTATCATTGATACAGTAATGACCCTTTATCATTGATACAGTAATGGCCCCTTTATCATTGATACAGTAATGGCCCCTTTATCATTGATACAGTAATGACCCCTTTATCATTGATACAGTAATGGCCCCTTTATCATTGATACAGTAATGACCCCTTTATCATTGATACAGTAATGGCCCCTTTATCATTGATACAGTAATGACCCCTTTATCATTGATACAGTAATGACCCTTTATCATTGATACAGTAATGACCCTTTATCATTGATACAGTAATGGCCCCTTTATCATTGATACAGTAATGACCCCTTTATCATTGATACAGTAATGGCCCCTTTATCATTGATACAGTAATGGCCCCTTTATCATTGATACAGTAATGACCCTTTATCATTGATACAGTAATGGCCCCTTTATCATTGATACAGTAATGGCCCCTTTATCATTGATACAGTAATGACCCCTTTATCATTGATACAGTAATGGCCCCTTTATCATTGATACAGTAATGGCCCCTTTATCATTGATACAGTAATGACCCTTTATCATTGATACAGTAATGGCCCTTTATCATTGATACAGTAATGGCCTTTATCATTGATACAGTAATGGCCCCTTTATCATTGATACAGTAATGACCCTTTATCATTGATACAGTAATGGCCTTTATCATTGATACAGTAATGGCCCCTTTATCATTGATACAGTAATGACCCTTTATCATTGATACAGTAATGGCCCCTTTATCATTGATACAGTAATGGCCCCTTTATCGGTGATACAGTAGCTTTATCATTGATACAGTAATGTCGCCTTTATCATTGATACAGTAATGTCCCCTTTATCATTGATACAGTAATGGCCCCTTTATCATTGATACAGTAATGGCCCCTTTATATTGATGCAGCATTGGCCCTTTATCATCAAAAAACACTTTATACTAGAGTTGTGCCTGTCGTTCACACACCTATCTGCCCTCTCATTGGCTAGAACGTTCCCACCTGATCTTACCTGCCCCCGGACTGCCTTCCATTTTTTTTAAGACATTTATTTTCATTGTTAGAGCAATCACTTGAACATCTGGTGAATATAATGGATCTGTGCCTTTACCCGTTGCTTTCTCCACCAGCTTTGATATTTCACATGGATCCACTAAATTGGGCACATATTGTTTCCCCCCCCCAAAAAATGCATTCCTACTAGATATGATATCTGCAGCGGTACGCTAGGGTATCTGCAGCAGTAGACACATTTTCCGCAACAATTTCGCTCCTTTTTCTATTATTTTGGACAAAAGTACATTCATACCATAGAGATAGATAGAGGACTTACATTTGTAGCTGTGCCATTATAGCGTCGGTGACAGCATGGGCAGCGCCATTGAGGCCATCTCCAATTTAGAGTAGTAAATTGTCTTCTTTACGACTGGCTGATCCGTCCTGATGACCCAGTTTACCACATTAACATTAAAATGGTGGAAGCCCTCAATGGCGCTGTCCATGCTAAAACGGCCTTTTAGCCACTAGAGGCCTCTATCATTCTCTATGATTCAGCCTTATTTCCACCGCCATCAGATTCAAGCTCTGCTTCCGCTATCGTCATCCTTCTCGCTCATCTCCGGGGAATGGTAGTCAAAGACACTCCTGAACTTTGAGATTCTAAATTCCAGGGTCTCTATTCAATCTCTATGACTGATAATGCGCTAGAAATTAAGGTAATTCCCTATTGAGTCGATATCTGCAGCGTTTACTTCTTTGGACACTGTTTTAACTAACCTCCAGACGAGCTTCAATGCCATACAACTCTCCTTCCGTGGCCTCCAACTGCTCTTAAATGCAAGTACAACTAAATGCATGGTCTTCAACTGATCTCTGCCCGCACCTGCCCGCCCATCCAGAATCACTACTCTGGACGATTCTGACCTAGAATATGTGGACAACTACAAATACCTAGGTGTCTGGTTAGACTGTAAGCTCTCCTTCCAGACCCACATTAAGCATCTCCAATCCAAAATTAAATCTAGAATCGGCTTCCTATTTCGCAACAAAGCATGCTTCACTCATGCTGCCAAACATACCCTTGTAAAACTGACTATCCTACCGATCCTCGACTTCGGCGATGTCATTTACAAAATAGCCTCCAACACTCTACTCAACAAATTGGATGCAGTCTATCACAGTGCCATCCGTTTTGTCACCAAAGCCCCATATACTACCCACCACTGCGACCTGTACGCTCTCGTTGGCTGGCCCTCGCTTCGTATTCGTCGCCAAACCCACTGGCTCCAGGTCCTCTATAAGTCTTTGCTAGGTAAAGCCCCACCTTATCTCAGTTCACTGGTCACCATAGCAGCACCAACCTGCAGCACGCGCTTCAGCAGGTATATTTCACTGGTCACCCCCAAAGCCAATTCCTCCCTTGGCCGCCTTTCCTTCCAGTTCTCTGCTGCCAATGACTGGAACGAACTGCAAAAATCACTAAAGCTGGAGACTCATATCTCCCTCACTAACAGATCATTGCACCTGTAAATAGCCCATCCAACTACCTCATCCCCATACTATATTTATTTATTTATTTTGCTCCTTTGCACCCCAGTATCTCTACTTGCACATTCATCTTCTGCACATCTATCACTCCAGTGTTTAATTGCTATATCGTAATTACCTCGCCACTATGGCCTACCTCCCTTATCTTACCTCATTTGCACACACTGTATATAGACTTGTTTTTCTACTGTATTATTGACTGTATGTTTGTTTTACTCCATGTGTAACTCTGTGTTGTTGTATGTGTCGAACTGCTTTGCTTTATCTGGGCCAGGTCGCAGTTGTAAATGAGAGCTTGTTCTCAACTGGCCTACCTGGTGAAACAAAAAACTGTGAATGCAGTCTCTCCGCTAATGTGGGAACGTTGACTTTAAATTTAAATGATGAATTTCCTCCATACAGATTGAATAGAGCCCCAAAAACATTTTGTACAATACCCCTCCCACTCTGAGGGGAGTCTGCTCCTTATTGGTCACAACACACCTCAGACAATACAAATCTATCAGATCACGTCCAGCTGTGAGAGGCGGGGCTATCCCCTTTAAATGCCCCTACCTGCAGTCGGTAGTCCCCTTTCACCATGCTGAAAACAAACTCAACACAGAGGGCCAACTAACACCAACCCGTTGGATGCAGAATTCCCTATGGTTGAGCTGAAGGCCATTTAAAGCTGCTCCAGCCTGGGAGCAGACTGAATATTAAAATGTTCCTACGGCTATCAGACAATTCCCTACAAATCATTCTCAACTTCAAAAACAGAGTATGGGAAACAGGAATTGAGAAGTCTAACCAGGTACTGATGGGGGGCAATGAGATGTCTAACCAGGTACTGATGGGGGGCAATGAGATGTCTAACCAGGTACTGATGGAGGGCAATGAGATGTCTAACCAGGTACTGATGGGGGCAATGAGATGTCTAACCAGGTACTGATGGGGGGGGCAATGAGATGTCTAACCAGGTACTGATGGGGGGCAATGAGATGTCTAACCAGGTACTGATAGGGGGCAATGAGATGTCTAACCAGGTACTGATGGGGGGCAATGAGATGTCTAACCAGGTACTGATGGGGGGGCAATGAGATGTCTAACCGGGTACTGATGGGGGCAATGAGATGTCTAACCAGGTACTGATGGAGGGGCAATGAGATGTCTAACCATGTACTGATGGAGGGCAATGAGATGTCTAACCAGGTACTGATGGGGGGCAATGAGATGTCTAACCAGGTACTGATGGGGGGCAATGAGATGTCTAACCAGGTACTGATGGGGGGGCAATGAGATGTCTAACCAGGTACTGATGGGGGCAATGAGATGTCTAACCGGGTACTGATGGGGGCAATGAGATGTCTAACCAGGTACTGATGGAGGGGCAATGAGATGTCTAACCATGTACTGATGGGGGGCAATGAGATGTCTAACCAGGTACTGATGGGGGGGCAATGAGATGTCTAACCAGGTACTGATGGGGGATGAGATGTCTAACCAGGTACTGATAGGGGGCAATGAGATGTCTAACCAGGTACTGATAGGGGGCAATGAGATGTCTAACCAGGTACTGATGGAGGGGCAATGAGATGTCTAACCAGGTACTGATGGAGGGGCAATGAGATGTCTAACCAGGTACTGATAGGGGGGCAATGAGATGTCTAACCAGGTACTGATGGAGGGCAATGAGATGTCTAACCAGGTACTGATGGAGGGGCAATGAGATGTCTAACCAGGTACTGATGGAGGGGCAATGAGATGTTTAACCAGGTACTGATGGAGGGGCAATGAGATGTCTAACCAGGTACTGATGGGGGGGCAATGAGATGTCTAACCAGGTACTGATGGGGGGCAATGAGATGTCTAACCAGGTACTGATGGGGGGCAATGAGATGTCTAACCAGGTACTGATGGAGGGGCAATGAGATGTCTAACCAGGTACTGATGGAGGGGCAATGAGATGTCTAACCAGGTACTGATGGGGGCAATGAGATGTCTAACCAGGTACTGATGGGGGCAATGAGATGTCTAACCAGGTACTGATGGGGGGCAATGAGATGTCTAACCAGGTACTGATGGAGGGGCAATGAGATGTCTAACCAGGTACTGATGGGGGGCATCCGCATAACACTCACACAGAGAAGTCCATCCCGGAGAATTGGACACGCCTCCACACACACAGAGAAGTCCATCCCGGAAAATTGGACACACCTCCACTCACACAGAGAAGTCCATCCTGGAGGATTGCTGGGAATACTCAACCCCCATAAAGAATGAAGTCTTTGGATGGAAGATATATTTTAAATGGGCCCAGGACCAAGTGGTGAAGGCGACCTATGTGCGACCAACTGTACCCCTACCTTTGGTGCAACCCTAGCTCGACACCCCCAAAAGTAGATTTAATCTACTGGAGATGATTCTGAAAGGAGAGGATGAAGGGGCGGTAGAACTTCTGACAACAGGGTATGTAAAGTCAATACCACGTCACAACACATTTACACAGACGGCTCCAAGGACCCAGTGACAGGAACACGTCTCAGCAGCCTTCACTATCCCAGAAACAACGCTCAGACTCCAGCCTGGTAGTACAGAATCTAATACACCTCCATAGTCTCACACTCCAGCCTGGTAGTACAGAATCTAATACACCTCCATAGTCTCAGACTCCAGCCTGGTAGTACAGAATCTAATACACCTCCATAGTCTCACACTCCAGCCTGGTAGTACAGAATCTAATACACCTCCATAGTCTCAGACTCCAGCCTGGTAGTACAGAATCTAATACACCTCCATAGTCTCAGACTCCAGCCTGGTAGTACAGAATCTAATACACCTCCATAGTCTCAGACTCCAGCCTGGTAGTACAGAATCTAATACACCTCCATAGTCTCAGACTCCAGCCTGGTAGTACAGAATCTAATACACCTCCATAGTCTCAGACTCCAGCCTGGTAGTACAGAATCTAATACACCTCCATAGTGTCATCACACTCCAGCCTGGTAGCACAGAATCTAATACACCTCCATAGTGTCAGACTCTAGCCTGGTAGTACAGAATCTAATACACCTCCATAGTGTCATCACACTCCAGCCTGGTAGTACAGAATCTAATACACCTCCATAGTCTCAGACTCCAGCCTGGTAGTACAGAATCTAATACACCTCCATAGTGTCATCACACTCCAGCCTGGTAGCACAGAATCTAATACACCTCCATAGTGTCAGACTCTAGCCTGGTAGTACAGAATCTAATACACCTCCATAGTGTCATCACACTCCAGCCTGGTAGTACAGAATCTAATACACCTCCATAGTCTCATCACACTCCAGCCTGGTAGTACAGAATCTAATACACCTCCAGTGTCATCACACTCTAGCCTGGTAGTACAGAATCTAATACACCTCCATAGTCTCATCACACTCCAGCATGGTAGTACAGAATCTAATACACCTCCATAGTCTCATCACACTCCAGCCTGGTAGTACAGAATCTAATACACCTCCATAGTGTCATCACACTCCAGCCTGGTAGT
Organism: Brachymystax lenok tsinlingensis; assembly: GCA_030435695.1. Taxonomy (NCBI): domain Eukaryota; kingdom Metazoa; phylum Chordata; class Actinopteri; order Salmoniformes; family Salmonidae; genus Brachymystax; species Brachymystax lenok. Next base: position 45,874,749 of record CM059788.1, read on the forward strand.
ACAGAATCTAATACACCTCCATAGTGTCAGACTCTAGCCTGGTAGTACAGAATCTAATACACCTCCATAGTGTCATCACACTCCAGCCTGGTAGTACAGAATCTAATACACCTCCATAGTGTCATCACACTCCAGCCTGATAGTACAGAATCTAATACACCTCCATAGTCTGACTCCAGCCTGGTAGGTAGGTGGCAGTAATGCACCTGATACTAGTACGCACACCACCATAAATCCCCAACGGAGAATAATATTATTTCAACCCAAACCAGCATGAAACTACTAGAGAATTACATTATTGACTGTATTGCATGAGTGCGGTGGCCAAGGTATTTTGTTCGTATATATCATCCACATTTAGATCGTTTGATTGTTCTGCATACACGGGCACTTCCCTTATTTGCTAATTGTGCAACACTGAGTAATTTTGTTTGTTTACTCTTTATTTATCATGTATCATTAACATCGTGTTTCTGTTTGTACCCAGACATCTACTGTTTCATAGTAACATCGTGTTTCTGTTTGTACCCAGACATCTTCTGTTTCATAGTAACATCGTGTTTCTGTTTGTACCCAGACATCTTCTGTTTCATAGTAACATCGTGTTTCTGTTTGTACCCAGACATCTTCTGTTTCATAGTAACATCGTGTTTCTGTTTGTACCCAGACATCTTCTGTTTCATAGTAACATCGTGTTTCTGTTTGTACCCAGACATCTTCTGTTTCATAGTAACATCGTGTTTCTGTTTGTACCCAGACATCTTCTGTTTCATAGTAACATTGTGTTTCTGTTTGTACCCAGACATCTTCTGTTTCATAGTAACATTGTGTTTCTGTTTGTACCCAGACATCTTCTGTTTCATATTAACATTGTGTTTCTGTTTGTACCCAGACATCTTCTGTTTCATAATAACATTGTGTTTCATAGTAACATTGTGTTTCTGTTTGTACCCAGACATCTTGTGTTTCATATTAACATTGTGTTTCTGTTTGTACCCAGACATCTTCTGTTTCATATTAACATTGTGTTTCATAGTAACATTGTGTTTCTGTTTGTACCCAGACATCTTCTGTTTCATAGTAACATTGTGTTTCTGTTTGTACCCAGACATCTTGTGTTTCATATTAACATTGTGTTTCTGTTTGTACCCAGACATCTTCTGTTTCATATTAACATTGTGTTTCATAGTAACATTGTGTTTCTGTTTGTACCCAGACATCTTCTGTTTCATAGTAACATTGTGTTTCTGTTTGTACCCAGACATCTTGTGTTTCATATTAACATTGTGTTCCTATCTGTACCCAGACATAACCATCTTTCATCACCTGTCAGCTTTGACATTTGAAGCCTACAAAAGATCAACAAACCTGTTCTATACTGAACCAACAAGTGTTGGTCCCATGTTTCATATGCACAAAAAGTGTTTTTCTCTCCAATTTTGTGAACAAATTTGTTTACATCCCTCCTTTGCCAAGATAACCCATCCACCTGACATAATCATTACACAGGTGCACCTTGTGCTGGGGACAATAAAAGGTCACTCTAAAATGTGAGGTTGTGTCACACAACAATGACACAGATCTCTCAAGTTTTGAGGGAGTGTGCAATTGGCATGCTGATTGCAGGAATGTCCACCAGAGCTGTTTGTAGAGAATTGAATGTTAATTTCTCTACCATAAGCCACCTCCGTCATTTTAGAGAATTTGGCAGTATGTTTAACCAGCCTCACAACCGCAGACCACGTGTACTGTGTCGTGTGTGTGAGCGGTTTGCTGATGTCAACATTGTCAGAGTCCCATGGTGGCAGTGGGGTAATGGTATGGGCAGGCATAAGCTACAGACAATGAACACAATTGCATTTTAAATCGATGGCAATTTGAAAGCAGAGATACCGTGACAAGATCCTGGAGGCCCATTGTCATGCCATTCATCCGCCACCATAACCTCATGTTTCAGCATGATAATGCACGGGCCCATGTCGCAAGGATCTGTACACAATTCCTGGAAGCTGAAAATGTCCCAGTTCTTCCATGGCCTGCATACTCACCAGACATGTCACCCATTGAGCATGTTTGGGATGCTCTGGGTCGACGTGTAAGACAGTGTGTTCCAGTTCCCGCCAATATCCAGCGGCTTCACACAGCCATTGAAGAGGAGTGGGACAACATTCCACAGGCCACAATCAACAGCCTGATCAACTCTATGTGAAGGAGATATGTCGAGCTGCATGAGGCAAATGGTGGCCACACCAGATACTGACTGGTTTTCTGATCCACGCCCCTACCTTATTGTTAAGGGATCTGTGACCAACAGATGCAGATCTGTATTCCCAGTCATGTGAAATCCATAGATTAGGACCTAATAAATTTATTTCAATTTAATGGATTTCCTTATATGAATTGTAACTCTGTAAAATCTTTGAAATTGTTGCATGTTGCGTTTATTTTTGTTCAGTAAAAAAAAAAAAAAAAAAGCAACTCTCCCTCGTGTTCTTAGACAATCCATTGCAATCCACTCCCATCCACTCACCTACAGACTAAGCTATTTACAGTTTGTATCATAACACATTTTCATTGTTATGTTTTGATAGGAAAATTTGATTGATAAGAGTCCATTGTCGTCGTCAGTTTGATAATATGCATAGATAACGTGACATCAACAGACAGTACGAGGACATACAAGCTGTTTATAAAGTAGGTCTGTCACCTCCTAGTGGCAAATGTCATTGTCACCTAGATCTATAAGACCACAGTATATACAAAATCTCCACACCAAAAATACCAGCCTGGTCTCATAGACTAGACGTAACATAGTAAATCCGAGGCACTCAAATTAGTATGATGTTTTGGTTACATAAGACGGATCGTTAACTTAAGGCAAAAACAAAAGTAGGGTGATTGATCCAGGTAGATGGGTGGGCGTATAACGCAAATATCTATCAACCCAAAAGGTTGTGAGTTTGAATCTCACCCTGGACAACTTTAGCAACTACTTACTATTTTCTAGCTACTTAGCATGTTAGCTAACCCTTTAACCTAACTCCTAAACTGAACCCTAACCCTTAGACTAGCTAACATTAGCCACCTAGCTAGAACGTAACATATATTTAGCAAATTCATAACATATAATACGAATTGTAATTCGTAACCTATACAAAATGGGTGATGGACATCCACAAATACATACCATACGAAACGTAACATATCATACTAAATGGAGTGTCTCGGATTTACGTACAAAATAAAACGAAATGACCTGACACCAGGTTGAAAATACAATTAAAATTGTTTTTATTTATTAAGTTTTCTGCTTTTTTTTCCCACCATCTTTTTTCTTTTTGGGTGAACCATCTTCCTCTTGGACCACTTCGACAGTCGAGATCCTGACCCTCTTCTTCTTATTATTATTCGCAAGCTCCAGTACGTCCTTGGCGTCTGTCGGGGGACGAAGGAGAACAACCACATGAAATTATCATGCTATATTGCCAGAAAAATATGCATTTAAAGCACTAAAAATATTTAGGGTTAAGGGTTTCTCTAGTCCAGAGTTTCCTAAAACTCTTGAGTACATCCAGCCATTCCACATACTAGATCTAGTCCAACACACTATAATAGAACGGAAACAGAATAACTTTAGCTGTGGCAAGTCGTACAGCAACAGTCACACAAATGCCAAACAAGACAAACATGTCACAAGAACCAATTTATCATTCAAAATTGGTAGTAGAACCAAGCCATATTAAGGCTAGCAGTGCTCCTCCACCCAGTAGAACCAAGCCATATTAAGGCCAGCAGGGCTCCTCCACCCAGTAGAACTAAGCCATATTAAGGCCAGCAGGGCTCCTCCACCCAGTAGAACCAAGCCATATTAAGGCCAGCAGTGCTCCTCCACCCAGTAGAACCAAGCCATATTAAGGCCAGCAGGGCTCCTCCACCCAGTAGAACCAAGCCATATTAAGGCCAGCAGGGCTCCTCCACCCAGTAGAACCAAGCCATATTAAGGCCAGCAGGGCTCCTCCACCCAGTAGAACCAAGCCATATTAAGGCCAGCAGGGCTCCTCCACCCAGTAGAACCAAGCCATATTAAGGCCAGCAGGGCTCCTCCACCCAGTAGAACCAAGCCATATTAAGGCCAGCAGGGCTCCTCCACCCAGTAGAACCAAGCCATATTAAGGCCAGCAGGGCTCCTCCACCCAGTAGAACCAAGCCATATTAAGGCTAGCAGTGCTCCTCCACCCAGTAGAACCAAGCCATATTAAGGCCAGCAGGGCTCCTCCACCCAGTAGAACCAAGCCATATTAAGGCTAGCAGGGCTCCTCCACCCAGTAGAACCAAGCCATATTAAGGCCAGCAGGGCTCCTCCACCCAGTAGAACCAAGCCATATTAAGGCCAGCAGGGCTCCTCCACCCAGTAGAACCAAGCCATATTAAGGCCAGCAGGGCTCCTCCACCCAGTAGAACCAAGCCATATTAAGGCCAGCAGGGCTCCTCCACCCAGTAGAACCAAGCCATATTAAGGCCAGCAGGGCTCCTCCACCCAGTAGAACCAAGCCATATTAAGGCTAGCAGGGCTCCTCCACCCAGTAGAACCAAGCCATATTAAGGCTAGCAGGGCTCCTCCACCCAGTAGAACCAAGCCATATTAAGGCCAGCAGGGCTCCTCCACCCAGTAGAACCAAGCCATATTAAGGCCAGCAGGGCTCCTCCACCCAGTAGAACCAAGCCATATTAAGGCTAGCAGGGCTCCTCCACCCAGTAGAACCAAGCCATATTAAGGCTAGCAGGGCTCCTCCACCCAGTAGAACCAAGCCATATTAAGGCCAGCAGGGCTCCTCCACCCAGTAGAACCAAGCCATATTAAGGCTAGCAGGGCTCCTCCACCCAGTAGAACCAAGCCATATTAAGGCCAGCAGGGCTCCTTCACCCAGTAGAACCAAGCCATATTAAGGCCAGCAGGGCTCCTCCACCCAGTAGAACCAAGCCATATTAAGGCTAGCAGGGCTCCTCCACCCAGTAGAACCAAGCCATATTAAGGCTAGCAGTGCTCCTCCACCCAGTAGAACCAAGCCATATTAAGGCCAGCAGTGCTCCTCCACCCAGTAGAACCAAGCCATATTAAGGCCAGCAGGGCTCCTCCACCCAGTAGAACCAAGCCATATTAAGGCTAGCAGTCTGGGTGCTAGGGGTGTGCATCTTTCCCTTTCAAGATGATCCAATGCGTATCTAGACACATGGGCTCCGATACAATAGCGATCTTTTAGTTTGAAATGAGTCGGTGTGATTAACACATTTATTTTCATTCTAAATTAAAATCTGCTGCTGATTGAGATCATGTGCGGGATCTGTCTGAGCGTGATCTGTCTGAGCGGGATCTGTCTGAGCGGGATCTGTCTCTCTGTGTGTAAATTATGTATGTGGTGTACAGTGCCTTCAGAAAGTACTCACACGAATGGATTAAAATGGATTACATTTAGATTTTGTGCTACTGGCCTATATGTCAAAGTGGAATTATGTTTTCGGACATTTTTACAAATTAATAAAAAATGAAAAGCTGAAATGTCTCGAGTTTTATTCAACCCCTTTGTTATGGCACGCCTAAATAATCTCAGGAGTAAACATCTGCTTAAGTCACGTGTTTTTTTAAATTGTATGTAACTTTTATTTAACTAGGCAAGTCAGTTAAGAACAAATTCTTATTTACAAAGACGGCCTACCCCGGCCAAAACCGGACGACGCTGGGCCAATTGTGCGCTGCTCTATGGGACTCCCAATCACGGCCAAATGTGATGCAGCCTGCGTTACATGGACAGTGTGTAATATGATTTATGAATGACTACCTCATCTCTGTACCCCACACATACAATTATCTGTAAGGTCCCTCAGTCGAGCAGTGAATTTCAAAAACACAGATTCAAAGACCAGGGACGTTTTCCAATCCCTCGCAAAATATAATTTAAGCAGACATTGAATATCCCTTTGAGCACGGTTAAGTTATTAATTACACTTTGGATGGTGTATCAATACACCCAGTCACTACAAAGATGCAGGCGTCCTTCCTAACTCAGTTGCCAGAGAGGAAGGAAACAGCTCAGGGGATTTCACCAGTTACAGTTTGATGGCTGAGGATGGATCAACAATATTGTTAGCACAGGCTAAATCCTAGAGGGAAACCTGGTTCAGCTTTCCACCAGACACTGGGGGATGAATTCACCTTTCAGCATGACAATATCCTAAAACACAAGGCCAAATTAGTGTACAAAACATTAGGGACACCTTCCTAATATTGAGTTGCACCCCCCTTATGCCCTCAGAACAGCCTCAATTCATCGGGGCATGGACTCTACAAGGTGTCGAAAGTGTTCCACAGGGATGCTGGCCCATGTTGACTCCAATGCTTCCCACAGTTGTGTCAAGTTGGCTGGATGTCCTTTGGGTGGTGGACCATTCTGGATACACACGGGAAACTGTTGATCATGAAAAACCCAGCTGCATTGCCATTCTTGAAACAAACCGGGTGCGCCTGTCAAAATCGTGTGTCTTGGCCATTGACACAGTTGTCACAAAAGGTGAGGTATTTACAGAGGGTATAGTCAAACATATTGACTGTATGTTTGTTTTACTCCAATGTGTTAACTCTGTTGTTGTTGTTGTTGTTGTTGTTGTGTGTCGCACTGCTGTGCTTTATCTTGGCCAGGTCGCAGTTGTAAATGAGAACTTGTTCTCAACTGGCCTACCTGGTTAAACAAATTGATTCGTAACGTTTGAATTGATTTCCTAACGGACTCATGCTACATTCGGGTCGGTTTGGTGTCCCGCAGACCAAAGCACTCATATCTTAAACATTTGAACCAGGGACCGATGTGTATTGGTAAATCATTACATCTCTACAATGGGTAAACAGTCTCTTTAGCTATCATTCCTCTCCTTGCCGCTCTTGTCCTGTTAAACGTTTGAAATATGACACGGAGTACAGAGTACAAGGAATGAACTGTTATCTAACAGACTGGTACACAGGCCAGACTCCCAGTCTCTCCGGCATTTAATCATCAGACAGTGCAGCACTTTGAGAGGTTGTCCCAAAACTTCTCTTTGAGTACCATTCCACATTTATTTTGAACTATTCCAACATTATTAATGATGAAAAGCCATACCAGGACTGGGGTAACACCATTAGACCAGTGGTTCTTCACCCTGGTGACCCAAAATGTTTCTTTTATTCTTGTACTACAAAACTGATAAGTGGAATCAGGTGTTTAGTACTGGGGCAAAAACTACAATGTACCCATTTTGGGTCACCGGGACCAGGATATGCGTGCATGACAGTCACTTTGGTTAAAATGCTCAAATTATTATTATTATCATCATTGATTAAGAATTAGACAGTCCAGTACCTTGAGAGGTGGTAGGTTCTGTTTTGACCTCTGGGGGAGGCTCCTGTAGAGCGGTGGGCTTCCACACAGCCAGACAGGTCAACCTAGCTGTGGTATTCACTTTCCCCAGGAGGACTGGAGGCTCAAAGGACTGGAACACAACAGACAACCACCGGATCAGATAAGAGAACACAGCAGTAGTGGCCATCGTGTCAACTCCTGAAATTGTCACGGTTACTAAAAAACTAGTAGCAATACAGACAACAATGAACATAGATGACATCACCGATTAATAATACAATGTCGTCATCATTAGAGCAGCATTACTGTTCTTCAACCCTGCAAACCCGTTCTAGTCCTACCAGAGATGGCGTGTAAACGCTTGGTCTAGTCCTACCAGAGATGGCGTGTAAACGCTTGGTCTAGTCCTACCAGAGATGGGGGGTAAACGCTTGGTCTAGTCCTACCAGAGATGGCGTAAACGCTTGGTCTAGTCCTACCAGAGATGGCGTAAACGCTTGGTCTAGTCCTACCAGCGATGGCGATGTAAACGCTTGGTCTAGTCCTACCAGAGATGGGGGTAAACGCTTGGTCTGGTCCTACCAGAGATGGGGGTAAACGCTTGGTCTAGTCCTACCAGAGATGGCGTGTAAACGCTTGGTCTAGTCCTACCAGAGATGGCGTAAACGCTGGTCTAGTCCTACCAGAGATGGCGTAAACGCTTGGTCTGAGTCCTACCAGAGATGGCGTGTAAACGCTTGGTCTAGTCCTACCAGAGATGGCGTGTAAACGCTTGGTCTAGTCCTACCAGAGATGGCGTGTAAACGCTGGTCTAGTCCTACCAGAGATGGGGGTAAACGCTGGTCTAGTCCTACCAGAGATGGCGTGTCAGCGCTTGGTCTAGTCCTACCAGAGATGGCGTGTAAACGCTTGGTCTAGTCCTACCAGAGATGGCGTGTAAACGCTTGGTCTAGTCCTACCAGAGATGGCGTGTAAACGCTTGGTCTAGTCCTACCAGAGATGGCGTGTAAACGCTTGGTCTAGTCCTACCAGAGATGGCGTGTAAACGCTTGGTCTAGTCCTACCAGAGATGGCGTGTAAACGCTTGGTCTGAGTCCTACCAGAGATGGCGTGTAAACGCTTGGTCTGAGTCCTACCAGAGATGGCGTGTAAACGCTTGGTCTAGTCCTACCAGAGATGGCGTAAACGCTTGGTCTAGTCCTACCAGAGATGGGCGTAAACGCTTGGTCTAGTCCTACCAGAGATGGCGTAAACGCTTGGTCTAGTCCTACCAGAGATGGCGTGTAAACGCTTGGTCTAGTCCTACCAGAGATGGCGTGTAAACGCTTGGTCTAGTCCTACCAGAGATGGCGTGTAAACGCTTGGTCTAGTCCTACCAGAGATGGCGTGTAAACGCTTGGTCTAGTCCTACCAGAGATGGCGTGTAAACGCTTGGTCTAGTCCTACCAGAGATGGCGTGTAAACGCTTGGTCTAGTCCTACCAGAGATGGCGTGTAAACGCTTGGTCTGAGTCCTACCAGAGATGGCGAAACGCTGGGCCTAGTCCTACCAGAGATGGCGTGTAAACGCTTGGCCTAGTCCTACCAGAGATGGCGTGTAAACGCTTGGCCTAGTCCTACCAGAGATGGCGTGTAAACGCTTGGCCTAGTCCTACCAGAGATGGCGTGTAAACGCTTGGCCTAGTCCTACCAGAGATGGCGTGTAAACGCTTGGCCTAGTCCTACCAGAGATGGCGTGTAAACGCTTGGCCTAGTCCTACCAGAGATGGCGGGTAAACGCTGGTCTAGTCCTACCAGAGATGGCGGGTAAACGCTGGTCTAGTCCTACCAGAGATGGCGTGTAAACGCTTGGTCTGAGTCCTACCAGAGATGGCGTGTAAACGCTTGGTCTAGTCCTACCAGAGATGGGCGTGTAAACGCTTGGTCTGAGTCCTACCAGAGATGGCGTGTAAACGCTTGGTCTAGTCCTACCAGAGATGGGGTGTAAACGCTTGGTCTAGTCCTACCAGAGATGGGGCGTAAACGCTTGGTCTAGTCCTACCAGAGATGGCGTGTAAACGCTTGGTCTAGTCCTACCAGAGATGGGCGTGTAAACGCTTGGCCTAGTCCTACCAGAGATGGGCGTGTAAACGCTTGGCCTAGTCCTACCAGAGATGGCGTGTAAACGCTTGGCCTAGTCCTACCAGAGATGGCGTGTAAACGCTTGGCCTAGTCCTACCAGAGATGGCGTAAACGCTGGTCTAGTCCTACCAGAGATGGCGTGTAAACGCTTGGTCTAGTCCTACCAGAGATGGGCGTGTAAACGCTTGGTCTGAGTCCTACCAGAGATGGCGTGTAAACGCTGGTCTAGTCCTACCAGAGATGGCGTGGCGGCTGGTCTAGTCCTACCAGAGATGGCGTGTAAACGCTTGGTCTGAGTCCTACCAGAGATGGCGTGTAAACGCTTGGTCTGAGTCCTACCAGAGATGGCGTGTAAACGCTTGGTCTGAGTCCTACCAGAGATGGCGTGTAAACGCTTGGTCTAGTCCTACCAGAGATGGCGTGTAAACGCTTGGTCTAGTCCTACCAGAGATGGCGTGTAAACGCTTGGTCTAGTCCTACCAGAGATGGCGTGTAAACGCTTGGTCTAGTCCTACCAGAGATGGCGTGTAAACGCTTGGTCTAGTCCTACCAGAGATGGCGTGTAAACGCTTGGTCTAGTCCTACCAGAGATGGGGGGTAAACGCTTGGTCTAGTCAAGCAGGGCTCTTGTGGAAGACACCTTGGTCTCAACGGGACCCCCCTGCCTAAATAAAATACAAATTCCACCTACAGGCCATTGAGGGCCACAGCGAACGAAAGCCGAGGACAGGTAGACAGGTGGTACATACCTCAAGGTTAAGTTTCCACATTTTGATGAAGCCATCGTTTGATGCTGTCACCAGAACACAGAAGTCCTCCATGGTGAAACTGTCCACTGATTTCACCCTGACAGAGGTGAGACAATATCCTTCAAAAACTTTTCACAACGCCAAGAAACATCCAAGAACTCTATTAAATCATACAATAAGTGTACATAACGATTACAGGAGGGAAGGAGCGAGACCAGAAGATATTATTCTCTACGTACCTGGTTTCATGAGCCTCAAACTCACAGAGCACCTTCTGAGTGTTGACGTCACACAGCCGGACTGTCTCATCGTCCCCCGCTATGGCCAGGACGGAATTCTGATGACACAAAACAAACCAGTCACTCCACACAAAGGGACAATAAAGTGAACTGCTGCTTGCAGGTGGATAAAGGTTGAATTCCATTTCTCACATTTCATCCATCCGTTTTCTTTACTGTTCTGCGTGTATTGTGTTCTACCGCGCTTTTACGTATAGTGGAGTGTAGTGTGTAGTGAACCACCATTAACTTGCATATTGACTGTCACAAATAGACCATGTGTATTCAGCGTTACTCTTAATATATATATATATTTTTTGTTTTTTACTAGGCAAGTCAGTTAAGAACAAATTCTTATTTTCAATGACGGCCTAGTGGGTTAACTGCCTTGTTCAGGGGGCAGAAGGACAGATTTTTTACCTTGTCCGCTCGGGGATTCGACCTTGCAACCTCCCCAATATGCTCACCATTGTTTTGATCACTCTAAACTAAATATGAACTTTAGTGATCTTACATTATCCTTAAAAAAGGTAAGAGCCCAGACCCCTAGCCGTCTTGGTAAGAGCCCAGAGCCCTAGCCGTCTTGGTAAGAGCCCAGACCCCTAGCCGTCTTGGTAAGAGCCCAGAACCCTAGCCGTCTTGGTAAGAGCCCAGAACCCTAGCCGTCTTGGTAAGAGCCCAAAACCCTAGCCGTCTTGGTAAGAGCCCAGAACCCTAGCCGTCTTGGTAAGAGCCCAGAACCCTAGCCGTCTTGTTAAGAGCCCAGAACCCTAGCCGTCTTGTTAAGAGCCCAGACCCCTAGCCGTCTTGGTAAGAGCCCAGAACCCTAGCCGTCTTGGTAAGAGCCCAGAACCCTAGCCTTCTTGATAAAAGCCCAGAACTCACAGTGAGGAACTTGATGGATGAGATCCTCTTGGGGTTGATGATGGTTGATGTCAGAGTCGCTGTTTCCAGGTCATAAACGTCCACCTTGTCGCTGATCACTACCACATACTTATCCCCCTCTGGAGACCACTTCACTATCATCGCATCTAGGGGGAGAGAGAGTCCGACATAAAAAAGGCCATGGTTATTTTACAAATACAAAATGTGTCAAATACTGAAGCATGTGTAATGGTATATGGTCAGATGGAGAGATAACTTGCCTCTGTAATGGTATATGGTCAGATGGAGTGATAACTTACTCTGTTTTATGTTTTTGATGAAAGCCGATCTTCCGTCGATCAGATTCCACGTTCTGCAACAACAAAACGGTCAAGTCAACTTTAGTTCCAAGAGAATGTTTTGGAACACCGTCAGCAAGAACCAAAAGAGACTCGAAACAGAAAGCAAACCTGAGTGTCTTGTCTGTGCCGACAGTCAGGGCCAGTTTCCCTGAGGGATGGACGGACAGTGACGTAACATGACCTCTGAGGAGAAGAAATAAAACATTAGTGCCGGGGCGGAACAAAGACCTGCACATTCCCTTAGCTTCCCGGTACCCTAGAGTTGGGGACGGGTAAATCATTTTAGTCATTAGGTTTCCATCCAATTTTCATGCAATAGTATGTGCATTATAACGACACTGAACTAGAATATAAAACGCAACATGTAAAATTATGCAATATAACATCACAGAAATGTTCCATACGCACAAAAATGCTTTATACATCCGTGTTTGTGAGCATTCCTACTTTGCCAAGATAATCCATCCGCCTGACAGTTGTGGCATAGCAAGAAGCTGATTAAACAGCATGATCATTACACAGGTGCACCTTGTGTTGGGGACAGTAAAAAGGCCACTCTAAAATGTGCAGTTTTGTCATACAGCACAATGACACAGATGTCTCAAGTTGAGGGAGTTGTGCAATTGGCATGCTGACTGCAGGAATGTCCACCAGAGCTGTTTACAGAGAATTGAATAGTAATTTCTCTACCATAAACTGCCTCCAACTTGTTTTAGAAAATTTGGCAGTACGTTCAACCAGCCTCGAAAACGCAGACTACGTGTATGGCGTCGTGTGTGCGAGCGGTTTGCTGATGTCAACGTTGTGAACAGAGTGCCCCTTTGGATTATGGTATGGGCAGGCATGAACTAAGGACAATGAACACAACTGCATTTTAAATCAATGGCAATTTGAATGCACAGAGATCCGCTGCTATCACCTCATGTTTCAGCATGATAATGCACAGCCCCATGTCGCAAGGATCTGTACACAATTCCTGGAAGCTGAAAATGTCCCAGTTCTTCCATGGCCTGCATACTCACCAGATATGTCACCCATTGAGCATGTTTGGGATGCTCTGGATCAACGTGTAAGACAGCGTGTTCCAGTTCCCGCTAATATCCAGCGGCTTCACACAGCCATTGAAGAGGAGTGGGGACAACATTCCACAGGCCACAATCAACAGCCTGATCAACTCTATGTGAAGGAGATGTGTCGCGCTGCATGAGGCAAATGGTGGTCACACCAGATACTGACTGGTTCTGATCCACGTCCCCTACCTTTTTGTTAAGGGATCTGTGACCAACAGATGCAGATCTGTATTCCCAGTCATGTGAAATCCATAGATTAATTTATTTCAACTGACTGATTTCCTTATATGAACTGTAAAATATTTGAAATTCTGGCATGTTGCGTTTATATTTTTGTTCAGTATAAAATTGGCATTTCCCCACAAGAGGTGTGTTTCCATCAGAGATGACTTGGTGCACATGAAAAAAAAAAAAGCACATAAATCATTTTCATGTACAGACTAAAAAAAACAAAACACATGAGTTTAATACGTTTCCATTGCATTTTCCACGGTTGTGAAGTTTGCCATTTTTCACGCTCTCTAGACAACAGTTTGCTGATTAAATTTGACACTGGACTGGTTAGGTTATATGATGAGATGGATAAGACTATATGATGAGATGGCTAAGACAACAAGATGGATAAGACTATATGATGAGATGGATAAGACTATATGATGAGATGGATAAGACTATATGATGAGATGGATAAGACAAGACGGATAAGACAACAGTTTGCTGATTAATTTGACACTGGACTGGTTAGGTTATATGATGAGATGGATAAGACTATATGATGAGATGGCTAAGACAACAAGATGGATAAGACTATATGATGAGATGGATAAGACTATATGATGAGATGGATAAGACAAGACGGATAAGACAACAGTTTGCTGATTAATTTGACACTGGACTGGTTAGGTTATATGATGAGATGGATAAGACTATATGATGAGATGGCTAAGACAACAAGATGGATAAGACTATATGATGAGATGGATAAGACTATATGATGAGATGGATAAGACAACAAGACGGATAAGACAACAGTTTGCTGATTAATTTGACACTGGACTGGTTAGGTTATATGATGAGATGGATAAGACTATATGATGAGATGGCTAAGACAACAAGATGGATAAGACTATATGATGAGATGGATAAGACTATATGATGAGATGGATAAGACGACGAGATGGATAAGACAACAGTTTGCAGATTAATTTGCTAAGCACCGATCATCATGTCACTCGTGTACAAATGAAGACCCTCTATATTTACTGGAAAGGAGCATTAAGCTCATCGTCGTTCCACCACCCTGTAGCCTGCTTTTCCAAGTCGCAGTGGGAGGACCACGCTACATAGCGCCGGCCGACTGCACATTTACCTCCACGTGATGGCTATTCTATCAACAATTGCGCCAAAACCAACCTCTCCCTGAGTCTGTAATACCAACACGTTTCAAGCAGACCACCAGTCCCTTTGCCCAAGAAAGTGAAAGTAACCTGCCTAAATGACTACCGCCCCGTAGCACTCACGTCAGCAGCCTTTCAAAGCACTTCATGGCTCACATCAACACCATTATCCCGGAAACGCTAGACACACTCCAATTCGCATTCCCGCACCAACAGATCCACAGATGATGCAATCTCTATTGCACTCCACACTGCCCTTTCACACCTGGACAAAAGGAACACCTATGTGAGAATGCTGTTCATTGACTACAGCTCAGCGTTCAACACCATAGTGCCCTCAAAGCTCATCACTAAGCTAAGGACCCTGGGACTAAACACCTCCTGCAAGTGGATCCTGGACTTCCTGATGGGCCACCCCCAGGTGGTGAGGGTAGGCATTAACACATCTGCCATGCTGATCCTCAACACAGGGGCCCCTCAGGGATGCGTGCTTAGACCCCTCCTGTACTCCGTTCACCCACGACTGCGTGGCTAAGCACATCTCCAACACGATCATTAGGTTTGCTGACAAAGTCAAAGTCACCATTATTAGTCAGTTGTACAACCGAATGCCTTCAACCGAAATGTGTCTTCCGCATTTAACCCAACCCCTCTGAATCAGAGAGGTGCGGGGGGCTGCCTTTAATCGACATCCACGTCTTGGCGCCGGGAACAGTGGGTTAACTGCCTTGTTCAGGGGCAGAACGACAGATTTTTACCTTGTCAGCTCGGGGATTTGAACTTGCAGCCCTCCGGTTACAAGTCCAACGCTCTAACCACTAGGCTAGACAACACAACAGTGGTAGGCCTGATCACCGACAACGATGAGACAGCCTATAGGGACGAGGTCAGAGACCAGGCAGTGTGGTGCCAGGACAACAACCTCTCCCTTAACGTGATCAAGACAAAGGAAATGATTGTGGACTACAGGAAAAGGAGGACAGAGGACGCCCCCATTCTCATTGACGGAGCTGTAGTGGAGCGGGTCGAGAGTTTCAAGTTCCTTGATTTCCACATGACCAACAAACTAACATGGTCCAAACACACCAAGAAAGTTGTGAAGAGGGCACCTTTTCCCCCTCAGGAGACTGAAAAGATTTGGCATGGGTCCTCAGATCCTCAAAATTCTAGAGCTGCACCATTGAGAGCATCCTGACCGGTTGCATCACTGCCTGGTATGGCAACTGCTCGGCACTACAGAGGGTAGTGCGTACCACCCAGTACATCACAGGGGCCAAGCTTCCTGACATCCAGGACCTATATACTAGGCGGTGTCAGACTCCAGTCACCCAAGTCAGACTGTTCTCTCTGCTACCACTAAGGCAAACAGTAACGGAGTGTCAAGTCTAGGTCCAAAAGACAGTAGAACAATTAATAAAATGGCCACCCGGACTATTTGAATTGACAATTCCCCTTTTTGTTTGTACACTGCTGCTACTGTCTGTTTATTATCTATGCATAGTCACTTCACCCCTACCTACATGTACACTGCTGCTACTGTCTGTTTATTATCTATACATAGTCACTATACCCCTACCTACATGTACACTGCTGCTACTGTCTGTTTATTATCTATACATAGTCACTTTACCCCTACCTACATGTACACTGCTGCTACTGTCTGTTTATTATCTATACATACTCACTTTACCCCTACCTACATGTACACTGCTGCTACTGTCTGTTTATTATCTATACATAGTCACTTTACCCCTACCTACATGTACACTGCTGCTACTGTCTGTTTATTATCTATACATAGTCACTTTACCCCTACCTACATGTACACTGCTGCTACTGTCTGTTTATTATCTATACATAGTCACTTCACCCCTACCTACATGTACACTGCTGCTACTGTCTGTTTATTATCTATACATACTCACTTTACCCCTACCTACATGTACACTGCTGCTACTGTCTGTTTATTATCTATACATAGTCACTTTACCCTACCTACATGTACACTGCTGCTACTCTCTGTTTATTATCTATACATAGTCACTTTACCCCTACCTACATGTACACTGCTGCTACTGTCTGTTTATTATCTATACATAGTCACTTCACCCCTACCTACATGTACACTGCTGCTACTGTCTGTTTATTATCTATACATAGTCACTTTACCCCTACCTACATGTACACTGCTGCTACTGTCTGTTTATTATCTATACATACTCACTTTACCCCTACCTACATGTACACTGCTGCTACTGTCTGTTTATTATCTATACATAGTCACTTCACCCCTACCTACATGTACACTGCTGCTACTGTCTGTTTATTATCTATACATAGTCACTTCACCCCTACCTACATGTACACTGCTGCTACTGTCTGTTTATTATCTATACATAGTCACTTTACCCCTACCTACATGTACACTGCTGCTACTCTCTGTTTATTATCTATACATAGTCACTTCACCCCTACCTACATGTACACTGCTGCTACTGTCTGTTTATTATCTATACATAGTCACTTTACCCTACCTACATGTACACTGCTGCTACTGTCTGTTTATTATCTATACATAGTCACTTCACCCCTACCTACATGTACACTGCTGCTACTGTCTGTTTATTATCTATACATAGTCACTTCACCCCTACCTACATGTACACTGCTGCTACTGTCTGTTTATTATCTATACATAGTCACTTCACCCCTACCTACATGTACATATTATCTTGACTAACCCGCACATTGACTCGGTACCCCCTGTAAATAGCCTTGTTGTTATTTTATTGTGTTAGTTTTGTTTATTTAGTAAATAATCAACTGCGCTGTTGGTTAAGGGCTTGTCTACACAGGTGCAGACCTGTTGTATTCGGCCCATGTGACGAATAAATTTTGATTTGACCTATTATTATTTATTTTATAATGTCATGACTTTACACACATAAAAAAAAACAACTGTGGATGGAAACGTGCTATCAGTGGGGTTGCAAAATTATGGTAACTTTCCCCCAAAATTCAGAGGTTTTCCAGAAAATCCCGGTTAGAAGAGTCCAGGATTCAGTAGGGAATAAGCAGACATCTGGAATCTTCCAACCAGGATTTTCTGGAAAACCTAAGAATGTTTTGAGAGTTATCAGAATTTTGCAACCCTAAATAATTTCTGAGAGAGCGACAACTTACTTGTGTGCTCTGATGGACTTAAGGCACTCCCACTTCCTGGTGCTCCAAACACAAAGCAGCCCGTCCTGTCCGCCACTCAGCAGGTGGGTTGAGCCATAGAACTCCAGACAGGAAACGGTACCTGAAACAACGATCAAAACAATGAAAAGCAGCCGCGACACTTATGGGGGACAATATTTCGACCGATATTAGTGGCTTGCCATGCCTAAAGACCACGGGCGCACACAATAAATGTTGGTTGACCATGTCAGTGACTTGTCAAAACTGCATGTCGAAGAAATAGACAGTCAAAACGTAAACATTGGAGTCATGAATTAATGGTGAATGCAATTTGAGAGGCATCTTCATGATTGTCCTACTGGGACGCGATTGTTGCTGTAGCAGGGTGAGATCAGACTGGGACCCGATTGTTGCTGTAGCAGGGTGAGATCAGACTGGGACGCGATTGTTGCTGTAGCAGGGTGAGATCAGACTGGGACCCGATTGTTGCTGTAGCAGGGTGAGATCAGACTGGGACCCGATTGTTGCTGTAGCAGGGTGAGATCAGACTGGGACCCGATTGTTGCTGTAGCAGGGTGAGATCAGACTGGGACCCGATTGTTGCTGTAGCAGGGTGAGATCAGACTGAGACCCGATTGATGCTGTAGCAGGGTGAGATCAGACTGGGACCCGATTGTTGCTGTAGCAGGGTGAGATCAGACTGGGACCCGATTGTTGCTGTAGCAGGGTGAGATTCTGCAGCTCTAAAAACCTGAACATTAGTAGACTGATTTCCAAAAAAGTGGTTTTCCAGAACTCACCGTCATGATGCAGAAACGCTTCATTTTCTATGCTCTTTCCCTTACAAAAAATGTTTCCCCTATTGGAGTAAAATGGTTTCCATTGCTAAATGGTTTGCTACGGTGTTCACCTAATGAATACACCCCTGACGCCCAGAGCTCCATGTTCTATCCCTCTTCTTCATGTCATATCTCTTACCGTCGTGACGCAGCAGAGCTCCACGTTCTATCACTCTTCTTCGTGTCATATCTCTTACCGTCGTGACGCAGCAGAGCTCCATGTTCTATCCTCTTCTTCATGTCATATCTCTTATTGTCGTGACGCAGCAGAGCTCCACGTTCTATCCCTCTTCTTCGTGTCATATCTCTTACCGTCGTGACGCAGCAGAGCTCCATGTTCTATCCCTCTTCTTCGTGTCATATCTCTTACCGTCGTGATGCAGCAGAGCTCCGTGTTCTATCCTCTTCTTCATGTCATAGATCTGGATGGTCTCGTCTCTGCTTCCCGTAGCGATGTACCTCTCGCTGGTGGCCACGGCGGACACTGAGGCAGTGTGGGCGTGGTGGGTGAAGTCTGCCGTGGCCGTCCATTCCTGCAGCAAGACAACACAGCATGAGACCTGCTTCCAAACATCTGTCCGTAAAGGGGTAGGTATAAAATCAGCAATGTAGTGACGGCAGCTAATGCTCTTATCAAAAGGGGTAATAGAGTGATGAATATAATTAGCATTTGTTGACAGTGAGTTTGTGGGTTAAACTGAAGCACTGTTTGAGGATCAACACCCCCCCCCCTCCTCCAATGTTACTGGAAGAGTCAGGAGACTTTACAACCACACCAGCTCAACCCCGTCCTAGCTAGCTAGCAGGGTGGGTAGGTTACAGCTACACCAACATTCATCATTTAAAATGAATCCTAGAAGTATTTGTTTACTTTTTTTCTCTCTCTCTCTATAAGTATTTGTAATCTCATTACAATATGTTTGTTGGTAATGTAACGGATTAGTTACATTAACTACTCTCCAACTCTGCTAACTAACGTTAATCGGTTCGCAAAGGTAAACAGTATAGTTTGTCATATATATATATATATATATATATATATATATACACACACACACACACACACACACACACATGAGAATCAGGTATCAAAATCAAACAGAGAAACTAAAGCAACATACCTCTTCGCCCGTAGACAACCGGTAACCAAAGGCGATCTGCTCGTAACTTCCAGCGATGAGTTCTATCACGGGGCCCATGCTGTCCTGGCGAGAAGGCGACAACCCGTCCGTTCCCACGTGTTTCTGTCCCGATTACTCCCGACTCTGTCACCGGAGACAATCAAAAACAGTCACTTGTTGAAACTTGCGTGCAAACCATGAGCTGACGGAAATATTATTTAAACTAGTTAGTTAGATACAGTCGGCTAGAAGAAGAAGAAGGATAAATGATTTCGTGCTTGAAAACACATGTCCTCGGATTGACTGTACGCGCATGCGTGAGGGTATAATTCACTTCCGAGTTCGACATTCTGGGATTTCAAAGTTAAAGTCCAAATCATGTTGGGTGCGTCTCTTCTCGGTGATCTTTTATTCTATCATGCAGTCATACTTTCTTTTGCCTAAAGTAAATCAGGCCTATAGTCATTTGGGTCTATAATGAAATAATACAATAAATCGAATAAAAGATAAGTGAATTTAATTAAAATAATAACAATACACACTTCTGACTCAGAAATCATCTGCAATCTCATGACTGCAAGACAGCAGGATTCTATTCATCAAGGAAATAATACAATTGCTTAATTCAGCTGTGGTAAAACCAGGCTTAAAGTCGTCTGAGTCATGTCCCGGTCCTTGCTATGCTGGATCCTTGGGACATCCCTACCCCGCATTGAAGAAGGGCTGGTATTATGGGCAGGCCTTAGGGGGCTTTGTCCTCCCTACCCATATCTCGTTGCCTGTCCAAATAAAATATGGAAAATAACCAGGTTTTCTATCCAACCTTTTTATGCGAGTAAAGTACCTTGGGATAATACATGCCATGACAGACCTGTTGGTTAACAGAACATTTGAGGGTAAACTTTATAAATGTCGATAAAACAAAATACGATAGACAAGGTGGGTTATTTTTGTGTCGGTAACATGAATTATATGATATCCCACTCTAACGAATAGGAATGGAACGTTTGCGGCTACACTGTTCAGGTGCTGGCTTCCACTAAACTAAATTGATGTTTTGCCAAAATTATATGATTACACCTGTCTAAATAAAATCATTGAAAATCCTTCACCAGAGAGCACAGAGGATCATTAGCTTCTTTTAAGAACATAGCTGTGGATTGTTTCAAATCACAAGAGTGGGCCTATGCCTATATTGGTGTGTGGCAATAAGCCTAGCTGATTATTGTGCTGTGGCTGTCATTGAAAAGCATCCAAAATATGTGTTTATTAACTTTTATATAATCAGGGTCTCATATTTGCAATGGTGCCCTGAGGACATAAAATAAAAGATACTACTACAAGATACAAGACAGAATAACAATATACAATAACAAGTACATTTACATGTAAAACAAATTGTTCACGGCAATCAATCAAAACTAGGTGAACTCATTTATAATCAGGGTTTTAAACTGCCCCAATGGGACCAGGGAATCCAAAATGTAATGATGTTTGTAAGTGAATCCCCCCCAAAATTGTGGAGTATTAAAACTAAAAGCGCATTTTCCTACAATACCGGTCAAAAGTTTGGACACACCTGCTCATTCGAGGGTTTTTCTTTATTTTTACTATTTTCCACCGTTGAAGACATCAAAACGATGAAATAACACATATGGAGTCATGTAGTAACCAAAACAAAGTGTTAAACAAATCAAAATATATTTTATATTTGAGATTCTTCAAAGTAGCCACCCTTTGCCTTGATGACAGCTTTGTACACTTTTGGCATTCTCTCAACCAGCTTCATGAGGTAGTCACCTGGAATGCATTTCAATTAACAGGTGTGCCTTGTTAAGGAATGTGGAATTTCTTTCCTTCTTAATACGTTTGAGCCAATCAGTTGTGTTGTGACAAGGTAGGGGTGGTATACAGAAGATAGCCCTATTTGGTAAAAGACCAAGTCCATATTATGGCAAGAACCGCTCAAATGAGCAAAGAGAAACGACAGTCCATCATTACTTTCAGACATGAAGGTCAGTCAATGTGGAAAAGTTCAAGAACTTTGAAAGTTTCTTCAAGTGCAGTCGTGAAAACCATCAAGCACTATGATGAAACTGGCTCTCATGAGGACCACCACAGGAAAGGAAGACCCAGAGTTACCTCTGCTGCAGAGGATAAGTTTATTAGAGTTACCAGCCTCAGAAATTGCAGTCCAAATAAATGCTTCACAGAGTTCAAGTAACAGACACATCTCAACACCAACTGTTCAGAGGAGACTGCGTGAATCAGGCCTTCATGGTTGAATTACTGCAAAGAAACCACTACTAAAGGACACCGATAAGAAGAAGAGACTTGATTGTGCCAAGAAACTCGAGCAATGGACATTAGACCGGTGGAAATCTGTCCTTTGGTCTGATGAGTCCAAATGTGCGATTTTTGGTTCCAACCGCCGTGTCTTTGTGAGACGCAGAGTAGGTGAACGGATGATCTCCGCATGTGTGGTCCCCACCGTGAAGCATGGAGGAGGAGGTGTGATGGTCCTTTGCTGGTGACACTGTCTGTGATTTATTTAGAATTCAAGGCACACTTAACCAGCATGGCTTCCACAGCATTCTGCAGCGATACGCCGTCCCATCTGGTTTGCGCTTAGTAGTAATAGTGATAGCAGTAGCAGTAAGTGGTGGTTAGTATCGGCTTAAACTGTCCAACTATCAATCAAATATTGTGATGTCACACCCACTGTTCTGAGTGGCTGGGGCATTACCACATGTTGTGTGTAAATATCACACCCACTGTTCTGAGTGGCTGGGGCATTACCACATGTTGTGTGTAAATATCACACCCACTGTTCTGAGTGGCTGGGGCATTACCACATGTTGTGTGTAAATATCACACCCACTGTTCTGAGTGGCTGGGGCATTACCACATATTGTGTGTAAATATCACACCCACTGTACTGAGTAGATGAGGCATTACCACATATTGTGTGTAAATATCACACCCACTGTTCTGAGTGGCTGGGGCATTACCACATATTGTGTGTAAATATCACACCCACTGTACTGAGTAGATGGGGCATTACCACATGTTGTGTGTAAATATCACACCCACTGTTCTGAGTAGATGGGGCATTACCACATGTTGTGTGTAAATATCACACCCACTGTACTGAGTAGATGGGGCATTACCACATGTTGTACGCAAATATCACACCCACCGTTCTGATGACAGTATTGTGGATGGGAGGAGGGGGTCCTAGTGTCTGTGTGCAGACATGTTGTCATAGGTGGTGGTTGGGTGACAGAGACTGTTGATCACGGTGCTATTGTATTGGGGCCTGTGGTGATGTGATGAGGTAGTTAACAGACTATTGTATTGGGGCCTGTGGTGATGTGATGAGGTAGTTAACAGACTATTGTATTGGGGCCTGTGGTGATGTGATGAGGTAGTTAACAGACTATTGTATTGGGGCCTGTGGTGATGTGATGAGGTAGTTAACAGACTATTGTATTGGGGCCTGTGGTGATGTGATGAGGTAGTTAACAGACTATTGTATTGGGGCCTGTGGTGATGTGATGAGGTAGTTAACAGACTATTGTATTGGGGCCTGTGATGATGTGATGAGGTAGTTAACAGACTATTGTATTGGGGCCTGTGGTGATGTGATGAGGTAGTTAACAGACTATTGTATTGGGGCCTGTGGTGATGTGATGAGGTAGTTAACAGACTATTGTATTGGGGCCTGTGGTGATGTGATGAGGTAATTAACAGACTATTGTATTGGGGCCTGTGGTGATGTGATGAGGTAGTTAACAGACTATTGTATTGGGGCCTGTGGTGACACAGTGTGGGGGGGGTTGATGTGATGAGGTAGTTAACAGACTATTGTATTGGGGCCTGTGGTGATGTGATGAGGTAGTTAACAGACTATTGTATTGGGGCCTGTGGTGACACAGTGTGGAGGGAGGTTGATGTGATGAGGTAGTTAACAGACTATTGTATTGGGGCCTGTGGTGACACAGTGTGGGGTGATGTGATGAGGTAGTTAACAGACTATTGTATTGGGGCCTGTGGTGACACGGTGTGGGGGTTGATGTGATGAGGTAGTTAACAGACTATTGTATTGGGGCCTGTGGTGACACAGTGTGGGGGAGTGATGTGATGAGGTAGTTAACAGACTATTGTATTGGGGCCTGTGGTGACACAGTGTGGGGGTTGATGTGATGAGTTAGTTAACAGACTATTGTATTGGGGCCTGAGGTGACACAGTGTGGGGGGTTGATGTGATGAGGTAGTTAACAGACTATTGTATTGGGGCCTGTGGTGACACGGTGTGGGGGTTGATGTGATGAGGTAGTTAACAGACTATTGTATTGGGGCCTGTGGTGACACAGTGTGGGTTGATGTGATGAGGTAGTTAACAGACTATTGTATTGGGGCCTGTGGTGACACAGTGTGGGGGGTGATGTGATGAGGTAGTTAACAGACTATTGTATTGGGGCCTGTGGTGACACAGTGTGGGGGTTGATGTGATGAGTTAGTTAACAGACTATTGTATTGGGGCCTGTGGTGACACAGTGTGGGGGTTGATGTGATGAGGTAGTTAACAGACTATTGTATTGGGGCCTGTGGTGATGTGATGAGGTAGTTAACAGACTATTGTATTGGGGCCTGTGGTGACACGGTGTGGGGGTTGATGTGATGAGGTAGTTAACAGACTATTGTATTGGGGCCTGTGGTGATGTGATGAGGTAGTTAACAGACTATTGTATTGGGGCCTGTGGTGACACGGTGTGGGGGTTGATGTGATGAGGTAGTTAGGATGGGAGTTCCATGTCTGGGCATAACGCCTATACCCCATGGTCCAATTTCATTAACCAGTGAGAACGTTTAAAGTTGTGATGGGCTTGTCAGGAGGGGTGGGGGGTGTCTGTCTGTATTGGTGGGGAGGGACTGGTGATGTGGGTCTGGACAGTTAAACTCTAAAAATGCAAATCTTGTGATTAATGAGTGGGCGGGACTTCACACCCGGGTGTACATATCACACCAACTGTTCTGAGTGGCTTAGAGTTCAAACCACACATACCGTTCCCCATTCCACCCGTGGTGATACCCAGGGTTTGACTGAAACTAGGTATACCCAGTTGGTCAAGCATCCGCTATGGAGGTTAAAGGTCGAAGCACCTGTTAAATCTAGTAACTGGTCTGGTCTACCCAGTACCGCCAAGCGGGTCAACAGGTCTGGTCTACCCAGTACCACCAAGCGGGTCAACAGGTCTGGTCTACCCAGTACCACCTACCGGGTCAACTGGTCTGGTCTACCCAGTACCACCAAGCGGGTCAACAGGTCTGGTCTACCCAGTACCACCAAGAGGGTCAACAGGTCTGGTCTACCCAGTACCACCAAGCGGGTCAACAGGTCTGGTCTACCCAGTACCACCTACCGGGTCAACAGGTCTGGTCTACCCAGTACCACCAAGAGGGTCAACAGGTTTGGTCTACCCAGTACCACCTACCTGGTAAACAGGTCTGGTCTACCCAGTACCACCAAGCGGGTCAACAGGTCTGGTCTACCCAGTACCACCAAGCAGGTCAACAGGTCTGGTCTACCCAGTACCACCAAGCAGGTCAACAGGTCTGGTCCACCCAGTACCACCTACCGGGTCAACAGGTCTGGTCTACCCAGTACCACCAAGCGGGTCAACAGGTCTGGTCCACCCAGTACCACCTACCGGGTCAACAGGTCTGGTCTACCCAGTACCACCAAGTGGGTCAACAGGTCTGGTCTACCCAGTACCACCAAGCAGGTCAACAGGTCTGGTCTACCCAGTACCACCAAGCAGGTCAACAGGTCTGGTCTACCCAGTACCACCTACCGGGTCAACTGGTCTGGTCTACCCAGTACCACCAAGCGGGTCAACAGGTCTGGTCTACCCAGTACCACCAAGCAGGTCAACAGGTCTGGTCTACCCAGTACCACCAAGCAGGTCAACAGGTCTGGTCCACCCAGTACCACCTACCGGGTCAACAGGTCTGGTCTACCCAGTACCACCAAGCGGGTCAACAGGTCTGGTCCACCCAGTACCACCTACCGGGTCAACAGGTCTGGTCTACCCAGTACCACCAAGTGGGTCAACAGGTCTGGTCTACCCAGTACCACCAAGCAGGTCAACAGGTCTGGTCTACCCAGTACCACCAAGCAGGTCAACAGGTCTGGTCTACCCAGTACCACCTACCGGGTCAACTGGTCTGGTCTACCCAGTACCACCAAGCGGGTCAACAGGTCTGGTCTATCCAGTACCACCTACCGGGTCAACTGGTCTGGTCTACCCAGTACCACCAAGCAGGTCAACAGGTCTGGTCCACCCAGTACCACCAAGAGGGTCAACAGGTCTGGTCTACCCAGTACCACCTACCGGGTCAACAGGTCTGGTCCACCCAGTACCACCAAGAGGGTCAGACCAAATGAAGAAGACATGATGAAGTTTGCCACGAGTTCTTCAGTTATATGTAGACATGTTGGGGCACGAGTGGAATGTTTCAGACAGCTGAGTATGTGGTTATTTATTCTGACCCTGGTGACATGTGTGAGGGCTTGTTGTAATCCTGTCTGTTGGGCTATATAGAAAACAAAATACTTTTTGATCAAGTAGAGTCCTTGGTCAATTGTGGGACAAAAAATGTGTTATGGCCTTGATCAGTGGTAGTGGGAGGCTAAGAACTATTGTGACTTTTGATCAAGTTTGTGGGTGGAGAGGATGGGGGGGTTTGGTTGGGCATGTTGAAACACTTTAGGTGTTTAGGGTAGGATTTTGGGGTTGGTGGCCTGTTGCAACTGTTTTTGAAAGGGGTGTATTTCTTTTTTTGGGAGGCGGTTGAAATCCAACATTGTAATCAAACTGGTTGGGGGTAGACTTACGCCTCCCAGAGCATTCACACCTGGCCCAGTGGAGAATCAACAAGCAGTTGTCTGGACTTCACAGAGTGTTGGACGTTACCGTTTAAAAAAAACCAAAAAAACATAACTTTTACATTTTCTCTAAGCACATCAATCAAATCAAGTTTCAAAACTCTAAGCACATTTTCAATTGACTGAGTACATCAAACCGAGCGACCAAAAACACTGAGACTGTATATCTATATTATTTTTGTACCTTTATTTAACTAGGCAAGTCAGTTAAGAACAAAATTCTTATTTTTCAAATTCGATCTTGCAACATTTCGGTTACAAGTCCCACGCTAACCACTAGGCTACCCTGCCGCCCATGAATGTTATATGGAACTGCATATTCGGACAGTAGTTCACCCCCAGAAGCCTTTGCAAGGGCTAAACGTGTATCAGAATTGTTTCACTGTCACTCTAAGACGGCCCCTCTCTAGAGCCTTTATAATTGGAGGGATGGTGTGTCTGGACTGGTAGCTGTAACCTGGTTTGAGTACTATGAACACAGATATAATTATAAGATTAGATTTCTAAGATCAAGAAGGATATCTCTCACACAGAAAGTATTGCCCCTTTATCTTCGATGTTACCGACCAACAATAGTAGCCTGCCTCTGACTTGATCAGAAACCTGATGCTCATACTGGTATATAAATCCATCAATGTAATACCAAATCGGGTGATTGTGGAGGCCATGTCATCTGATGCAGCACTCCATCACTCTCCTTGGTCAAATAGCCCGTACACAGCCTGGAGGTGTGTTTGGGTCATTGTCCTGTTGAAAAACAAATGATAGTCAAATGACAGTGGGTGTGATATTTACACACACAACATTTGGTAATGCCCCAGCCACTCAGAAACAGTGGGTGTGACATTCACATCCTGGTGTGAAATTCAAATCCTAGGCAGAAGTCCCACCCCCTTCATCAATCACAATATTTGATTGATGTTAGTAGTCGGACTTAAACCTGCTGCTGCTGCTTCTACCGTCACTAGTAGTAGAAGTAGTCATATCCTCCCCCCCTGCCCTTCGGGAACACCCAGGTGGCGACTCGCATCTCTACGTGCCCGGCAGATATATCATCTTGGGATGTCAGCCCACCACCTCAAGCTCAACCTCAACAAGACGGAGCTGCTCTTCCTCCCCCGGGGGGAAGGCCTGCCCGCTCAAAGACCTCTCCATCACGGTTGACAACTCCACAGTGTCGCTCCTCCCAGAGGGGAAAGAACCTGGGCGTGACCCTGGACAACACCCTGTCGGACTACTGCGAGCATCGAAGCAGTGACTCACTCCTGCAGGTTCACGCTCTACAACATACGTCGAGTTCGACCCTGCCTCACGCAGGAAGCGCCGCAGGTCCTAATCCAGAGGCACTTGTCTTCTCCGTCTGGCACTGCCCATCCCTACCTGAGCAAATCCGACACCCCGAGCACTCCATTCTACCCCCTCAGGTCTCTTGGCCCTCCCACTCCTCACGGGAAATGCCAACGGAGTGGTAGATATATATATATAGGGGGAGTAATCAGGGAAGTTATAAGGTCCAGGTGTGCTTAATGATGAGGTGCAGGTGTGCGTAATGAAGGGTTGCCAGGTGTGCGTAATGATGGGTTGCCAGGACCGGTGGCTAGCAGAAAGGTGACGTTGAGCACCGGAGACCGGGAGTAGACGTGACATAAACATGTACAGTACCAGTCAAAAGTTTGGACACACCTACTCATTCCAGGGTTTTTCTAAATTTTTTGCTATTTTCTAAATTTTATTTGTACTAGTTTCTACATTGTAGAATAATAATGAAGACATCAAAACTATGAAATAACACATATGGAATCATGTAGTAACCAAAAAAGTGTTAAACGAATCAAAATATATTTTATATTTCATATTCTTTGCAGCAAGTTTCCTCTGAACAGTTGATGTTGAGATGTGTCTCTTACTTCAATTCTGTGAAGCATTTATTTGGGATGCAATTTCTGAGGCTGGTAACTCGA
Organism: Brachymystax lenok tsinlingensis; assembly: GCA_030435695.1. Taxonomy (NCBI): domain Eukaryota; kingdom Metazoa; phylum Chordata; class Actinopteri; order Salmoniformes; family Salmonidae; genus Brachymystax; species Brachymystax lenok. The sequence continues at coordinate 45,903,036 of CM059788.1, forward strand.
ATGAACTTATCCTTATATTTGATATACTAATATTTTGACAAAATTAATGCATTATGGTTTTAAGGAGGTAGCATTGAATTGGGTACAGTCATATCTAACTGACAGGAAACAGTCCACCTATATCAATGGTTAATTTTCTTCCCCTCATGTTTTACACGGAATACCGCAGGGCAGCTGCCTTGGGCCACTTCTTTATTTAATATATACCAACGACCTTCCTTATGCCTTAGCTGAAACTCAAGCTACTATATTTGCAGATGATACTACAATTTATGCAGCAAGACAATCGGTTCAACAGGTACAGCAAGCTTTACAAGGAGATTTGGAGAATATCAGGGAGTGGAGCTGCCGGAACAAACTAGTTTTAAACACCAACAAAACCAAAGTTATGCTGGTCTGTTCCACTAGGAAAAGGCCAAAACAGCATGGGATACAATTAAGTATGGGAGGAGTACAAATTGAAGAAGTGGCAGAAACCAAACTATTGGGAGTGCTGCTAGACACCTGCTTATCATGGTCGTCTCAAATAACTAATCTATGTAAAAAAAAAAAAGATTAAAACTGCATGCATAATCAGAAGGATAGTTAAGTATTTACCAGGAAAAATTCTTGAGCAAATAACACAAGCATTAATTGAGAGTCAGGTGAACTCCTGTTCTGTGATCTGGGGAAATGCATCATCAAGTGAACTTAGGAGGCTGCAGATTGCACAGAACAAAGCAGCAAGGATTGTTTTTAAAGTGGAGAAATGGTTCTTCTGTTGAAGTCATGCGCAGTGTTCTTGGTTGGTCATCAATCAACAAGATAATTGAAAACAACATGCTTATTTTATTTCATAATATACACCATTTAAAACGGCCAAATTCTATTCACAACGGTATTCAGTTGGTAAGAGACAGACATTCAGTCAATACCAGGAATAGATTGTCCACCATCTATGCGTTATCCAGACAGACAAGAGAAATGGGCAAAAGAACATTTCGATTTAGAGCAATAAAGAAATGGAATGAATTAACTGAGCAAACCAAAAACTTTTCAATATATACATTTAAACATTATTTTAAAACTATTTATATATAATACATAGAAATGTTGTAGGACTATAGTAGATGAAGAATCAATATCTTTTAGATTGAGTATTTATCGGGTCAATATGTTAGTATATTATGTATGTTTGTAATAGTGTGTTATGTGTGAAAATGTGTTTGTATTATAAAATGTATTTTAATGTTTGAGGACTCTTGGAAGATTAGTCCAAATGGGGACTGAAAGAGATCCTAATCAAATCAAATCAAAATCCTCTGCAGCAGAGGTAACACTCTGGGTCTTCCTTTCCTGTGGCGGTCCTCATGAGAGCCAGTTTCATCATTGGGCTTGATGGTTTTTGCGATTGCACTTGAATACATTTTCCAAATTCATTAAATTTTCCGTATTGACTGACCTTTATGTGTTAAAGTAATGATGGACTGTCAATTCTCTTTGCTTATTTGAGCTGTTCTTGCTATAATATGGAATTGGTATTTTATATATGGAATTGGTACCTTTCGGTTACTAGTCCAATGCTCTAACCACTAGGCTACCTGCCACCCCACGTTAAATTAACGTTTAACAAGTCACAGTTAATTGAAATGCATTCCGGGTGACTACCTCATGAAGCTGGTTGAGAAAATGCCAAGAGTGTTTAAAGATGTCATCAAGGGAAAGGGTGCCTACCGGATGAGCTAAAACGGCTTCGAGCTCAACGAAGACGAGGAGAGCCACTGATGTACTTACTGTCTCCACGGAAGATGTATGTAAGTCATTCCAACATGTTAACCCCCTCGCAAAGCTGCCCGAAGTAGACGCTACCCCTAGCCACGCCCTCAGAGCATGTGCAGACCAGCTGGCTGTTGTGTTTTCCAGACATTTTTCTCCTCAGAATCCGACCACACCAGACACAGTTAAAACACAGTTGCAGACAAAGGAGGCGGGAAAAGATGGGAGTTCTCAGGTGGTGAAGCAAAAACAGCAAGAGATTCCAAACTCTAAAGAGATCCTGAACATCCTGCGTTCCCAATATGCAGGCTTGGTAGATCACATGAAAGACAGAGAGAATTTGAAAAAGCCTTCAGACGTTCAACAATTCTTTAGAGTTTGGAAAGAAAACACAGAGCTTCCAAGAGGTGAAGAAAGTGAAGAGGCTAATAGAGCTGAGTGCTTCTGTTTGTCAGGTGAGAATTGGCGGGACAGCAACAGGAACTGGCTTCCTCCTGTTTGACAAGTTCATCCTTACAAACGCCCATGTTGTCCAGCAAATCTACGAGCAAATAACTAACACGCTGCAACAATCGGTAACAGTCACGTTTGACTTCGAAGACCTGAATGAGAAAACGCAGCCGATACCAGTGAACAGTGAGGTTGTAGCCTATGGAAAAGATTATTCGGGGTATGTTGACTTTGCTTTGCTGGAGCTTAGAGCAGATCCTGACATCACCTTGCCTTCAAGCTTGCTTGACAGCTTCAGCTCTCCGTCTCCAGAGGGTGGAATCTGCATCATCGTCCACCCTGATGGCGGGGTGAAAAAGACAGACCCCTGCTTTATCATTCAATATGAAGATCGGAAACAAGCTGTAGAAAAACATGTAACAGAAAATAAGGAATTCCTTCATGTCATAAACAACAGATATTTTGAGGAGAACTGGAACGTCACTCATCTACTGAGGGACACAGAAAAGATGACCTATGACACCTGTTTCTTCCATGGTGCCTCTGGCTCTCCCGTCCTCAATGAGTACTGCCAGCTGACAGCTATGCATACAGGAGGCTACTCCTACCAGGGTAAAGGAGGGAATACCCAGAGTCTCATAGAGTATGCCATTCCCCTGTCAGGCATACTTGAGGAGATCATCATCCAAGCGGTGCGTAGGAAAAGAGTTGATGTGCTACAGGGATTCCTGAGCCGCAGGAGTCTTAAATTAGACGTCGTGCTGGAAAGGGTCAAGACACAGTCTGATAATGCCAGCCTGGTCAAGGCATTTCAGGAGAAGCTGCCGTTCAACAGTAACACTTCAGCTACAGATCAGGGAGAGCAGAGAACCTTCCACCAGTTTCTCTTTGATAAAGGCGACGCCACAGGAGTCGAAGCCATGGAGGTGGATGATGACCAGTGGTGGAAAAAGTGCCCAGTTGTCATATTTGAGTAAAAGTAAAGATACCTTAATAGAAAGTTACTCAGGTAAAAGTGAAAGTCACCCAGGAAAATACTACTTCAGTAAAAGTATAAAAGGGATTTGATTCTAAATATATTTAAGTATCAAAAGTAAAAGTGTAAATCATTTCAAATTCCTTATGTTAAGCACCATTTTCTTGTTTTGAAAATGTACGGATAGCCAGGGGCACACTCCAATCAAATGTATCAATCAAATGTATTTATAAAGCCCTTCTTACATCAGCTGATGTCACAGAGTGCTGTACAGAAACCCAGCCTAAAACCCCAAACAGCAAGCAATGCAGGTGTAGAAGCACAGTGGCTAGGAAAAACTCCCTAGAAAGGCCAGAACCTAGGAAGAAACCGGATAGCCAGGGGCCACACTCCAACACTCAGACATCGTTTACAAACGATGCATTTATGTTTAGTGAGTCCTCCAGATCAGAGGCAGTAGATGACCAGGGATGTTCTCTTGATAAGTGCTGTGTGAATTTGACCTTTTTTTCCTGTCCTGCTAAACATTCAAAATGCAACGAGCACTTTTAGGTGTCAGGGAAAATGTATGGAGTAAAAAGTACATCATTTTCTTAAGGAATGTAGTGAAGTTAAAGGTGTCAAAAATATACATAGTAAAGTAAAGTACAGGTACCCCATAAAACGACTTAAGTAGTACTTTAAAGTATTTTTCCTTAAGGACTTTACACCACTGATGATAATGAGTAATGAAAGTAGTGACATGTATATTATTCTTAAAATCCTTTTAATCTGAGCTGCATCATTTCTGTTTTCATATATTAATTAGTAAATATTTCATTCATTATTACATTCCTCAATACAGACCTGTTCTTAGACAGATCATGATTACGTTTGATGCATCATTTACGTAACCTACTACTATTGAATCAAATAAACCTGAGATCTTTCCTTGGAAATTGTACTTTTACATACGCTAGTCTTACATGCTTGTATTGTTTTTCTGCCAGGAAGACATGTACTGTAACCATTGCTTGTTTTAATCTTCAAAATAAAAGTACACAAGAAACTTTTCTATTGTGTTATTGACTGTACGTTTGTTTATGTGTAACTCTGTGTTGTTGTATGTGTCGAACTGCTTTGCTTTATCTTGGCCAGGTCGCAGTTGTAAATGAGAACTTGGATCTCAACTGGCCAACCTGTATTATGACATATAGAACTACCTGGTTAAATAAAGGTGCATTATGACATCATATAGAACTACCTGGTTAAATAAAGGTTAAATAAATAAGATGGTATACTTGTAAACATGTTTTATTTTCTTTAAGTAGAAATTGAAATTGGGAAATGCCCCGACACTCGACATATGGCCCCCCGTAACCATAACAAACTAATAATATGTTAAAAACAATTCATAACAACAAAGTACACTACAATGACCTCCAAATCAGAATCAACATTTAACATGAAAGATTATTCTATATTATTGAATTTTTCTATGAGATTCTGATTAGGCTCCAAATGGCACCCTAATTCCTATATAGTGCACTACTAGCCCTATGGGCCCTGGTAAAAAGCAGTGCAGTACAAAGGGAATAGGGTTCCATCTGGGCCTCTGTTATCAGAATCAGAGTGTGTAGATCTCCCCACTACAGGTCCCTGTTGTTGCTGCTGAGTAGTTTGGGGTAGGAGGTTCCGATGGACCGCCCCTGACGATACACCACCATCTCTAGCAGGTACTCATCCACCTTCACCACGGACGTGGTCCCCTGGACATAAACCACAAGGCTAACGTTAGCCAATACATACACACATTTATACACTGGCTAGGGTTCTCCTCATCAACACCAACTTTGGGCTGTATCCCAATTCAACCATTTTCCAGAACTGTGCTGGTCAGAACAGTAGTTTATTCATCCTGGAGGGGTAATGTCATGCTGGTCAGAACAGTAGTTTATTCAGCCTGGAGGGGTAATGTTGTGCTGGTCAGAACAGTAGTTTATTCAGCCTGGAGGGGTAATGTTATGCTGGTCAGAACAGTAGTTTATTCAGCCTGGAGGGGTAATGTTATGGCTGGTCAGAACAGTAGTTTATTCAGCCTAGAGGGGTAATGTTATGCTGGTCAGAACAGTAGTTTATTCAGCCTGGAGGGGTAATGTTATGCTGGTCAGAACAGTAGTTTATTCAGCCTGGAGGGGTAATGTCATGCTGGTCAGAACAGTAGTTTATTCAGCCTGGAGGGGTAATGTCATGCTGGTCTGAACAGTAGTTTATTCAGCCTGGAGGGGTAATGTTATGCTGGTCAGAACAGTAGTTTATTCAGCCTGGAGGGGTAATGTTGTGCTGGTCAGAACAGTAGTTTATTCAGCCTGGAGGGTTAATGTTAGCTAGGATGACTTCCGGTTGACAAGCCATGTAATCAGGGTGGTTAAGGGAACCATGTGTAACCCAGCCTGAGACCTGAGAACTAGCATTAGCTTCCCAGGCTAATGTCTTCTAGGGCCTTAGGCTTCAGCACTACAGGCCAACACAGGATCACGGTTATCTAATAGACCCAGGTTTGAACCTCGTGTGGTCACTCACGCAATCACTCACCTTCCCAGTCGACGCGAGGAAAAGGATGGTGAAGAGGGCGACCTCGAACTCTGGGCTGACCCCGATGAAGGAGCTTCCCACAGGTTTGACCAGGCCCTTCCAGCTGAACTGCAGGTTCAGAACGTGGTCATCCTCATCTGGCTGCACAGAGAGGTCAAACGACAGATTTTTTTTACCTTTTCAGCTCGGGGATTCGATGCAGCAACCTTCCGGGTATATAGGCCCAACGCTCTATAACCGCTAGGCTACCTGCCTCCCCTTATAATAAAAGGTGTTGTTCATGTGTAATATGATATTTCAGGACGTGGACTTCCTCATCTGACTGACACACATAGTGTAGGGTTATTAAAAAGGTCACAGACGTGATATAATGATTATAACAAAACATGTGATAAACGTGTGGTGTGGTGTACATAACATACGGTTATTTATACTGCATGATTTGGAAGTTTACAGTGGTGGCCACAGTTTGGGTGTCTTGAAATGAGTCAGTAAAATGTAATTTCTAAAACATTTTAACTAATTACCCGAGCAAGACACCAACTATAGGCTACATTTCTTGGTGTTATAGACTTGTGAAATGTAAACTCCGCTGATAAGATAGAGAGATCGTTCTAGAATGTCTTACAGTGTTTCTGTTGCCTTGGGCCTTGTAACCCTTGTAGTCCACATTGCCAAGCTTCTCCTGCAGATAGAACTGAACCCAGTTGTGGAACCCAGTGATCTCCTTCCCATACTTAGACTCACCAACAAACACATGCTCAAAACCACATGAGTCCTCACTGTATTGGAAATATACAAAAAAGTAAAACAGTAAATTTTACACTCGCAAAAGTTCCAAAAGAATAAAAGACATTTTAAAATGTCCTACTTTTTCCAAAATCTCTCTCTCTCTCTCTGCGTGACTCTCTGTCTCTTTCACACACATACAGGTACAACTAAAACATGCTCAAACTCACAATTCCTCACTGCATAATAAACATGAGATCCCCCGACACCACACACTCACCCTCCACTCCGGTCTCGGTGATAGAGTCTGAACCACATGTCATAGAGCTGCTTCTTGAACTGCTGCTGGTCTGATGGGGACTGACCCTTACTCACCAGGTACTTGTGGGCACACTGAGACACACACACACAAAACCGACACATCAGTACACATTGCTCTGTGTGTTGTGGAGTCTATACTATCTGAGACAAAGTAACAAGACAAAACACATGTCCGCAATGACAGAACACCATCTGACTAACTCATGTAGGATAAGGGCCTGTTTCCAATAGTCCTGGCCTGAACAGACAGGTTAAGGGCCCATCTCCAGGAGTCCTGGCCAGAACAGACAGGTTAATGGCCTGTCTCCAGGAGTCCTGGCCAGAACAGACAGGTTAAGGGCCCGCCTCCAGGAGTCCTGGCCAGAACAGACAGGTTAAGGGCCCGTCTCCAGGAGTCCTGGCCTGAACAGACAGGTTAAGGGCCTGTCTCCAGGTGTCCTGGCTATGGATCGAAATGACGACAGAACATATTTATATGTGCTGAACCAAGCAAAAACTAGTAGGCTATAACCCCCACTTATACCTGTGGGCACACTGAGACAGATCACACACTACCTTCATGACCTCAGTCTCCAGAATGGCATTGAGGAAGAGATCGTTCTCCATCAGTTCCTCAGAGGTGACGGTCTCCGACACGCCTGTAGACATCTCATAGTTGTCCAGGAGACGCATGAACACTGCACACAAGGAACATGTATCACTCTGAAGAATGCTTTGTGAAATACTGGCTATGCCTTCAATAACTGGAAGAGAGGAGAGTAGGTAGAGAGGATATGCCTTAATAGGAAGAGGAGAGTAGGTAGAGAGGATATGCCTTCAATAACAGGAAGAGATGAGAGTAGGTAGAGAGGATATGCCTTAATAACAGGAAGAGGAGAGTAGGTAGAGGATATGCCTTCAATAACAGGAAGAGGAGAGGAGGTAGAGAGGATATGCCTTCAATAACAGGAAGAGGAGAGTAGGTAGAGAGGATATGCCTTAATAACAGGAAGAGGAGAGTAGGTAGAGGATATGCCTTCAATAACAGGAAGAGGAGAGTAGGTAGAGAGGATATGCCTTAATAACAGGAAGAGGAGAGTAGGTAGAGGATATGCCTTCAATAACAGGAAGAGGAGAGTAGGTAGAGAGGATATGCCTTAATAACAGGAAGAGGAGAGTAGGTAGAGAGGATATGCCTTAAATAACAGGAAGAGGAGAGTAGGTAGAGAGGATATGCCTTAATAACAGGAAGAGGAGAGTAGGTAGAGGATATGCCTTCAATAACAGGAAGAGGAGAGGAGGTAGAGAGGATATGCCTTAATAACAGGAAGAGGAGAGTAGGTAGAGAGGGGGAAGGGAGAGTGGAGGAAGGGAGAGTGGAGGAAGGGAGAGTGGAGGAAGGGAGAGTGGAGGAAGGGACTAGTGGAGGAAGGGACTAGTGGAGGAAGGGACTAGTGGAGGAAGGGACTAGTGGAGGAAGGGACTAGTGGAGGAAGGGAGAGTGGAGGAAGGGACTAGTGGAGGAAGGGAGAGTGGAGGAAGGGACTAGTGGAGGAAGGGAGAGTGGAGGAAGGGACTAGTGGAGGAAGGGACTAGTGGAGGAAGGGAGAGTGGAGGAAGGGACTAGTGGAGGAAAGGAGAGTGGAGGAAGGGACTAGTGGAGGAAGGGAGAGTGGAGGAAGGGAGAGTGGAGGAAGGGAGAGTGGAGGAAGGGAGAGTGGCGGTAGAAAGGACTTACAGGCGTAGGTCTTGATGCTTTTCAGTTTGCCCTCGTTGACATAGGTGAACAGAGGAGCCCTGGCCATGTCTCTGGCAGTGTTGCTACCCTGGGCCACGTAACCTGCCTTTCCCTGGATAGACAAACATCCTGTATGAATAAAACCATCACATCTCCAACAACACCATGAAAACTAATCTGTGTGTGCCTGAGCTCAACCCTCCTGGTCTTCATGTTGGATAGCTAGCTCCCAGTCTCTTGACCCGCCTCTCTAGGGGGATTCAGACCAGAGTTACACGTAGATTCATTACCTTTCTATGCAATGTTTCTCTCTATGGCTATTCTGACCTTGAACTGAAGTATGGGGAAGCATGGGGAAATGCATGTGCCAGCCGGGTATTCCTTTGGAATTAATGAATGACAGATCTCTTGCATGTTGTCATCACAAACCTGAAGTTTTTTTTTGTTTTTTTTTTAAAAAGAGAGTGTACCATTTTCAAATGTAACGCATCTCAAAAAAAGGAAAATAGTACTTTTGTACAAATGTAAAAAAACTAAATATTTCACAAATGAATTTGAGCTTTTATAATAAACATGTGTATTTACAGTGGTACAAAAGATGGGCTGGGCCTCTTTAAAGTCAGGTAGATCACATCATTACGCTCTTTCAGTTTACAAAACCCGGCGCCACAAACTTCCAACGTCACTGGTAAGATTTCAAATGACAAGTTATCAAACCCCTTCACAGGGTTGGTTAACTCTGTGGAGACTCCTTTTGGTGTCTAGAGAATTAGGTAGATCAGCCTGTCATTTCCTTACACCTTACGTGTGGAATGAGCTACAATACATTTTAAAATTGGAAGAATTGGTGCCTCTAGGGCATTTCAGACCGTTGTTAGGGGACCCTCCAGGGCATTTCAGACCGTTGTTAGGGGACCCTCTAGGGCATTTCAGACCGTTGTTAGGGGACACTCCAGGGCATTTCAGACCGTTGTTAGGGGACCCTCCAGGGCATTTCAGACCGTTGTTAGGGGACCCTCCAGGGCATTTCAGACCGTTGTTAGGGGACCCTCTAGGGAATTTCAGACCGTTGTTAGGGGACCCTCTAGGGAATTTCAGACCGTTGTTAGGGACCCTCTAGGCATTTCAGACCGTTGTTAGGGACCCTCTAGGGCATTTCAGACCGTTGTTAGGGGACCCTCTAGGGCATTTCAGACCGTTGTTAGGGGACCCTCTAGGGCATTTCAGACCGTTGTTAGGGGACCCTCTAGGGCATTTCAGACCGTTGTTAGGGGACCCTCTAGGGCATTTCAGACCGTTGTTAGGGGACCCTCTAGGGTATTTCAGACCGTTGTTAGGGGACCCTCTAGGGTATTTCAGACCGTTGTTAGGGGACCTTTTTACTGAAGTATGTGTCTTATTTTTATGATTCTGTTTTGTTTTTCGTGTATTGTTGTGTAGTTTAATGTGTTTAGTGTATTTTGATGTGTATTGTGGTCCTATACAGGGCTCATCTGGAAAAGAAACCTTGTCTCAGCATTGACTCCCTGTCTAAATAAAGAGACCTTGGTCTCAGCATTGACTCCCTGTCTAAATAAAGAGACCTTGGTCTCAGCATTGACTCCCTGTTTAAATAAAGGAACAATCAAACCAGTTTCTAGGGCACAACTAAGAACAGACACAGCCCTTGGTTCTCTCCAGACCTGACTGCCCTTTACCAGCACAAACACATCCATGATTAGTGACGATTAGGGTCGATTTATAGTGGTCAACCCCTATTGTTACACTCACTTTCCAATATTTAATGAATTGAACTTGAATATGACAACTTTCAGGACAAATCAAACTATTTTTTTTATTCTCCAATATATTTTGTGAATAAAGACTCTCCAAACCTGTTTTTTTTTTTATGAAGCGGATAGATTCCTAAATACATTCCTACCCCTTAATAATCTATAAGATCGGATGTTTTCTCATCCACCAATTGGTGCTGAAACTGAGATATGTATATACAGTATTTTGATGGCTTCCTTTCATTGATCCCTAATATTCTGAACCTGTTCTCTTGATATATTATATAGAGTCTTTCGACAAAATTCAAATTAAAAAAGGTACGCCGTATTTAAAGGGATGGCTTCTAGATCAAAGTACTGAAACCCCCAGTTAACGGAAAACTGAATCAAGTGGGAGGGGTTTTCAGTGCTTTCATTAAAATGTGTGCTTAAGGTAACCATTCCTATAGAGATGGTTGATCTCCTGCACAAGGTAAGTTTGAATACCAAATACTGAGAAGAGCTTAAATCAAAACAGGTAGGAAAAATGTCCTAAGTCTGAATCGGGTCCTAGGTGTGTATCCTGCTCCTATGTCTGAATCGGGCCCGAGGTGTGTATCCTGCTCCTATGTCTGAATCGGGCCCGAGGTGTTTTTTTCCTGCTGCTGGGTGGTGCCATTCTAACTCTACCAGAGTGCTTTGCAGATGGAGTCCATTAACAAGCCAAGTAGTAGTATGGTAACCCTGACATCCGTACCTGTAGGGAGATGGTGTAGTCAGTCCCAGGTTTGAGACGGTTTGTATCCCGACTCCACAGCTGGTTCAGAACCTCAGAGAGCTCCTGGTTCACACCTTGACTAATACGCAGACAGGCAATAGACACATTGATATGAACTCAAATGTATATTTTCCCATTGCAATGCAAGAAAAAGACCCTTGCTACAGTATAAAATGCTACTGTATAAAATGCTACAGTATGAAATGCTACAGTATAAATGCTACAGTATGAAATGCTACAGTATGAAATGCTACAGTATGAAATGCTACAGTATAATATGCTACAGTATAAATGCTACAGTATAAATGCTACAGTATAAATGCTACAGTATAAAATGCTACAGTATAAAATTGTTGGGGGGGAATAAAAGCAGAGAGATACTGCTAAAGAGGTCTATGTTCATCTCTTTCCAGTAACCTACAGAGGTCTATGTTCATCTCTTTCCAGTAACCTACAGAGGTCTATGTTCATCTCTTTCCAGTAACCTACAGAGGTCTATGTTCATCTCTTTCCAGTAACCTACAGAGGTCTATGTTCATCTCTTTCCAGTAACCTACAGAGATCTATGTTCATCTCTTTCCAGTAACCTACAGAGATCTATGTTCATCTCTTTCCAGTAACCTACAGAGATCGATGTTCATCTCTTTCCAGTAACCTACAGAGATCTATGTTCATCTCTTTCCAGTAACCTACAGATATCTATGTTGATACTTAGCTGGTGTCTCTGCATTGCTATAATGGTAACCTAACATAGCAGGCGTAAAAAGAACCGCCTGAAACTAGAGGAGGCGTTAAGATGGAGTGTTGCCTTGTTAATGTCCAAAACTGGAAAATCCGGTAGTTGGGGACGAGACAGAGGCGACTATAATAGAGATAATACAGTGGAGGATTGATACACCAGTAACAGGAAATAAACATGTCCACGGGCTAACAGCCACAGCCCCATCCAGTTACCTCTGTGGCCTTGACTTCCCTTAAAATAACAACATCTGGGACACTTAAGAAAAAAAGCCACTGTTCATTCTCATAGAAAAGACCAGTGCCCAAGAGTTTTTGATTCTGGTGCTATTTTGGGCCACCCCTCACCAGAGGACAGCCCCATAACCTCAGTGTCTAAACCAACCCTGATCGTACTGGGCACAAAAATATTGTGAAATCGCATGTGACAGGAAACTCCCCATCTACCAAAATATAACTACAGAAAATCCTTAAAATGTTGTACTATTGAAACACAGAGTTCCATTGATGCATTATGAGTCCAACAGCCAACGGAGTCAGACAGCCAACAGCCAACGGAGTCAGACAGCCAACAGCCAACGGAGTCAGACAGCCAACAGCCAACGGAGTCAGACAGCCAACAGCCAACGGAGTCAGACAGCCAACAGCCAACGGAGTCAGACAGCCAACAGCCAACGGAGTCAGACAGCCAACGGAGTCAGACAGCCAACGGAGTCAGACAGCCAACGGAGTCAGACAGCCAACGGAGTCAGACAGCCAACGGAGTCAGACAGCCAACGGAGTCAGACAGCCAACAGCCAACGGAGTCAGACAGCGGCATGAGCTGATCTACTTCCGGTGTTGGTTTCAGAGTGTGGTTTGGTGAGCTAATGAACATCAACCCCCACATCCTGCTGATGTTTCATCTAGAAACATACGGAAGGACCTTTCAGACACTACAGCGTTTAGCTGCCCCAGTGATTAGTAAGGAACAGTTATTTTGCAGAAAAAAAATATTGTTTTAGTGCATGTTGATTGCTTCAACTTTATCTGTATAATATTTTTTTTTGTGATGTTATATTTTTGCGTTTTTGATCTTTTAAAATCAAAACATAGCTTGCTGTGACTAATATTAATTATATAGTTGGAGATTAATTCCAAATCAAATTGTATTTGTCACACGTGCTTAATTAGTCCGGAATGTTGACCTTGCGTCTCCATAATGTAAACGTCATGTCATTACAACTGGTTTTATCTGGATCGGTCTTTGTTTGTATCTGATCAAAACTCCCCGACACAATCGAGCCCCTTTTTTGTTGAGTATTCAGGAGGATGAATCAACAGAAACCAAGACAGATCCAGATTTTTTTTTAAAACACTTCAGTAGTGGCAGTTGTATGACATGAAGTTTACATTATGGAGACGCAAGGTGAACATTCGGTCTATTGTTCCTGCTGTTACAAAGCGCCTTGTGCACTGAATGTCCGTCAACAGTTTTAGTTCAAAAGGAGGAAATGAAATATTATGGTGTTAGTTTCACTAACAGGTCCCTTCAAACAAAAAACAGTCTACTTTAAAAAGAAAGATTTACAAAGATCCAGGCTTCTATTTAAAGACTCAATAACAGTACCACCACCGTCATATCTGATCCTGTTTTTATTTATTTAACTAGGCAAGTCAGTTCAGAACAAATTCTAATTTACATTGACAGCCTACCGGGGAACAGTGGGTTAACTGCCTTGTTCAGGGGCAGAAGGACAGATTTTTTACCTCGTCAACTCGGGGATGCAATCTGGCAACTTTCCGGTTACTAGTCCAACTCTCTAACCACTAGGCTACCCTGCCGTTATTAATCAGGAATCCATTTACAACTAAAATAACAACCTTTGCACTTAAAAACGGTGCTGTAAGATCTACACCTGCTGTATTGGGCGCATGTGACAAATCCACATTGATTTACATTCATCTACAACTATATAACTAATATTAGTCACAGCAGGCTGTTTGATTTAAAGATCAAACGCAAAAATATAACATCACAAAAAAATTAATAAAAATACAACTGAGCAATTAACATGCACTAAAACTACATTTCCTGTTGTTGCCAAAAGTAAATCTATCATTATTTGCGACGGAACACTGCAATTCTGCAGCGAGATTTTATCCTACAATTGTAACTCACCTCCGTGCCATAGTTAGTCCTTCAGTGAGTAAAGTGACTACCGACCGCGCATCCCTCGTTCAGCACTAAACCGTTTGCGTGAAGACGGTTATCGGAGACGGTTGTCCAATAGCATGACAGAAAGATCACAACGCGTGGGGGGCGGGCTTTGCACATTTTTTTTACACCATTCCATTGGTCCTTAAGTGAAACGTCCGTCTATCTACCTGTGCACCGGGCATTGGGTGAGTTTGATTGTGCTGATCCACCGGGGAAAGACACGGTGAGGGAGGAGCACCTCTCAAAGCCAACAGTCATCTGCGCTGCTCGGTCATGTTATCAACAAGGCCTGGTGCATTTTTCAACAACAAATAGAACTTCTCTTTTACATAAAATATTTATTCAAACTAGTTTTCCTTTGGAAAGCAGATAAAGCATTTTATCATGACAACAGAATCCTACTCATTAGTCCAGGTGCTTAATTACGACACTTCTGTGTTGAACCGACTTTTTGTTTTTGAGCCGACTTCACCGTGGGCTGTTGAATGGGACACCAGGCTCAACCTGGTTCCAAAAACGAATTGAATCGATGTTCACCTGGTGCAAAACACGGGCTCCACGGGCGCCCGAGCTCACTGCAAAACCAACTCGCCCAACGTATAGGCCTGATCACGTGCCACCGTTCGGCTGGAGGAGAACAGGTTGTGAGAAGAGGAGATAACTCTCTGCTTTGACAGTAGCTACAAATCAATTCAATTCAAGGGCTTTATTGGCATTTACAATGGTGTTTGTTCTTCACTGGTTGCCCTTTTCTTGAGGCAACAGGTCACAATATCTTGCTGCTGTGATTGCACACGGTGGTATTTCACTCAATAGATATGGGACTTTATCAAAATTGGATTTGTTTTCAAATTCTTTGTGGGTCTGTGTAATCGGAGGGAAATATGTGTCTCTAATATGGGCATACATTTGGCAGGAGGTTAAGAAGTGCGTCTCAGTAAGCTTTCCTTAAGTTTGGGTCAGTCACGGTGTTTACTGTTTACTATCTGTTTAGGGCCAACTACCTCATCCCCTACCGTAGTCATTTATTTATCTTGCTCCTTTGCACCCCAGTATTTTTACTTTGCACATTCATCTACTGCACATCTACCATTCCAGTGTTAAATTGCTATATTGTAATTACTTCGCCACCATGGCCTATTTATTGTCTTACCTTCCTTATCCTACCTCATTTGCACTCTTTGTATATAGATTAGTTTTTTTCCTACTGTATTATTGACTGTATGTTTGTTTCACTCCATGTGTAACTATGTGTTGTTGTATGTGTTGAACTGCTTTGCTTTATCTTGGCCAGGTCGCAGTTGTAAATGAGAACTTGTTCTCAACTTGCCTACCTGGTTAAATAAAGGTGAAATAAATAAAATAAACATTGAGTCTCAATTTGGTGTTTGTCCCATTTTTGTGAATTCTATGGTTGGTGAGCGGACCCCAGACCTCACAACCATGAAGGGCAATGGGTTCTATAACTGATTCAAGTATTTTCTTTAGCCAGATCCTAATTGGTATGTCGAATTTTATGTTTCCTTTTGATGGCATAGAAGGCCCTTCTTGCCTTGTCTCTCAACTCGTTCACAGCTTTGTGAAAGTTACCTGAGGTGCTGATGTTTAGGCCGAGGTATGTATAGTTTGCTCTAGGGAAGGTATTCCCCCCAAGGGTACGCGCAATGCCGTGTGATTCCCATTGCATTTTTAAAACAACACATTTTTAGTAGTTTAAAGTGTCTGCAGCCTGTTAGCACAGAGGTGATGCATTCTGGGAGTTTTAATGAGATGAGGAGCAGCTATTCTTGGTGCTGTGTGTGTGTGTTTTTTTGTGTCCATAAAGCATGCTGCTATCCTGTCTGTCTGTCTGTGTGTCCATAAAGCATGCTGCTATCCTGTCTGTCTGTCTGTAAAGCATGCTGCTATCCTGTCTGTCTGTGTGTGTCCATAAAGCATGCTGCTATCCTGTCTGTCTGTCTGTGTGTCCGTAAAGCATGCTGCTATCCTGTCTGTCTGTCTGTGTCCGTAAAGCATGCTGCTATCCTGTCTGTCTGTCTGTGTCCGTAAAGCATGCTGCTATTCTGTCTGTCTGTCTGTCTGTGTGTGTCCATAAAGCATGCTGCTATCCTGTCTGTCTGTCTGTGTGTCCGTAAAGCATGCTGCTATCCTGTCTGTCTGTCTGTAAAGCATGCTGCTATCCTGTCTGTCTGTCTGTGTGTCCGTAAAGCATGCTGCTATCCTGTCTGTCTGTCTGTCTGTCTGTAAAGCATGCTGCTATCCTGTCTGTGTGTCCGTAAAGCATGCTGCTATCCTGTCTGTCTGTCTGTGTGTCCGTAAAGCATGCTGCTATCCTGTCTGTCTGTGTGTGTGTGTGTCCATAAAGCATGCTGCGATCCTGTCTGTCTGTCTGTCTGTCTGTGTGTGTGTGTGTGTCCATAAAGCATGCTGCTATCCTGTCTGTCTGTCTGTCTGTCTGTGTGTGTCCATAAAGCATGCTGCTATCCTGTCTGTCTGTGTGTGTGTGTCCATAAAGCATGCTGCTATCCTGTCTGTCTGTCTGTGTCCATAAAGCATGCTGCTATCCTGTCTGTCTGTCTGTGTGCGTCCATAAAGCATGCTGCTATCTTGTCTGTCTGTGTGTGTGTGTCCATAAAGCATGCTGCTATCCTGTCTGTCTGTGTGTGTGTGTCCATAAAGCATGCTGCGATCCTGTCTGTCTGTCTGTCTGTCTGTGTGTGTGTGTGTGTCCATAAAGCATGCTGCTATCCTGTCTGTCTGTCTGTCTGTGTGTGTCCATAAAGAATGCTGCTATCCTGTCTGTCTGTGTGTGTGTGTCCATAAAGCATGCTGCTATCCTGTCTGTCTGTGTGTGTGTGTCCATAAAGCATGCTGCTATCCTGTCTGTCTGTGTGTGTGTGTCCATAAAGCATGCTGCGATCCTGTCTGTCTGTGTGTGTGTGTGTGTGTCCGTAAAGCATGCTGCTATCCTGTCTGTCTGTGTGTGTGTGTCCATAAAGCATGCTGCGATCCTGTCTGTCTGTGTGTGTGTGTGTGTGTGTGTCCGTAAAGCATGCTGCTATCCTGTCTGTCTGTGTGTGTGTGTGTGTGTCCCCGTAAAGCATGCTGATATTGTAGGAGAAAATTAATGACTATGGGTGATATTTTCCAGTATCTAGACCGTTCTCCCAGAAGTAGAAAGCAGAATCAACAGAAGGTTAATAATAGTAGACATGTGCAAGCAGAATAAAGGCTGAGCTCAGGTGAATGAACAGAGCTGGGGTCCACATGGAGTTAATCACTAGACATGTCAAAACAGAACGGAAGCAGAACATGTCTGCCTGTGCTGTTATAGGCCTGAAGGAAGTCATTACCTGGTCCTGTGGCTGGCTTTAGGGCATGTAGTTGCGTTGTGTACAGTTGAAGTCGGAAGTTTACATTACACTAAGGTTGGAGTCATTAAAAACATGTTTTTCAACCACTCCACAAATGTCTTGTTAACCAACTATAGTTTTGGCAAGTCGGTTAGGACATCTATTTTGTGCATGACACAAGACATTTTTCCAACAATTGTTTACAGACAGATTATTTCACTTATAATTCACTGTATCACAATTCCAGTGGGTCAGAAGTTTACATACACTAAGTTGACTGTGCCTTTAAACAGCTTGGGAAATTCCTAAAAATTGGAAGCTTCTGATAGTGTAATTGACATCATTTGAGTCAATTGGAGGTGTACCTGTGGATGTATTTCAAGGTCTACCCTCAAACTCAGTGCCTCTTTGCTTGACATCATGGTAAAATCAAAAGAAATCAGCCAAGACCTCAGAAAACAAATTGTAGACCTCCACAAGTCTGGTACATCCTTGGGAGCAATTTCCAAACGCTTGAAGGTACCACGTTCATCTGTACGAGGTCCCATGGTGTTTATACGCAAGTATAAACACCATGGGACCACGCAACCGTCATACCGCTCAGGAAGGAGACGCATTCGTACTTTGGTGCGAAAAGTGCAAATCAATCCCAGAACAACAGCAAAGGACCTTGTGAAGATGCTGGAGGAAACAGGTACAAAAGTATCTATATCCACAGTAAAACAAGTCCTATATCGACAGCAAGCAAGGAAGAAGCCACCGCTCCACAACGGAGGAGGAAAAGGGGGAGGAGAGCGAGAGAATGATATATCAGGACTGGTGACCTCCATCTAGACCAGTGAGAATATAGAGACACATCAGGACTGGTGATCTCCATCTTGACCAGTGAGAATATAGAGACACATCAGGACTGGTGACCTCCATCTAGACCAGTGAGAATATAGAGACACATCAGGACTGGTGATCTCCATCTTGACCAGTGAGAATATAGAGACACATCAGGACTGGTGACCTCCATCTAGACCAGTGAGAATATAGAGACACATCAGGACTGGTGACCTCCATCTTGACCAGTGAGAATATAGAGACACATCAGGACTGGTGACCTCCATCCTGACGAGTGAGAATATAGAGACACATCAGGACTGGTGACCTCCATCTTGACCAGTGAGAATATAGAGACACATCAGGACTGGTGACCTCCATCTAGACCAGTGAGAATATAGAGACACATCAGGACTGGTGACCTCCATCTAGACCAGTGAGAATACAGAGACACATCAGGACTGGTGACCTCCATCTAGACCAGTGAGAATATAGAGACACATCAGGACTGGTGACCTCCATCTTGACCAGTGAGAATATAGAGACACATCAGGACTGGTGACCTCCATCTAGACCAGTGAGAATACAGAGACACATCAGGACTGGTGACCTCCATCTAGACCAGTGAGAATATAGAGACATCAGGACTGGTGACCTCCATCTAGACCAGCATAACATTACCCCTCCAGGCTGAATAAACTACTGTTCTGACCAGCATAACATTACCCCTCCAGGCTGAATAAACTACTGTTATGACCAGCACAACATTACCCCTCCAGGCTGAATAAACTACTGTTATGACCAGCACAACATTACCCCTCCAGGCTGAATAAACTACTGTTATGACCAGCACAACATTACCCCTCCAGGCTGAATAAACTACTGTTCTGACCAGCACAACATTACCCCTCCAGGCTAAATAAACTACTATTCTGACCAGCATAACATTACCCCTCCAGGCTGGATAAACTACTGTTCTGACCAGCATCACATTACCCCTCCAGGCTGAATAAACTACTGTTCTGACCAGCATGACATTACCCCTCCAGGCTGAATAAACTACTGTTCTGACCAGCATAACATTACCCCTCCAGGCTGAATAAACTACTGTTCTGACCAGCATCACATTACCCCTCCAGGCTGGATAAACTACTGTTCTGACCAGCATCACATTACCCATCCAGGCTGAATAAACTACTGTTCTGACCAGCATAACATTACCCCTCCAGGCTGAATAAACTACTGTTCTGACCAGCATCACATTACCCCTCCAGGCTGAATAAACTACTGTTCTGACCAGCATCACATTACCCCTCCAGGCTGAATAAAGTACTGTTCTGACCAGCATCACATTACCCCTCCAGGCTGAATAAACTACTGTTCTGACCAGCACAACATTACCCCTCCAGGCTGAATAAACTACTGTTCTGACCAGCATAACATTACCCCTCCAGGCTGAATAAACTACTGTTCTGACCAGCATCACATTACCCCCTCCAGGCTGAATAAACTACTGTTCTGACCAGCATGACATTACCCCTCCAGGCTGAATAAACTACTGTTCTGACCAGCATAACATTACCCCTCCAGGCTGAATAAACTACTGTTCTGACTAGCATGACATTACCCCTCCAGGCTGAATAAACTACTGTTCTGACCAGCATGACATTACCCCTCCAGGCTGAATAAACTACTGTTCTGACCAGCATAACATTACCCCTCCAGGCTGAATAAACTACTGTTCTGACCAGCATAACATTACCCCTCCAGGCTGAATAAACTACTGTTCTGACCAGCATCACATTACCCCTCCAGGCTGGATAAACTACTGTTCTGACCAGCATCACATTACCCATCCAGGCTGAATAAACTACTGTTCTGACCAGCATAACATTACCCCTCCAGGCTGAATAAACTACTGTTCTGACCAGCATCACATTACCCCTCCAGGCTGAATAAACTACTGTTCTGACCAGCATCACATTACCCCTCCAGGCTGAATAAAGTACTGTTCTGACCAGCATCACATTACCCCTCCAGGCTGAATAAACTACTGTTCTGACCAGCACAACATTACCCCTCCAGGCTGAATAAACTACTGTTCTGACCAGCATAACATTACCCCTCCAGGCTGAATAAACTACTGTTCTGACCAGCATCACATTACCCCCTCCAGGCTGAATAAACTACTGTTCTGACCAGCATAACATTACCCCTCCAGGCTGAATAAACTACTGTTCTGACCAGCATAACATTACCCCTCCAGGCTGAATAAACTACTGTTCTGACCAGCATAACATTACCCCTCCAGGCTGAATAAACTACTGTTCTGACCAGCACAACATTACCCCTCCAGGCTGAATAAACTACTGTTCTGACCAGCATAACATTACCCCTCCAGGCTGAATAAACTACTCTTCTGACCAGCACAGTTCTGGAAAATGGTTGAATTGGGATACCGCCCAATGTTGGTGTTGATGAGGAGAACCCTAGCCAGTGTATAAATGTGTGTATGTATTGGCTAACGTTAGCCTTGTGGTTTATGTCCAGGGGACCACGTCCGTGGTGAAGGTGGATGAGTACCTGCTAGAGATGGTGGTGTATCGTCAGGGGCGGTCCATCGGAACCTCCTACCCCAAACTACTCAGCAGCAACAACAGGGACTTGTAGTGGGGAGATCTACACACTCTGATTCTGAAAACAGAGGCCCAGATGGAACCCTATTCCCTTTGTAGTGCACTGCTTTTTACCAGGGCCCATAGGGCTAGTAGTGCACTATATAGGGAATAGGGTGCCATTTGGGGCCTAGACAGAATAACCTTCCATGTTAAAGGTTGATCCTGATCTGGACATCATGGTAGATATTAAAGGTTGATTCTGATCAGGACATCATGGTAGATATTAAAGGTTGATTCTGATCTGGACATCATGGTAGATATTAAAGGTTGATTCTGATCTGGACATCATGGTAGATATTAAAGGTTGATCCTGATCTGGACATCATGGTAGATATTAAAGGCTGATTCTGATCTGGACATCATGGTAGATATTAAAGGTTGATCCTGATCTGGACATCATGGTAGATATTAAATTCTGATCCTGATCTGGACATCATGGTAGATATTAAAGGCTGATCCTGATCTGGACATCATGGTAGATATTAAAGGTTGATCCTGATCAGGACATCATGGTAGATATTAAAGGTTGATCCTGATCAGGACATCATGGTAGATATTAAAGGTTGATTCTGATCTGGACATCATGGTAGATATTAAAGGTTGATCCTGATCTGGACATCATGGTAGATATTAAAGGTTGATTCTGATCTGGACATCATGGTAGATATTAAAGGTTGATTCTGATCTGTAGATCATGGTAGATATTAAAGGTTGATCCTGATCTGGACATCATGGTAGATATTAAAGGCTGATCCTGATCAGGACATCATGGTAGATATTAAAGGTTGATTATTGTAGTGTACTTTGTTTTTTTTGACTCCATATTGTTATTAGGTGTTCTCCTTAACCTCGTCCCCCAGGCTCAATTACTAATTACAAATCCTGGATCATTGATCATTTGCACTAAACTATTATATTAGAGATTACAGTGCAGTTGATCCAGGAACAGGATTTTGTCTCTCTCTGCTACCAGCGTTCCTTTCCGTCCTGAATATTCAGTACTGGTACGTACTCTGTCCTTGGTCTTTCAAAAACCAGACAGATGTTTTTATTTTATTTTCTGTTAAGAACATTTTGTGAAGCATTTTGACAATCCATTAAAAACAAGAATGACTATGATAGGAACCTGATTGTTTAACATTATATTGACAGTGTTGTACTCTTCTATGATAGGAACCTGATTGTTTAACATTATATTGACAGTGTTGTACTCTTCTATGATTTGTTTTTAACATTTTATTAGTTTGTTATGATTACGGGGGGCCAGATGTCAAGTGTCGGGGCATTTCCCAATTTCAATTTCTACTTAAAGAAAATAAAACATGTTTACAAGTATACCATCTTATTTATTTCACCTTTATTTAACCAGGTAGTTCTATATGATGTCATAATACACCTTTATTTAACCAGGTAGGCCAGTTGAGAACAAGTTCTCATTTACAACTGCGACCTGGCCAAGATAAAGCAAAGCAGTGTGACACAAACAACACAGAGTTCCACATAAACAAACGTACAGTCAATAACACAATAGAAAAGCTTCTTGTGTACTTTTATTTTGAAGATTAAAACAAGCAATGGTTACAGTACATGTCTTCCTGGCAGAAAAACAATACAAGCATGTAAGACTAGCGTATGTAAAAGTACAATTTCCAAGGAAAGATCTCAGGTTTATTTGATTCAATAGTAGTAGGTTATGTGAATGATGCATCAAACGTAATCATGATCTGTCTAAGAACAGGTCTGTATTGAGGAATGTAATAATGAATGAAATATTTACTAATTAATATATGAAAACAGAAATGATGCAGCTCAGATTAAAAGGATTTTAAGAATAATATACATGTCACTACTTTCATTACTCGTTATCATCAGTGGTGTAAAGTACTTAAGTAAAAATACTTTAAAGTACTACTTAAGTCGTTTCTGTACTTTACTATGTATATTTTTGACACCTTTAACTTCACTACATTCCTAAAGAAAATAATGTACTTTTTACTCCATACATTTTCCCTGACACCTAAAAGTACTCGTTGCATTTTGAATGCTTAGCAGGACAGGAAAATAGTACAATTCACACAGTTATCAAGAGAACAAATGGTCGTCCCTACTGCCTCTGATCTGGAGGACTTACTAAACACAAATGCATTGTTTGTAAATGATGTCTGAGTGTTGGAGTGTCTCCCGACCCCTCCTGTCTCAGCCTGCAGTAGTTTATGTGTCGGGGGGCTAGGGGCAGTCTGTTATATCTGGAGTATTTCTCCTCTCTTATCCGGTGTCCTGTGTGAATTTAAGTATGCTCTCTCTAATTATCTCTTCTTTTCTCTCTCTCGGAGGACCTGAGCCTTAGGACCATTCCTCAAGGCCTACCTGGCCTGATGACTCCTTGCTGTCCCCAGTCCACCTGGCCGTGCTGCTGCTCCAGTTTCAACTGTTCTGCCTGAATGATCGGCTATGAAAAGCCAACTGACTTTTACTCCTGAGGTGCTGACCTGTTGCACCCTCGACAACCACTGTGATTATTATTATCTGACCCTGCTGGTCATCTATGAACATCTTGTCCATGTTCTGTTATAATCTGTACCCGGCACAGCCAGAAGAGGACTGGCCACCCCTCACAGCCTGGTTACTCTCTAGGGTTCTTCCTAGGTTCTGGCCTTTCTAGGGAGTTTTTCCTAGCCACCGTGCTTTTACACCTGCATTGCTTGCTGTTTGGGGTTTTAGGCTGGGTTTCTGTACAGCACTCTGTGACATCGGCTGATGTAAGAAGGGCTTTATAAATACATTTGATTGATACATTTGATTGGAGTGTGCCCCTGGCTATCCGTACATTTTCAAAACAAGAAAATGGTGCCCGTCTGCTTTGCTTAACATAAGGAATTTGAAATGATTTACACTTTTACTTTTGATACTTAAATATATTTAGAATCAAATCCTTTTATACTTTTACTGAAGTAGTATTTTCCTGGGTGACTTTCACTTTTACCTGAGTAACTTTCTATTAAGGTATCTTTACTTTTACTCAAATTTGACAACTGGGCACTTTTTCCACCACTGGTCATCATCCACCTCCATGGCTTCGACTCCTGTGGCGTCGCCTTTATCAAAGAGAAACTGGTGGAAGGTTCTCTGCTCTCCCTGATCTGTAGCTGAAGTGTTACTGTTGAACGGCAGCTTCTCCTGAAATGCCTTGACCAGGCTGGCATTATCAGACTGTGTCTTGACCCTTTCCAGCACGACGTCTAATGTCAGACGCCTCCGGCTCAGGAATCCCTGTAGCACATCAACTCTTTTCCTACGCACCGCTTGGATGATGATCTTCTCAAGTATGCCTGACAGGGGAATGGCATACTCTATGAGACTCTGGGTATTCCCTCCTTTAACCTGGTAGGAGTAGCCTCCTGTATGCATAGCTGTCAGCTGGCAGTACTCATTGAAGACTGGAGAGCCAGAGGCACCATGGAAGAAACAGGTGTCATAGGTAATTCTTTCCGTGTCCCTCAGTAGATGTGTGTTGATGTCCCAGTTCTCCTCAAAATACCTGTTGTTTATGACATGAAGGAATTCCTTATTTTCTGTTACATGTTTTTCTACAGCTTGTTTCCGATCTTCATATTGAATGATAAAGCAGGGGTCTGTCTTTTTCACCCCGCCATCAGGGTGGCCGATGATGCAGATTCCACCCTCTGGAGACGGAAAGCTGAAGGTGTCAAGCAAGCTTGAAGGCAAGGTGATGTCAGGATCTGCTCTAAGCTCCAGCAAAGCAAAGTCAACATAACACTCTTTTTCATAGACTACAACCTCACTGTTCACTGGTATCGGCTGCGTTTTCTCATCCAGGTCTTCGAAGTCAAACGTGACTGTTACCGATTGTTGCAGCGTGTTAGTTATTTGCTCGTAGATTTGCTGGACAACATGGGCGTTTGTAAGGATGAACTTGTCAAACAGGAGGAAGCCAGTTCCTGTTGCTGTCCCGCCAATTCTCACCTGACAAACAGAAGCACTCAGCTCTATTAGTCTCTTCACTTTCTTCACCTCTTGGAAGCTCTGTGTTTTCTTTCCAAACTCTACTCTAAAGAATTGTTGAACGTCTGAAGGCTTTTTCAAATTCTCTCTGTCTTTCATGTGATCTACCAAGCCTGCATATTGGGAACGCAGGATGTTCAGGATCTCTTTAGAGTCTGGAATCTCTTGACGTTTTTGCTTCACCACCTGAGAACTCCCATCTTTTCCCGCCTCATTTGTCTGCAACTGTGTTTTAACTGTGTCTGGTGTGGTCGGACTCTGAGGAGAGAGAGCTGCTTCCTTTGTTCCACCAGGGGGGACGGACGGCTCTTCAGTTGGTGTGTTGTCCCAATCCTCAAGACTATCTGGCTGTGGCTGAGATACACGACCGATACGTTTTACCTTCACAACCAACATTTTCCTATCAAGACCATCAACTGGCTGGGAGATCTCTGTGTTGGCAGTCTCTGGCTCAGAAAGAACACAATCTGTGAAGATGGTTTTATCAAATCGGCCATCTCTCGTCAAGGCATGGTCCACCGTTTCCCCTTTGTATCCGTACACACAAACACACTTCACTTTCTTCCTTAGCTCTGGGTTTTTCATTACTTTCTTTTTAATACCTTGTCCACCCTCAGTTTCAACACAGAAAGCCATCAACTTGTCAGGTTGTCTTTTTTGGGGGTTACTCTGTTTGGAACGGCCCTGGGTATCTGAAGAACTGCCGTTTAGACCTTTGATGAAGCTGACTGTCACTAGCTCATTGTTGTCAATTAAATGGCAGGGGAAATGTGTACTGACAGCTGGTTTTGGTATTTCTTCTCTTTGGATGACAATTTCCTTCCTCTGTTCTTTCTTTGTCATGTCATTGAAAATGTTGCTTGTTTGCAGTGAATCCAGGACCGTTCCATAATGACAGCATGTAATTAAGAACCTTTCGGATTTGGAATTGAAGCGGTATTGGAAGGAATGGCTTTCATCATGTTCTTCTTTCTGTGACAGAAGAGATGTAAGCGTTAAGGCTCAGGGGGATTAGAACCACAGTCTCCCTCTCAGGAAACCAATGTCAACCTCTAGGCCAAGAGGAAATTCCCCCCTTGGCCCGAGGATGACACTGGTTTTAAGTCGCAGGCAGAGAGTGACTCCGCCTCACCTCTGCTACATCAGCTTGTAAAATAGGAGACTATATTAAAAAGAACACTCATAATTGACTATTGTCAGCGAACAGACAAATACATTGGAAAAGCTAAACAGTACCAACTGAAGCAAATATAGGCAGATAAATGCATGTCTACCTTGATATGAGGATCCTGAGATTGGCTAGATGTTCCTGGCTGGTTGTCCGGGAAGTTAGTCTGATGAGAACTCTGTAATGCATTACAGTTACAACATATACATCACCATTACAAGAAAGGGTCATTTTTCAT